>JADWOT020000007.1:7907366-8094131 GCA_036345935.2 Taenia hydatigena
CCATCGCATAAAACCAATTATTTAAAATAAATTAGCGACAAGAAAATTAAAAGTATTCTGCGCAATAACTCATGTGAATATCTACAGTGAGACATAATTCTAATCTCCAAATGAGTTTTCTTAAGGCAAAAGAGCAGTAGAGGTAATCCCTTAAGCAAATCGAGATGGTTTCATTTCTTGTCAATAACTAGGAATCAACTTTACCATGGCATCTTGTAATAACTCTGACACACATAATATAGTATGTTCAACCCAGACATGCGTGGCATTTCGTTGTCATATTGCACTACTGCGACACGTTAGCACAAAGCGTGGCAACTTTAAATATGCCTAGACTTTTTTGGTGCATGCGTGGATGGATTTTAGGCTAAACGCGTTCATTGGAAGCATTAATTTGGAATTGATTGACGGTTTGAATGCTAGTGTCTGAAGGTGATTCACGCCATGGTGGGCAGAGTGGATGGTACATGTGGTACAAATGCTGCGCAATTAAGTGAGTATTAGAAGAGCCTCATGGACGTTCTTGTGGCTAAAGAAGATGGGGGAGCAGCCATCTGGCAATCGCTGCAGTTACATCCGCAACAACAAGTTCATTATTGGCCTTGCCTGTGTTACAATGTCTAAAGCATCTCACTAAAAGTCCGATTTTTGCCTGACATATCCATTTTCGCTCTCAATACCAGTGCAAATTAGTCACTAAAATTTTTCACAAGCAGAACGATGGTAGGGTTAATCACAAGCTCATATGGCGCGGAAACCTCGTAGAAATTTTACACAGTGTGTAATACAGTCTACGCAGGTGTCGACGATCAAGCCTTTTTTGTGTGAATGCGAATTCCTCACCCATTTTCCTTCCAAGTTTAACCCTACTTGGTTGTGAGAAGAAGGCATTCGAAGCGGATGCAGACCGCGACTTTTAGTCACTGAACTTAATCGGGTCCGGCATGCTGAAATATAAGAGTGTTACTAATGTTAATTGAGTAGCATCATTGGAAATAGCAATGTACTTTGAAGGAAATAGCAATGGGAGGAGCAAACAAACTACGCGATTAAGGCACTCATTGTGCCCATTCGCTAAAAGCGAATTCTGCTGCCACTTATTACCATGATTTGCACTTCAATGCAAAGGAATACTTCTCATCAAGCTATAAAATTATTGAAACCAATAGTCGGGAATTGTCTGCATTATCGTGGCTAAATGGAGTGAACAGAATCCTTAGAAGAGGTCTCGCCCATGCTATCCCTCTATTAAAGTCAAATGGATTCTAAGATTTGGCAGCACGGTTAAATTAGTCATAGTCTGGCTAGTCGTAAGATTGGAGAAACTGAGGTAAAATTGAATTAATTAAATTCGAGTTGCGACCCATATACCACGTTGGTAGAAAGAACCTTTCCTTTAATGAAAGCTTCGGTTCTCGAGAGCGCTGCAATAGTGGTTGGTTTAGCCATCTGAAATCTTATACTGAAGAACTCCTAAATAGCAAATGAATGTCTCAGTCGTCAAGTTTGATTCAAATAACTTCTGCTGCCATGATGAACGATTAATCCCGTGACCTTTCTACGCATACAAAGCACATTCGATAGTGAGACTAGATAGTTCCACTGCCAGCTGACCCCCTTACAAGCAAGCCAGTCAATCGACGACTCATCATGCATTTGAACATATCACCGACAACTTGCCACTTTTGGCATAATCACTGTGTTTACTGTAATCATTGCATTGCAGACATTGCAGCACACTGATCGAGGTGTAAAACAGCGGTCAGGTATTTTGTATCGCTGCGATATCCTTACCGCCTTCAGATGTGAAAACAGATTAGAGGTAAGAACTTACAAGTTGATCCGATTTTATGGAAAAGCCCCAGAGTATGCTTTGCCAACTTTTCCTTTTGCCTCACTCCTCGTGCTAACTTAACTATATCAAATGCTTCGTTTTATGAAGTGTTCAAGCTCTTTTGAAACGCAAATTCTCTTATCTAATCACCAGCCGTAATTGACTGCATAAGAAGTGGGTCATAAATACATGTCCACCCTCCCATTATCCAGCGACCATTGCTTAAAGCACTGCTCACCATCACTACTAAATAACTTTTCGCAGCCGTCGAAATTCAAGTGAGTGATAATTCTTTTCACCAATCATTCCTTAAATCACACATTACCGCTTATGCATAGCTAAATTTTGGGCGCGATTTCGTCACGTGACGTACCACCACCTCCTCTGTACTGACCGCTAATCACACTGGGTCACACTTCTTAGTTGTTGAACAAGGCCACCGCCAATGCTACATGAGACCGACAACTGCATCTACTCTATCCGGATCTCGTTTAAGCCAAGCCACAAATGCACTTTCTTTGATTTAAGCTAGTATTCACTGAATCAACCTGAACGCAACTGAGCATAATTGATGCCGTATGTGCTGGCGCATCAAATTCCAACATTTCCGAGCTACTCTGCGTTTCTTCACGAGCTTTCCTGCCCGATTTGTGAGGTTCTAAAATGTTATAAGTACGTGGAAGGCCCGCCCGGGTAGCGCATTGGTCTCATAATCTGAAGGCCGCGAGTTCGGGTCTCGCTCTGGGCAATGCTTTTCCCTCCAGAATTCTCCTTTGGCGCCCGATGGCAAGTAGTGACAAGACAGCTGCAACTACGCATACGCACATTTCTAGATACTTTTTGGTACTGCTGCAAAAGAACGTATATTGGTGTGGGTAAACAAGACACCCACGGTAGGACTCAAACCCACAATCTTCTACTTATGAGGCAGACGCCTTATCCATTAGGCCGCGCGGTCTGGACTCCGGCTTTTCAAACACTAAACCAGTTATTTTGTCAAGGATGGATACCATTGCAACTGCACGCTTTTTAGCTCTTTATCCTAATGCTCCATCAATTCTACCATCCAAATAGTGCGAAATAACAATTTTCGGCTCAGTTTACATCACTCCTCCCCATTCCCATAGGCTTTACTAATTTTTCCGTAATATTTGGCTCCTTACAATATTTATTCCTCATTTGACGTTCTGGGCGCCACTCACACCTTTCAATGTCCTTTGTTTTCTTCACATGTTTTGACAGTGCTTACATTTTGCGCTCCCCTGTCACATCATTTTTGTAGTTGATTTTAATCCTTTGTCCCTTTTGTCGATTTTTTGCAACCTTCATTGACAATTTTGTAAATGTAGCAAACTAGAGTGACCGCAGTGTTTTCAGACGACATATTTTGGATTTCAGCACTTGTGGACTAATCGTACTTCTCCAAAGCCTAAATCCACTTGAAAATATTGTCAAATCGTTTTGCTGCGAGCGTCTGACAGCACGAGTCTGCAATCTTTGCCTTGAGAAACCGAAGTCTTGTCAGTTAACCAGCTAGAACTCCGCTTTAGCTCGAAGATGGACCAAGCTCACACGCCTAAAATTGTGGTTATTCATTAAATTAAGACAACAACAGGGTCCAGCGGTTCTGCGGTGTGGTTTTGACTTGAAGTGCGTAAGTCTCCTGATTCGAAATTTGGTTGGGCCCGACACCTGATTTGTACTTGGTAGTTATCCGGTAAACGCGTTTTAAAGTTCTTGGGTCACTGCTTAGTCAGATTTTTGTTGGTCGCTTCTTTATCTGAAGCCCTTTGCAAGCGGTTCTCCTTTTTATCCCATCATTTGCACAAACATGACTAAAATCGCTATTCAGGGTCATCGAGTTGATTGCAAAAATGAGTTTCTTCGGTGTTAATTTACCCACATTATTGCGAAAGAAGATCAATCAATCTTTGTATTTGAAGCCAAACGTCATTCCTGATTGGCCTTAGATGATGCTTACGGACAGATGCCTGCACACTTTCCTAACTTGGAGTGAACTGTTGGTTATTGTGCCAAAACCAAACGTCTGGGTGTGCCTGTTTTACCAATTGAGAAGACCAACCCAGTAGGGGTGACAAAGTCGTGACTGACGCGTCATGATATACATTGAGTGAGGTCAGAGGCATTCTCTTGTAGGAGGGCTGGACAGGGTTACCATACCCAAGATGTGTGTGCGTCAATATCAATGTCAAGCTGGTCACCGCGCCTCGTCTACGGCGTTAAGATGAATATACAGCAATCGATGGACGCCATATTGACAATGAAGAAACTATGTGCTGCAGATCCAACTGATGGACTGTCTTCAGAAGCAGCCTCATCGCTGCTACTTTCAATAAAGTTGAAATCATCTCATTCGACATCTTTATCTTAATCAAAGTCTTTTAAGAGGAAATGCTTACACTGCATAAGTTTGGATTTTCTAGAGTGAGCGCGTAATTATTGCGTAGCACTGCACTGGTGGGAGATAACAACAAGAAGAATATTGTCCTGTGATGCACTTTGCGAATCAATGCGTCAAAATTTTGACGGTCTGGGTACGCATTAGACGGAATGTGCTTTACGCATAGCCAAGGCTTTTACTGCTTTAAAAGCGGTGATGTCACACATGCGATAGCACGTTTCAACCAATGGACAAGGGAAGAACGCCCTTTTTTGGGGAGCCGTTGAATGCCTTTCCTTCTGCAAGCTTTATGTTGCGTAGCAAAAGTAATTAGGTCGACAGCATTAAATCTTAACAGAGCTTAGTTTCTTGCACAGGGTTATAAAATGTTTTCCTTACACGTACGCATCAACCGTTGTAGATCCCAAATCATTACATTGCCCATTCATTGAAATTGTATGGTATATAATAGAGTCATTATTATAGAAAGTCCAGATACGAATCCTATGGTCTAATTCTTCGTCAATAAGTCCTTACTTTACTAATGAGCTTTGTTAGACATCCCTAAAATTATCTGACAGCCACCGCAGGCTCTCCATTACTCTGTGGAGCAGTGATTTTACCAGTCCTTAAGGCAAGAATGAAATAGTTTAGCTGAGTCGAGTTGTTTAATCTGGTTGATCATATCTTAATTCGCAATTTCAGACAACTACTGTGATGCATCTGCGAAGATGTGATCAAAAAAGGTAGGGAAGATGGTCACATTTCGTGAATGCAAGCTCGATTATTTTACAGTTGCTGAAATGCATTTGAGAGGGGCTAACGATTGTCTTGAGGTAATTGTGACAGTATGGGAGACAAAGGATTGAATGGATGAATGCGTCATGGGTGTAGCGAGGAGGTGGCATTGCGATAGATGGAAAGTGGAAGCAACGATGGGCGTAAAAATATAAATTTAAATGCACAGAAATGGTAGCAAGTTATTGGTGGGCATAAAAGGGCAAGCTAAAAGTGCATTAACGAAAACAAGAGGCGCAAAGTTAAAACAGTCAATAATCGCGGCAGGGGAAAGTGTGATTAACCACACATCGTCAACAGTGCTATCACCACTTTTACGGCATGAGGTTGCTGAGGAGAAAGGGGATGGAAAACGACGTTGGTGGGACACTAGCGAAGTTGCGAACAGGAGTTGGCGGAAAAGATTGTAGACTGAGCGAATACTAAAGATTGCGTGCAGTGCACCTCAGAGAACATTAACAATGCCTTTCTGCGGGCCTTCACTATTGGTTGTATTCGCTCATAGTCCTTTTGATCTCTGTCTGCATGCTCTTTAATTTTGTCTACTCGGGTTCCGTAAGGACCTGGTAGACTGACGTATGCAGTAGGTAAGAAAGTTTTAATGTGGTAAGAAGGCGGTTGGTTGAACTGGCGGAAGGACACGAAGCTGGACACGGTGGTCGAGTGGCTAAGGAGATGGACCGCTAATTCGCTAGGGTCTTTAAGCATGAGTTTGAATCACATCTGCGTCGTGACGACATTTCTTTTGACCTTCACACGGGACCATGTAGGAAATTTGCTTTGCTTTACTCTTAATGCCTTCGCTAGAATATTGCTGGCCATATATGCTCGTGTAGAGGCGTGTGCAGAAGAGTTGAGTAACAAAACAGTAACAATGAGACCGAAAACACTTAAATCTCTAATCTAACACTGCGGTATTCACAAGACCCACCGCACTGTTCATATGAGTGCTAGATGTTATTGACTAGGAATACGACTTTCGAAAGATGTTCCAGACGCTATACGACATTGGTTGCTGAGCTCTAGTTCCGAAGGGCGGGCAGTATAGAGCAACGATGAAGACGCCAATTCTAGATAAAGGTGGATTTATTCCGTGACAGTTCATATCACCTGGTCGACCGACTAAAATTTGTTTACATTCGGCGTGTTGGATCACTTCATGAGGATGTTAACATGTGAAAAAAAAACAAAATACATAAACAAATAAGTTTATTCTCCAAAATGCAAAAAAGCTGCGAAACACAATGAGGGATACATACAAATAGGTCGCAAACACAGAGATGTACCAAAACTCGCCTATGACTTGAAGCGCTTTCCAATTACGTGCTGCAAAACACAGGTTTCTAGTGCTTTGCCACATTCATCCACCAACTCTGCACGCAGTCATAAGAAGGTGTGCGAAGACAAAACAATGCAAGGTTGCATGCGATTGGTACTCGGCTTCAAATGCATGGTCGCCCTTAATCTTAGGGAAATCCAGACAAGCTGGACAATGCACCGGTAAGCTAGTTAAACCTGTTCTCGAGCAATGACCTTGGGAAGCAGTGCTAGCACTGTTTAGGTAAAAGTAAAACAAATGATGCTACCAGCCTACTTTAGGCGCCGTAGGCAGCGGGCTCAGCCGGGATTTGAACCCGGGACCTCTCGCACCCAAAGCGAGAATCATACCCCTAGACCACTGAGCCGCGTGGACGTCGCAGCAAGCTGCGCAACCGTTGCAGTAAATTATCAAAAATACTTTAATACAGAATGCGGTTCGGTCCTGGTGGCCTAATGGATAAGGAGTCGGTTTCCGGAGCCGAAGATTGTGGGTTTGAGTCCCACCCAGGATGAGCAGCTCATCTTTCCCGCCGTGGTTACCTAGAGTTGTTAAAAGTGGGCACTTATAGGCTGGCTATCCCTAGACCTTGTGGTGAGTGATAATACTCATCCAAAATCGAAGCAGTAGTCGGCGAGGTACGGTGACGCATTTACGTTTTCGTCCAGAAAACACTGGAAACAAACAAATGCGCATGTCAATCGCGTTCACTAATTAATGCATGCTTATACGATTGGTCTCAGGTGAAATTTGAACTACAATAGACGCCAGCATCGATTAACTAGCAAATGCCACAGGAGGATGCCTATCCTTGTCAGCGCGGCTACATGAGACTTCGGGTTGTCATAGTGATGGGTACAGAAATTGTGCATAACAGGTTCGATGCATGCCAACCTTTGTTAGCAGTCGCCAACAAAGCGAGCACGGCTAAAGCGGTGCATCCATATAAACAAGGCGTCTCCCCGACGGCACGGAACTAACAGTGGCAACAGAAATCAACAAGTATTCGGGCAGAAGCAACATTTCTGAAAATATGGTCAGTCTGCAAACGTGGGGTCGACAGCACCTTTTTGTTTGAAAAGTTACAATCATTCAGATACTTCGTATCCACAAAATCGGCAAAGAAATGCTAGGGATAATCGACAAGCAGGAACAGAACAATTAAACTAGTTGGGAAAATAGCGTGAATTTTGAACGCAGTGTGTGAACACTTCCGTGAGAAGTGAATAAAACGAAGTAAGTGAGTAGGTGAGAAGAGCACTCTGAATGTTAAACAGGGAATAGATATCGAGGGGAGTAAAATAAGAAGGAAGGGTGTAATTTATGGGAAAATAATGCGCTATGTGGGAATGAGGAAGGGTGATGCCAAGTGAGTTGAAAGTAATTAAGTGCCACCACAGAACCGATGCAATGCAGCACGTGCTCCTACGGGCTCAAATTGCCTGCGATGCCGGTTTCGCCACTCGCCCGGAGACCGACAAATTCACCATAACCCTTGTCACATCCCTTATCCATCCAACCGCATCCAGGTAGTTGTTACACAATACCTTTCTTCATGCTATACGTCAAAACCTAGTCAAGGCATAAAACTGACCACTGGTGCCATAACTTGGAGATAACAGGGAGACAGTATTGATGTGATCTGATTAACTGTTAAGACACGTCCAATCGCACGTTAACGAGGATATTCATCGTCAAAAATTACCCGTGTCTCAATTAGCTTTACCTTGGTATCTGAGTTTGTCGGTAATTACTAGCCCTACTGTTTACGAACTACTATCCACCAGCTTATACTGAGTTGTAGATTACATACCCCTTTTCCGCGATTTCAAGTACATTACATCAAGTACACTTCTTTGCATGTTTTCATAGCGAGCGCCATACGATCGCTGAGGTTTGGGTATTTGTGGAAGAAAGCTAATTTATCCAGCAACCCAGGAAAATGTTACTATTTAAAGACTAAGTCAATAACGCGAAACGTAGGTAGAAGAGTGAAATTCAAGTTACTGGCTCATATCTAATATTCAGAAGTAGCACATTTCACTAAACACTAGCCAACTTTCGTCGGAAGCAAGTCGCCGTTGTAACAAATTTACCTCTGGCTGTGTCACCTGTCGTAAGATCCCATGCTAGACTGGAATATTGAGGATGGAAACCGGAATCGACAACAAAACAAACTAAGCAGAAAATCGCAGAGTCCCATCCCTCTTGTAATATTCATTGCGTAGGCCAACGAACCACCTTCATTCCGAGGCACGCTCCTTAGCCATAGTAAGCCCCAGACGGAGTGAAGTTGCCTGTTTAATCAAACATCTTAAATGTGCCCGATGTTAAAGACTGGTGCGGATAGTTGGCGGGTATTTGTTAAAGGCCGAACTCGTTGCAATGTGTTCAATTTAGCATTAATGCAAAAAAACTTTGTGGTCTTAATCTGGCTCTCAGTGCAAAAGAATAACAAAGTATGTTATAACTTAGGCAGCACATCCATGCATGTGCGTTGAATGCATTGGGTTTGTGTTCCTTCGTGTCGAACATGAGATTCTCTCATGGAAAGCAAGAAGATTTGGACTCAATAGCGGCTAAGGAACAGAGAAGCGGAAGGAGAAATTATACTTGTTGCACTGATTTTCGGTTTCATGTGCCATGCTGACATTCAAAAAGTCGACTTCTCAAGAAAGCCAATTCTATCGGTGTTACAATAAAAAGAGCTTGCGGATCCCATCGCTAATAAAAGTGGAAGGAATTGATAAGGCATGTTGATATAAATTGTGCTGGCATTTGACAGGCGATTAATGGACGGACGGAGTGGTATTCGAGGTGATATGATAGGTCTGTGGTTCGGTGGCTAGCGATATTGGCGGTGGTTATGACGATTGGTGCTGATGGTTCATTGCATAGCAGCAGCGCATCCATCGCTTTTAACGAAAATCATGGTGCATAGGGAGTGCTGCTTTCATATGACTGCATACCAACTTACCTGTTTTTCCAAGTTACACAGCCATAATATACGCCGGTGATTAATCACGTAATTACTTACCGTTTGAGGCTATCTTGTCAGACACATTCATTACAAAATGGACACATTTACAAGACTAAAAGCTGTGACAAAGAGCAAATAGCATACGAACATGATACGTTGAGGACATTTTCATGAGGATAACAATGAAATCGGTGAAAAAGCTCCAACACTGTGTGCTCAGTTTAGAAGGGTGAAGCTCTCAGCAGTTGCATGCCACCAGAGAGCCAGTTAGCGCTACGACACCTAGGTTTGAGAGGGTTGCTCCTCTTCCAGTGCAAAGCAACACAAGCGATAATTGACTTCCAATGCTGACAATGACCCACGTTAAGAAGAATGCACTTTACCAGTTACAAGATCCTTCAGCTCTACGTACCCATTAGCCAGAACGAGAGCATCAACCAAAATAGCGGGAAGTTGAAATGGGCCTTTGCTTTGCCCAGCAGAAAATAAGTAGAGCTGGAAGATCTTTTCTCTTGCGAGCAAATCGGGGACTACGGTGGTAGATTCTAAGACTAGTTTATTCGCGCATCTAAGCAATTGGCTGAAATTTCGAAGTTACGAACGAGCAGTTCTGCCTGATTTCAGTGCAATAACCATATGCTTGAGCGACTAGACCGCTATGAAGTCAAATTTACTTTCAGAAACCGCAAATGTACCAGCGATCTAAGGCTGTCACTGCGTCCATGATGACTGTTAAACGCGTTGAGAGGGAACATGTTTATGATATTTGAAGATGTAAACAAAGAACAGCCATGTTTTTCTCATATATGGACTCAATGTAGGCTGCTGTGAAGGCATGTGCACGACATTATGGCATGAGAAGTTTTGATGGCAAATGGTGTTGCCATTTATTTGTATGCCAGTTATAACTGGATGAAAGAACTAGCGATGGTGTTATAAGCTCTGCATGACCATGTGAAATAGCACCTCAAAGCAATGCCGCCCGCTCTTCCCTCATTCTGCCGTATACCATGTGCAGCAAAGAATTGCTGTGGAGGAATGGCTTCGAGGATGGTTGGTCAGCCTCCTGCGTCAGGCATTGCAGGTTGAGCAGAGCCAAAGGAAACACTCATGAGTTAACTGTGACGACTAAAGAGATGACTGACCGCGACATCAATTGTTTCTCCTAGTAGCTCAACTTTCTTTGCGGTTTTGCTGTGTCGAAAATGGGTTCGCGAACGAGAAATAGGCTGGCTGCTACGGGCATCCATAGATAAGAGTAAAAGCTCTGACTTTAAGTCAGATTTGTGTAAGGGCGGACCGGATGGAAGAGGATTCGGTTAGAGTAAGATCTTGCTCCATTCCAATTTGTCTCGTTGTTTTTATGTTGGGGCTGACTGGTAACATCAATTTTGGCTCCATCTAGCTAGCAGAGAAGCAGAAACGGTATCGTGACCTTGAATGCTGCACACATTTCTCTCTGCTATATCTCGGGTAGCGTCGCTTCCTTTATCTATAGCTTTCGACAGAACATGGGGTCGTGATCGATAACTTTGTGTTTAATATTGTCACTCATTCACTTTTCCGTGGCGTATGCGCGTCCTTTGCTTCCACTTTTGCCAAACTCCACAAGAAGTCAGGCGACACCGCACTTGTTAAACGGGTGCTTAGATAAACTCAGTTTTTAAATTCGCCTCCAAAACTCCGATTATCGTTTGTCGATATTTCCTCCAGCTCCTCATCTTTTTAAATTAAGGTAAGCATGGACAAGAACAAGAGAATTACAAGAAGGCTTGATTCAAAAGAGAGCGGGTTAAAGAATCACTGGGTAGTTAAGAATACGATTTGCGTTAGAAGAACATAACGTCAAGCAGGAGCACTGGAGGAAAATGATACTTGATGCTTGACCATGCACTTTAAGTGGGCGCAAGTATCAGCAGTTAGAAATAAACAGAATTTAGAAATGAGAAGAATGAATCGACAGTACAGCACATGCACATGTAGCCAATTGTTTGCATGAAAAATGATTTAACGAAACTAATGTGCAGGCAAATTAAATCTGTATTCAGTGCAGATGCAGACCAGCTCAGCAACAAAAGTCAAGCCTCAGTCATCGTACTACAAGGCTCCGTATGCACGATTAAGATCCAGCTTGCGTGTAGACATTGCGAGGTTTTGTAGAGATAATTTGCTGTTTTAGATAGACAAGGATTAAGTGCGAATTGCTACTGGGCTTCCAGCAATGACTCCCAAAATCGTAAACAAGTCTTTAATTGCCACAACAACGGAACTATTCTCGAATCCTACAACGACTACTTCAAGTGCTTCCACTTCAATGCCCGTAATCGCAAGGACTCTCAAATTTGCCTTCAAGAAATTACTGCTCCAATCCTAACCACTTCAATTGCTCTAGTGCTTGTGCAAGCCTTCTCGTAGGCCTCTGCACATTACTAATGCTATACTCCCTCTTACCACGACAGATATGATCTTACGTAAAATAATCTCGTCGAGCGTTCTATTGCAAGCTATCTTAATTGTATTAAATTTCTAGTCGGCGGCCATCATTCTTCGTTATTAAAGAGATCGTACCCGGTTAGCGGCTCTTAAAAACAAGGACACATAGACATTTTAAACTACTCTTATAGATACCCTATTGGGCACATTCCTGTGAGTTATACCCCACCACGCACTCTGAAATACAAATGCGTTAAATGAATGGTAAGCCAACACTTACTGTGGTAAAGGAGGTAAGATTATCTTTGAATCTATCGAGACATCCCGTCTAGTGTTCCAGACATTGGCGATTTCGTAGGCAACGCAATGGAAATCAAATCCCACTTAGTTACGGCACCTGGTTGCCTTTTTCACGTTAATCGCAATAACACCCACCCAAATCCCAGTTTCATTTGGTCACTTGTGGGGCACGTGAGTGGGCTGGTCGAGTCACCCGGATGTAGTCCGGCCCGATCTTTGCCTCATACTCAGACTCAAACCCGGACATGAGGTTGGAAGGTACAAGCACGTTGACAGACGAGGCTATGCACTCTGGTTCTCGTATGCGTCCCTTGACTATCTGGTTTAATGACTGATCTGATATGTTTTATGCGTGCATATGCTTTAGCAGTATCTACGTCTTCATTTTCTTTCTTACTCGCACCTTTCTCCGTTCGTTTTACCATCTGTTTTAAGCAATCCATTGGCCAAGTTCTTACCTACCCCATTACGCGTGCAACTATTTGCCCCTTCTTGCCGTAGGACAGTCCTGCTTGCAATTTTTGATTCCGCTCCTTACCCTCTGGCCTAATTTATAGTCAAACTGTGCCAAATAAAAATAAAATGGCATTACATCCCATACAATTTTTACTAGGATTGTGCGTTCTGCATTGGGATCAAGGCGAGTTTGTCCATTTCACCAAATGTAGTGTTGCCCTACTTCGGCACTCATGTGATTGATGTGGTCAACATGACGGCTAATAGAAGTTGAAAATGGCACGATTTTTGTCAGCCTAGTCAGGTTGCGCTTTTGTCGGCGTGTGTTGTTGTGCTGTGTTGTATGTCCAACTATGTGAACGATGTTGCGTTCCTGAGCAAAATTTGTGATAGTATCAGCGACTATGGAGAAATACTGTGGAACAATTCTGTCTCGCACGCGTAAGTGGAAATTCAGCCAATGCAGTCTGTAGACCTTCTTTGGGAATTTGAGTGGGTTGCATGGTGGGCGTGCAAGAATGCTGCTTTGCACTCACGTCTGTTCTTCAATCGCTTTTATTTCTCCACTTTATTCGACAAAACGTTTTTGGCTATCGATAACCGCATTTCTTGCAAAGTCTAAGCATGGCATGATAAAATTCTATTTGTCTACATACAATCAAACCAAGTGAGATTTTATTACTCTATTCTATGATGTCGCTTACAGGATGGGAATTATCAAAATGCTTTAATCTTGAAGCTATTTTGTTGCGCAATTATTTGTGTTGCGAGGGCATGAGAGCTGACACCTCATTTTCTCAATCTACCTGTCATCTTGGATTTGCATTACTCTGGGCGATGCGGTGATGTGTGATGTTTTGCATAACAGAATCAGCCGGGTCCTGCAGCTAGGAAAAGGCGAACGCTTTCTGCAGTAATTACGCTTTGCTTGAGATAAGGAAGAATGGTGTAAGAAAGAATGCACCGTGTACTTTCCTGCGTCTCCTCTCAGCCTATAGCATAGCATATGCCTAGCAACGCAATCACCTAGCATTGTTGTGTGGTGGTACACTATGCCAAGGAGAATCATCTTAGCAAGAAATGCGTCAGGGAGTTAAATGCAAGCTGAAGAATGCTGTTCAAGAAAATTTATACATTGATACCTACTTACGAACATGCGTTTACTCATCTGATGGCAATCCATGAAAACCAAAGCATTGTTCGCATCCTTATTCCAATCATAAAAACAACCTTATAAGCCCATCCCACCACCGGCTGCTATGAAAGCTGAAGTGACACTCTAATCAAACATTCCAAACAATTTTTCACATGATCTCTAATTACCCAATATTGGGTTGCAACAGTCTTAAGCAAACCCATATATGTCTAGAACGGTAGAGAAGTTGATCTTGCTAAAACCTATCAAACATTTGCTAATCGTGAACTACCCAAAGAAAAGTAATGAACACCACCGCAAAGCAACCATAATGAAGTCCAAGGCATCCTGAGCTACAATTTGTTATTTGAAGACCGCCGGTCTTCCTTTTCGAGCCAAATAATTCAAAATCGCTTTGATTCACCTAAACAAATAAAAAGCGGAATCTGACAAGCGTAATTACTTGCATATGTAAGTTGTGGCAGCATCTTTGTTTGCGTCCAATTTCCTCGAATTACTGCGAGAACGGACAAACCGGTCTCGTTGCGACAGGCGTAGCATTTGGGCGATGCAGTAACAATGGGGATCAAGAACATGTATGCCTGAGGAAATAGCTGCTCTAGCCTACTTGGTACTAGCGTTGAGCCCAGAATTAGTTTTTTTGTGTTCTTGTCTTTTGCTCAAACGATACACTTTGTAACAATGTGATTATTTCAGACTTTGTGTAAAGAAAATAGAGGTTGCAACTAACCAATACTTCTGCAGTCGGCCTACCGGTAGTTACAATTTAGGCTGGATTGATGTTAAATCTTTGGTTTATATCATTATTGTCACTCACAAAACCACTATGGTTTTATAAATCTTACAAATAGTACTATATTATAAGCGGACTCCAGCCACCGGGTTTGATATTTCGCCTTGGCAAAGTGCGCGATCTCCTTAAAATTATTATAAACTACATCTCTACTTGGAATTCTGAAAGCTAGCTTTCACCAGTGAATCCTCCCTAGCTCCATTCTAAAGCCGCCGTTATCTAGTTGGCTTTAAAATGTAGCATAATTTCAGGTCAAAATCCTACCTACTTACGATCAGACTTTACTACGGTGACTTACTTCGTCGAAGCATTTGATTGGCTAAAGATAGGCAAAGTAAGGAACAAGAATAATAATTTCCAAACTACGGTATTGGCATAGATAACTGTTTTGCTATATTGAAAGGGGGTCACTTTATGGCAAACTGGGTTTGGATGCGCTTCTTAGTTCTAACAACATAATGCTTCAAATAAAAAACTAGCAGTTCAAATGTTTTCATTTATCGAAATTTGCCATTCGTCTGGTGACTAGGGTAATCCTAACAGCTTTTGAGAATTAACAATACATCAAAGGTTGCCCTGATGATCGTAGCCCGAGTTGATTTGAATTGTCTCCCGATCACTTTCGTGGTGAAGTCGGATTATGCTGCTGACACTGTATTTAGGCGAAGTGACTAGCGATGCGTTGCCCTTGCCAGTGTTCAGGCGAGCCGCGGAAATTTTGGCTGCAGTAAACGCTCCGAATTTTACCTAGATGTCTTCATCTTGATGTTTGCGTGAAATGTAAGAATCCAGGAAGAGGAGCCAAAGCCCAATGCGAAACTACCGAAAGGCATTTCAGCACGGAGATTACTGAGTACCAGTGGTCAATTGACGACAAGCGGTGCGCTTAAGATCACAGGAAATATCAAGTAGACCGGCTGATGGAACGTATTGAAATACATTCTTTTGTTAGGACTTTTCGTTTGCTTCCTGCACAAAAGCGTAGATTTGTGGAATTAAAAAGCACCAAGACAGCAAGACTTCGTAAAGGGGTAAAAAGGTAGAAGTATGTAAAAGGACATTATGATGTTCACAAAATTGCGACCGGAAGAATTATTGTGGGTCGAAAGATGGTGCCACTTGAACGCTATTCACCATCTGAACCGCATGTTTTTGTCTACTCGCCTTACAACTCCACAATCAGATTCACTAGTGACATAATGACTTTTAATGCAGTTTATTTACGCTTGTCTGCATTTGTAGCGAATGCAGCGCGTCATTATGTCATTCGTAGCGTCCATGGATGAGACTCTGATGATATGACCCTTTCCTCTCCATACTAGCATCTGTGTCAATGCAGAACTGTCTGTTGCAAATCAACCCTCGATGCTAAATACTTTCAAGAAATTTCAGTAAGAAAGTTGCAGAAACCTCAATTTATCCAGCACTTGGCCAAATTCTTTTAAGCTGCTTTAAAAGCAGAAGGAAACATAAGGCTTTACACTCCGTAATTCATCCATCACTCAGCTCTACACTAAATCATCACGCCTTCATTGTCATTTCTTACAGCAACAAGTACCAATTGCTCCAAGCTAGCAGTCTCAACAGAAGACAGTTTGGTATTCACATAGTTGAGATCCGGAGGTCAAGATGGGTCAACACAGCTATCCTATCATCGTATCACTTAGTTACCTGTGCACAAAGGCGATTGGATTCTGTCAGTTATTGCCAATAGTCAGGCACGCATGAAGTTAAGCAAAAAGAAGCACCTCTCTCCTGATTTAAAATTGTCATTAGTTGGACTAAAACATCTCATCCCACAACAAATTGTTTAGCTCATTTTTCTTCAGAGCGGTCCATCACATCTTTTCCATCACTTACTCTCCATTAAGTTCAGTCTAAGTGGCAGGATCTTGGTGGCCACCTGCGTCATAATCGTTAGGTGGGACACATGAGTAGCACCTACCTTTTCCCCACACGGAATGGGCAATAGTTACTACTAGCATGATTGTCAATCGGAGAGGTGTCATCAGTTAGGCTATCAGTTAACAATCGTTTCCGATTATTAAGCTTAGTATATTACGCCTGGAGTAAAGTCGAGCAACATCTTCCAGTATTTACATTACTTGATGCATCCAAACATTAATAGCATCAATTGTGTTTTCTTCCTTTCTAGAAAACAATGAGTTATTGTTGCTCCCGTAGCGACAAAATAAAGCCAATTAACAAACACTTGAAGCCTAAGAACAAGCCGCGCAACTCAATCGCTAGGACAAAGGCAAAAATTCTGTTACTTTCATCATGCTGCTGCAGTTATGCAAATATCCTCCCTCTCTTCACGTTTAACTGTGCCATACATGGACGCTCAAATCACTAAAACTTATGACTAGTTCTTACAGCCTGCCTATCAATGTCTGCTTTCGCAACTCCTCCTATTGAGACCCAACCTCCTTAGAAGGCAGATTCCTTGGCCTTATTGGCTCTTAATCCTCTTCAGTGATCTGACGAGTTATTTTTGGCAGCCAGATACGCAGATACTTAACACAACACCTTATGCATAGGGGTGTGATTCCGAATGTGTCCGAGCGCATGAACGAGAGCGAAAACGCATTCGCGCTGACGCATACCAGGATCGGGAATGCAGCACAATTGGTTGACCAAGAACAACAATCAACGTGACGATACCAGTCAAACTTGGGTCAAAATACAAAATGGAATGTGTTAACAACGGTTTTGTGCTTGTCTCTGTCCCAGCCATCCTTATATTCCCTGTCTTCTATGCGCGTAGCAATGGGCGCGTGCCGTTTGGCCGCAGTGCCTAGCATCTGGATTGGCTTTACAATGCACATTACAGTACGCCTTGTTGTGTAGGCGAGTCTCAATGAGCGCTTCCCTGAATACAAGCTAAATCCGAACCACCTCGTTAATAATCACAAATTCTACGCGCTTTAAAATCGCGAGGATGTCCAATTTGCTCACATAGCATTGCGTATCCTCAACTCTTCCCGCCTTTATATATTATACCAGGTTGTGGTATGCTGCACATACCGAACAGCGGCACATGTGTTCACCTGCCTCTGCCTCCATCTTTCATTCCCTCGACATTAGCACCTTCTTTCACACATGTCGTCTCCCTCTGCTTCATTGTCTGCATGCCACTCAGTCATCACCTCTCCGTCTAAACCCAGATGTTGAGCAGAGTTCTGTGCCAGCCTAAGATTTGACTGCGAACATTAGTAGCAGAGCAGCACAGTAGGAACGTCCTGAGCCCATAATTCAGACCACTGTTACCATCAGCCTTCATCTGTTTTCCTACTTTTATTTCCCACCACAACATACTCTCTACCCCTCCATTACCATGAGTCGCATACACATTCGCTTACATTCATCTTTCGATAAAGAGCCCAGTGGCATCATAAGGACACACGCATCTCATTTATTTAGGTGGACCACAAAGCTACTGAAGCGGAGGCGCTCCTAGGCCTCTAGATCGTAAGCGCTTATAGTTGCGCTTTGATTGGTGTTGTTTTCCTAGTCCCTTCAGCCTAACAACCACGGAGTCAGCTATAAGAAACAGCAGAGGCGAATAATAACATTTGATTGAAAATGAGTATTTGCATGAATGCGCAGACTCTGAATCGCTCTTAAAGAAGACAAACATTAAAGTGAAAACAGGCACTGACACTACAGCTTATGCTGACAACGCAACCTCGATTCGCGTCATTAAAAGGAATGCATTCGTCAGCGCAAGAACCAGATACATGAAAACATTGGAAGATATATATGTCTACTGCGCATCATCTCATTTCGATGCTATCGCCAAGCATGGAGCAAGAGTAATCAAATGAATTATTGTACACAAAATAAAGTAAAGGATCTGTGATTGCACTAAAATAAGGATGGCGCTGTCTGAGATGTTAGCGATGAGGTTTCGGTGTTTGTTTTCCCACAACAAACTGCTAAGTACCTGCTTTCATTCATGCAGTGACATTCATTCAGTCGCTTGCCACGTTGCCTTGTGCATTCAAGGACGCAATAGCATTGGCTATAATCGACAAGCAAGAATGAGAAATATAAGCGTTAAAACTGCAATAACATCCATCGTGTGGTAAACAAAATTGTATAAAAGTATTGGTAGCAGCAGTAAAAAGGGCAAGAAATGCTTATGCAGAAGAGGACATAATGCAATGCTTTGCTTTCCGACTGTATGCTTTGGTAGCATGGCACCTCTAATTTACTCTTGAGCAGATCAAGCTTGCATTAATCCAACACATGATTCGTATAAGCACAA
Source organism: Taenia hydatigena (assembly GCA_036345935.2). Classification (NCBI taxonomy): domain Eukaryota; kingdom Metazoa; phylum Platyhelminthes; class Cestoda; order Cyclophyllidea; family Taeniidae; genus Taenia; species Taenia hydatigena. The sequence continues at coordinate 7,926,106 of JADWOT020000007.1, forward strand.
GTTTTCGTTTTGGTCTTTAAAGTAAAGCACCGATGTGCTCGTCAAATGTGTCGCCTACAAATGATGTTACCCCAATGTCATTGATACACTACTCTGGCGTCAGAATTTTGGGTGATTTTTTAAGCACTATAGCGAAGAGTTAACGTAAGAGCGGCAAGCATCTGGAATTCAGCGTGGTACCCACTCAAACTGGTAATGCAGTTAGAATCGACGGATATTATAGCTTTCTTTGCCCCGACGCTATCATCATGATGAGAGGGCAGACTGCAGAGTAGAACAACGGACCACAGAAGCAAACGCACCTACCTGAGTAAAAACGCAGTTAAAGTATAAATCGCTGCCGCGATTAGCTGCACAAAACTTCTGCCACGAATAGAATGGTTAAGTACTCACTGACGGCTACTTTTGAGGGTTTCAGTAGCATGTCACTGCTCCAAAGGTGGTTGCCAATCTGCCCTAAGAACAACTTTTAAGAAACGCGAATGGATGCAAACGCAGAGGCGATGCGAAAGGCAACAACATGTCAATCCCAACAAAAACGCAAGAGTTTCCTCCCACACCGACAACACAGGTTTACTTTTAGCGAAAATTAAATGCAACTTAGCTAAGCACGATTAAAATTCCTTTAAACGTTACTTTCGCTCTTAAAATCAGAGCATTCTTGCACGCTCACCATGCAACCCACTCGCACTCCCAAAAATGCCTACAGACTGCATTAGCTGAATTTTTACTTACGCGTGCGAGACGGGATTGTTCCACAGTACTTCTCCACAGTCGATAATATTATCACAAATTTTGCTTAGGAACGCGACTCCGTTCACATAGTTGGACATACAACACAGCACAACGACACACTTTGACAAGAGCACAACCTGCTTAGGCTGACAAAAATCGTGCCATTTTCAACTTCTATTAGTCGTTATTTTGACCACATCAATCACATGAATGCCGAAGTAGGGCAGCACCACATCCAGTGAAATGGACAAGCTCGCCTTGATCCTAATGCAGAATACACAATCATCGTAATAATTTTATGGGATGTGATGTTATTTCATTTTTAGTTGGCACAGTTTGACAATAAATTAGGCCAGAGGGTTAGGAGCTGGATCAAAAATTGCAAGCAGGACTGTCCTACGGCAAGAAGAGGCAAATAGTTGCACGCGTAATGGGGTAGGTGAGAACTTGACCAATGTATTGCTTAAAACAGATGGTAAAACGAAAGGCGAAAGGTGCGAGTAAGGAAGAAAATGAAAAAGTAGATAGTGCTGAAGCATATGCAAGCATAAAACCATATCAGATCAGTCATTAAACCAGATAGTCAAGGGAAGCATACAAGAACCAGGATGCATAGCCTCGTCTGTCAACGTGCTTGTACCTTCCATCCTCATGTCCGTTAGCGACTTGGCCTTGGTGCCTGTCGGGTTTGAGCCTGAGTATGAGGCAAAGATCGGGCCGGACTACATCCGGGTGACTCGACCAGCCCACTCACGTGCCCCACAAGTGACCAAATGAAACTGGGATTTGGGTGGGTGTTATTGCGATTAACGTGAAAAAGGCAACCAGGTGCCGTAACTAAGTGGGATTTGATTTCCATTGCGTTGCCTACGAAATCGCCAATGTCTGGAACACTAGACGGGATGTCTCGATAGATTCAAAGATAATCTTACCTCCTTTACCACAGTAAGTGTTGGCTTACCATTCATTTAACGCATTTGTATTTCAGAGTGCGTGGTGGGGTATAACTCACAGGAATGTGCCCAATAGGGTACGATCTCTTTAATAACGAAGAATGATGGTCGCCGACTAGAAATTTAATACAATTAAGATAGCTTGCAATAGAACGCCCAACGAAATTATTTTACGTAAGATCATATCTGTCGTGGTAAGAGGGAGTATAGCATTAGTAATGTGTAGAGGCCTACGAGAAGGCTTGCACAAGCACTAGAGCAATTGAAGTGGTTAGGAATGGAGCAGTAATTTCTTGAAGGCAAATTTGAAAGTCCTTGCGATTACGGGCATTGAAGTGGAAGCACTTGAACTGGTCATTGTAGGATTCGAGAATAGTTCCGTTGTTGTGGCAATTAAAGACTTGGTTACGATTTTGGGAGTCATTGCTGGAAGCCCAGTAGCAATTGGCACTTAATCCTTGTCTATCTAAAACAGCAAATTATCTCTATAACACCTCGCAATGTCTACACGCGAGCTGGATCTTAATCGTGCATATGGAGCCTTGTAGTACGATGACTGAGGCTTGGCTTTTGTTGCTGAGCTGGTCTGCATCCGCACTGAATACGGATTTAATTTGCCTACACATTAGTTTCGTTAAATCATTTTTCATGCAAACAATTGGCTACATGTGCATGTGCTGTACTGTCGATTCATTCTTCTCATTTCTAAATTCTGTTTATTTCTAACTGCTGATACTTGCGCCCACTTACAGTGCATGTTCTAGCATCAAGTATCATTTCCCTCGAGTGCTCTGTGCTCTCGGCATTGTGTTATCACCGTTTTCGTGACTGGCGTGGTTTTTGCTAGTGAGGCTCTATATGCATATAGGAAGTGAGAAAGTACTGCCAAATTGATTGCATTATGGATGCTTTACTGCGTTTTGTGGTTTTATTCAACCTCACTAGCAATGAACGTTGGGGAGGAACTCTTCATTTCAGGTCGTTTTATAAATACGTCTTGGTTTTCTTTAACTTTGTGGATGCCTAGGTGGATTGTTCCTTTACATGCTTTGTTCCTACTTTCTGATTTGTTTTCTACTATGTGAGGGCACTAGCTGTATTTTAGTGTACCATGAGGCTGGGAGGAGGAGGAGGAGGAGGAGCAGGAGGACTCGTTCGCCGATGCGGACGAGGATTGTGCGCACTTTTGTGAACAAGGAGAAGGAGGAGGAGAAAGTGGATAAATTGCGGCTGTGCTTATTTATGCATGCATAGTTGTTTTCAATGCACTGCACCTTTTCTCCACTGCGCTGGGTGATGGCGGTTTGATGGCGAGGAATCGGTTGTGCCTCAAGTGGGGTTTCTCCTCTCCTAGTGCTTTTTGTGGTCTGCTTGTTGGTGTAAATAGGTCATAAGCGAGGTTTTGCGTCACTGTGCCACCTCGCTGGCCATCGTCATTGTCCGCTGGGGTGGCTTCGTCTACTGGGGCCGCGGATTGCAGCAGTCCGTTGATTTTTGAACAGTGCTACTACTACTACCATCATTGCCAGTGATTGTTTCGGTTTCTGTTGGAAAGGGAGTGAAGGGTCTTACGTTAGCTTATCACTAAACTGTCTCGACTGTTGTTTCAAGTGGTCGTGTTTGGGGCTTTGTGTGTACGGCCGTCATCATATCGACCAGCTTTGGGTGTTGTCCCCGCTGAGTGGGTAGTGAGTGAGGTGGTGGCAGTGCGGGCGGCGGGTGTGTCTTGTTTCTGGTAGAAAAAAAAAGTGTCCCATTCGGTATGGTGGGCCTGGGAGATGTGTCCTCTCTGGTCGTCCCTTCTCCTGCCCCCTTCAGCCCCTTTAATTGAGAACTTGACGTTTTCGCTCGCCGCCTTACGAGAAGTCTAGACACTGGGCGATTTTTCTTGCACTTCTCTCGCGTGATTGTGTCGATGACGTGTTCACAGTCTTTGTGTACGCTGTGTGCTTTTTTTTCTGCCAAGCGGCCCCAATACTGGGTGAGGTGGGATGAGGAAGAAGACGTGAATACACACACGCATCCACTGATCTGGTGTTAGCCTCTGTTTTGAGCACCGTTTCCCCCCCATTGGCTTTGTTGTTGAAATAGGAAGAAGAATCTTTTTTCTTAGGTGAGAGCCCTAACTCTACTGGCATTGTTATCATTATTACTATTATTTAATGGGTAAGTGAGATAGACAGAACCCATCATCCAGCGGATGGTGTGCATGTAGGAGAAGGGCGCTAAGTGACGGCGTGGAGGAGGAGGAGGAGGAGATTAGCCTTTGTAATTTGTGTGCTAAATTCGCCCTAGTACTAACCAGTGCACACAACGAGTGCACAACAGTTGGTGGTCTCATCGACACATCCATCCATCGACCCATCGACCGACCGACTAACAGCTTAGGGGGGATGAGTCAGCGACGAGACCCAAATCTGGGCCATTCCCACAAGCCGTCTAGTGGTAGTAATTGACTCAGGCGAGCGGGCAGGCGGGTGAGTAAGTAGTTAATTTTTGGGATTAATAATAATAGGTGGGAAGAAGAGGAAGAAAAAATCAGCCACGTCAACAGCAGCGGCAGCTGTGCGGTTCCGAAGATTGGGACAAACAGTAGCTACCGAGACAGAGGCAGACTTAAAGCGTAATGAAATTGCCTCTGCACAAACGGCTTTGAAGAGTTAGCCACAGAGCAAACACAGGAAAGAAGGCGTCTTAGTTAGCATCCAAGTGTCTGCTCGACAGTATTGTCTTCTTTTTCGTATTCTTAGACAAAAACCGTTCCCTCCCCAGTACCTACTCCGACAGCTTTTGGTGCAAAGCGCCAGTTTGTGAACGCTCCCACATATTCTCTTCATCAGTTGTTTTTTTATGATAAAAGAAATAAAAGAATTTGACCCATTTGCTCTTTATTATGGCACTGGTAAACAAACGCACTAACACGGAAAGTGTGACAATCATGCATAACGACGCCTGGATGGTGGGAGGAAGAGGAGTGAGAGTTATGGAAGAGGCAGACCACGTGAATGCAGAAGTGAACGCAAAGCATAGAAATGCATCCGAGCAGTTGCTCAAGTAATAAATACGTACCACATTAATTGATTGAAATAACAACCGCAGCTGGGTTGTTCAAGTGCTACGATGACGGCGTCGACGGTGCAGCAACCAGGCAGAATGTTGGCACCCAGTGCAGTTGTGAAGCGACATTATCGCTTTTTCTTCCCAATACTACTAATATGTGCGTTAGCAACCAACAAGTGTCCCCTCCATCCTTACTGGCTCACTACCAGGGTCAGATATGTGCCACCACAACCATCACCACCTCCTCCTCCTCCTCCTCCTCCTCCTCCTCCCCCTCCTCCTTCTTATCTGGTTGCCACAACTGCAGCCGCCGCCGCCGCCGCCGCCACCGCCGCTAGAACCCAAACCAGGCCCCGCCGGCTCTACTACCACTACTACAAATAAAAGAGAAATTGTGAGCCACCGAGTTGGTAAAGCACCACCTACCGAGCACCATTTCAGTAGCATTTACATCCTGCCTCAAGATTCAAACGTCGAAAATGGCAGGGTAGTGCGTGGAATGACGCACTTTTCACTCTATGTGCCCTCCTCCACCTCCCATCCTCTTCTCTTCCTCCTTTTCCTCCTTCACTCCCCCTTTCAATCAACTTCTACGCCATTTGTTTGCGCATACCCCACGAATTACCCATAGTCATGAGGCCACATCACAAAGTACTTTAGCAAGCACCACCCCAGTCACAGTGAACCCCTGCTCCATCTACTTAACAGCAATCTTCACCACCACACCCAACAGTAGTGCCCCTTTTGCCTAAACAACGACGCTAACTGCATCTAGTTCTTTAACCCATTAATCCCCCTTCCTCCTCCTCCACCTCCTCCTCAAATACCACAAAACACAACTGTACCTCACCACCTTCATTGCTTTAAGTACATGGGACATTCTTGCCAGCCATGACTTGGTGGTATGAAACACATGCCACACGCGTATGTCCAACGCAACAAGAAGAGTGATCCCGGTGAAATGCGTTGCAAACGCATCCTCAGCAGGTTCAATCAACTTGTGAAAATGCAGACGCATTGGTAAACACCATATTCCTGGCGGAGAACAAATAAATTAATCCATTCTGTGCATGGAAGTGCTACCATAACAACATGAATGGACACACAAATTAATCAGAATCTATGTTCCTACCTTACCTTCGACTTTGGCAGCTCTTCCGCTTCCATTGTAATGGTGCCGAATCGGTGGTCCTTCTCAGGCATTCATCCATACTTCCATTCATCCACAATGGACATGCCACAAACTAACGTAATCCACTCTTAACACTGTCCTAAGTCGCGAATGGCAAGGCGTTCATTTCTTAACAATCGTTGGTCTACATCGATTAGTAAAACTATCCACTTGAATGAGAAGAGAAGCAAAACAACGTAACACGCAGCAGAATGCACAAGCCGGTCATTCATTTATGACCTTAGATGACCTTAGTGGCGTGTATAATAGAAATATAACAAAGTCGTCAAAAAAAAAATCAAATTTACCAATAGATCAGCTAGGTTAATCGAAAATGCTTTTTGATACATCCTGAACCACCAACATTGTAACGAATTGCATGCCTATAGATTATTAAACTTCTTAACTAAATTGGGCAAAAAAAATTTTTATTCGAACTACTTTGGCTTTGCAATTATAAATCTAAAAATATAGAATGTATTCATAAATAAACTGTCAATATTAACTGCTGATTCTCTCATGTGTGCGCAGTTTGTAAATTGTTTTACCAATGTTTCTGCCATTTAAATCTTATAAACATCACAAAATTGGTAAAGTTTTTGACAATTGTTGCATCATTGAAAATACATAATAATCAAAAGTTCGTTTGTTTTACTGAACGAACTTTGAAATGATTAATCGGATTTGTACGCGGCTCGCGTAAGTGCTGCATGTTTTGGTGACCGTTGTTTTGGATTAATAGGCTTCTATTCGCTGTCAGAAGTTGGATGTTTCGTAGACATTTAGTACGTTTTTGTTGCTTTTAGTGGTTTTGTTGTTATTAGGTACTTTAAATGTCGATTTTCTTTCGCACACGTACTTGCTGGGGTAAACGCAAGGACCTCTTAATGTGACTGCTAAGACGTTTACTGAGGTGCAATTTGTGCTATACAGCACTATAGGTGATAAATTATGACTGTTTTGGCAGTTTGTGAGGTTGTAGACTTTTTTGCTGGCGTTGAAATTTGATTATTGAGGCGCAGTTCCGTTGGGAGGAGATATAACCTTACCGAGTGCTTGGCAGTTGCTTGCTTGGTGCTTTCTTGCGATTAAATACCCCTTACATGCATACTTTTGTACTTGTACTTTTTCTTTTCTTATCACTTTATATGTTAGGCTAATCATTTCAAAAGTAGCTGCAGTTGCTGTCAAGATTTCTCGTTTTCCATTTTCATTGCCTAATCGCGTTGGTTTTTTCGCTACACAATCCTTCTTGCGATTAAGTAAGATTGTTTCGGCTGTTTCCAAGTGGTTAGTTGTTTTATTAAGAATGAGTTTTGATTAAATCGGTCGAATTGGATGAAGAGACTTGTGACTTTGGTAAAGTGAACGCAAAAGCCTCATAATGTGACTGTTGGGACGTTTTGTTTTCCAACCGCAGTGTCTACTCACGTCCACCTTTTTGCTGTACGACACTTTGAGCGATAAAGTAAGATTGTTTTGGTAATTTGTAATTAGTTCGCTTTCTAATGACGGTGGATTTTATTGAGAGGAGTTTTAACGTCGTTCATTATTTTCTTGCTAGTATTCATCATATTTATAAATCTTGTTATCCGCGTTTTTTTTCAGCTTTCACGTCGGTCTTCACATTGGTTGTTTTTCTTTTTTTTACTTTGCAGATGCTACAAACTTACTGCGGTGATGGTGAAGTAGCATTTGGTGATTGTGTGGAGTGATTCGCGGCGGCGGCGGCGGTGGCGTCTCGGTCTCGGTTGTGCGATGCAGATGTCGGTGGACATGGACGACACGGACTACTATTGCTACTATGTCTGCATCTCTTTGTCTTTGCGGGACATGGGTGGTTGGTTGGGTGGTGGTTGGCGGAGAGGGAGGGGAAAGGCTGGGGGAGGCCTGTCGTCGTTCTTATGTGTGAAGGAGTGAAGGTGGCGCTCTCTTACAATGGCGACGACAATGACGACGAATGGAAGCGCAACTGGTGGCAACTGGGGCATATTTTGTTTTCGAAGGTACGGGAATGTTTTTGGTGTGGGAGAGTGGTGGGTAATTTATTGCCGACTGCATAGGTGATGAGTGGTGGCGCTGTTGCCATTACTACTGCGACTTAGCCTTGAGGATAGGGATGGATTGAAAAGGAGTAAGTAGGAGGAGGGAGTGAGAAGGGACAGGGTGGGGCGGGAAAAGTTAGGGTAGGAGGTCGAGACGGTTTGGGAGTTCTCTCTCCGTCCGGTTAGAGAGGGGCTTGACGACAGGTTGGGGGTATAGTGCGATTGTGGTGTACTGCTTGGATGGGTGAGCGGTGGTGCCTCGTGTTTGCGTGGGGATTGGGTGTGCCGCTGTTGGTCCGTGCTTCGCGCTTGAAGAGGGGGTGGGGAAGTATCTACGTCTTAAAAACTTTTCAAACATTTCAGGTACAGTGGGTCCGGTGTATGTGGAAGGTGGAAGATGGCGGTACCCCACGGCACGTCAACGGTTGGTGCACGCAGGCACATGGACTGAAGCGGTGACTCAACTCTGCTCTGCCTTCTCCGTAGAGCTCTGTTTGTGCCTATGTTGGTCCGCATGCCTGGACATCGCCGACAGGGACATTCAACAGCAATATCATCAGCCCTTTTGGGGCTGCCCAACTGGGTAAGTGGCGAATCTTGATTTTGTGTATCAGATATGACCTGAGTTTACATTTTAACTAATCAGTAAAAAGGTTTGGATGCATTCAAAGGTGCGGATTTTATTCTTGCCAACTGTATTCACGGGGAGACGAATGCTGGTTTCTCACTAATGCGGAAGTGTAACGATTAGGTGTTGTTGGGAGCGATGGAATCAGTTTCTCTACTCACGTGCTGCATTTTTTTACCACTGTATAGCACGGCAGGCGATAACTTGGGACTGTTATGTTAGCTTGTGCCTTTCCTGCAACACGTCATAGCAAAACTGGCATGCCGCTGCATATATTCGGTGCGAGCAATATGCATTTTGGTATTTGGAATGTTGATTGCCTGTCTGCATATATGATGTGTCCAGTGTGTACTTGGACGACATCAGTAGCAAGGTCGTACGGAATGTGGTGTCTTATTCAGTTGGCAATTTCACTCGTCATCAATGCAGTCTACCCTCTTCTATGTTATTCTACTTGACATTAGGTCAAGGTCTATTCAGACGCCAGGGGACAGTTTACACACCAGAAGAGCTGCATGCGTTGGCATCACTACGCAGACCGTACTTTGTAGCAGGCTTAAATGTTTGCTTGTTAAGTTGTTTCTTTTGTCCCACCGGTAGTTATGTTTGTGGTTGTTAGCTTTGCATCGCGCTGGACCCTCATGCATCAGTTTCTCCATTGTTTGGTTTTTTTTCCTTTTCGGATGTTACAACCTCACTTACTCTGGTGATGGTGAAGTAACATTTGATGAGTGCTTGGAATGGCAGCCAATGCGAGATGTTGGAGTGTTTCGCGGCGGTGGTGGTGGCGGCGTTGAAGGTACCCTCCCGTCTGTGCACTAAATGACACGTAAATTTGCTCCCCTCCCCTCCTCTCCCCTCTGCCGTCAATGCTGCTGCTACTGCTCACTATTAGTAATTTGAATACTTCCGTTATTATTGTTGTTAATGCTGCTACTATTTGTTATACTTAACTATCGCTACTGTTGGAGCCAGTAAAGGCAAATGTGTTCATACTGTTTTTCATGCTTTATTGCTTGATAGGAAGGTGGGGAGTTGGTAAAGAGATTCGCATAACGCCTTCTGCCCTGAGTCTTCTTTGATTCAGCTGTCCACGCGAGGTGTTTTCTACCTTTGGCGTTTGGGTCACAAGTAGCCAGCCAACCAACCAACGAAACTGAGGTTGTTGCTCACTTGGATCAGATGGCGGCTGGCGTAGTTCATCAATTAAATAGTAATAGTAATTTCCAGTTGTGGACTTTGCTTACGGAATAACTTCTTGTCGGAAAGGCAGTGATGTATTGTGAGGGGGAGGAGTCATTTGTTTATTTTTGTGGTGGATAGATGGCTTAGAGTAGGTCATCATTGGGTTATGGTTCGACCTTTGCAACATGGAAAAGTATCATTTCCTGCTATGATGTTCTCGTTGTTGAACAACTCACAGTAAGATTGTGAAGCATTTTTTCTCGTAAACGATATAGAGTTGCCCCCACCAACAATCTCCGCCCCGCTGATAACAATACTAGACGAGTTAGTTCCGAGGCAGTAAGATTTTGCGTGATTTTTTTTTTGCAGACTTGAATAGACTGAGTCGTCCACTCCAAACGCCTTTGTTGCACAGTGGGTGATGTCGGTACGAGTTTCCTTATAGACGTTGGTGAAAGGCATTGCTTTCTTTGTGCTAGGTGAATTGCTGTGGTACGTTCCAACTGCTGAGTCAATTTCTAACAATGCTATTAGTCACTAGAAAGAAGATGCAAGTTTCCTCTAACTACGTGGAAGGGTTGGGAGGCCAATGGAACCCGGAGTATGGGACGGGAGAGCTGAATCACGCAAAACTGGGACGGTGCGTGAAACACCGCATAGCGTTCGTGCCGCATGTTAATCATTCCATTTCAGTAAGAGTGTTTTCTAGTGAGGAATTATGAAGCACGGAGGTGTCGAGTCTGCAGGGTCCTTCATTCTCCCTTCCTTCACTTTCCTTCAAACCCATAATCAAATGCACTTTCACTGTGACTTAACCCTCGAATGACGCGATGAGAAGCTTAGACGAACAGCGAAGGTCTGCTAATGTTGTGGCGCATTTTACGTCCATTTCTCTTTGTCCTCTGTCACTACACAGGTTAAATAGCACTTCAAGCTATTTTTCACTTAGCGCTTACAAGTGTAAATGAACATAACTTCGCAATTGACGCCATCCATCCTTCCTCAAGGTCATCTTCTATTCGTGATCGACCGATCAATAATTCAAGTTGACTCATCAATCGGGCAATCAATCCACCACACGTCGTCATTTACTCGCACTTTTCGAGATGTCGCATTGCCGTAAAGTTGTGCGCAGATTTTCAGCCCTCCTTTGCCTCTCCCGGCGGCAGCACTACCTTCGAAAAGACCAACTTTCAGGAGGCCACCCACTCATGTGTAAGTGGATTCCACACTGACTCGCCTGCTTTATCACTTGCAGCAATAGCAGTGCACACTCGGCTTAAGTGCTTCCTCCCTCTAATTGTTGTTGTTGTAGATGCAAGTGCACATCAGAGGCGCCCAACCTCACTACCACCCTCTTCCTCACCGCCAATGCTAGCATTGAGGTTGTGGCAACCACGACTGGCGGCAACGTGGAAAAGCATTCCACCCACCAGATCTTACTCGTCCATCGCAATTAGTCGCCCACTATCTCTCCCATTTCGCACCTCCTCCTTCGTCTCCCTCTTCTCTCCTGCCTCCGTTCCCACTCATGCATCTCTCAACGACGTCACCAAGCATACCAGTAAGTGCCTCCTCCTCCTCCTCCTTCCCATCGCAGCCTTCATTCTTTACTCAGCTTCCTCTGCTCACATTCACTCATTCCTATTTCTCCCCTCGCTTACGCCTCACCCGTGACAATAAGGCGCAGGAGCAGACGCTGAGCGATGACGACGAGGTCGAGTTGACGGGGCACGAGGAATCGGAATGTGACCTGTCCGACTACTTGACTTTGACGAGTCAGTGGTCGGATGGGGATGAGCAGGCGGAGTGGTGGCAGTTGCCACCCTCCCGGATGGAATCAGATTCCCCTACGTCGTCATCGCTCACCACAGTGACACCGTTGAAAACGGCGAGCCAACTCTCGACCACGCGAGGAGCGACGGAGGAGGTGGGTGTGGAATTCGAGGCTGACGTAGAGCCAGGTGAAGAGAAGGAGGAGGGTGGAGGAAAAGGGATGTGGATATGGTGAGGAGATTGCAAGAGGGAAAATATAGGACTCTGTGCAACTTAATCGACTCTGGTGAGTGACTCTAATACTTGTGCCATCGCACTTAGAACCCATTAGATTATTCAGCCATCCAGTGCTTGCCTTAATACTTGAGCCAAGAGCTCACTTGTTGCACTTCTCTTGTCCTAGCCAATCATCCGCTTCCTCTGGCTCGTCTGCTTCCTTCGGTAAGCTTGCACTCTTTACTTCATCCTCCCGTTTACCATGTCAATGTCTTTCCCACCCAAGAGAACACACTTTCTTCTTCCACTCTTCTTTCACTGTAGTGGTTCAAACGACTGAGGAGGCGTCTCCGCTACCTCTTTTCTTCGTGCTACTGCTGCAATCGCTGTACTTAACCCCAATTTAGCTGAGTGATTCCCCAATTCTTAAACCAATTCATCGAGCAGTGATTTGATGATTTGACTGACTAGTTGATTGATTTTGTTTGACTGATTAATTGAATGGTTTATCCATACCCTTGCTTTTTTGCATCTATTTGACCCGTTCATTCGTTTAGCTGATTATTAATAAAGTGATTGCGCGTTTTAATTACCAGTCCGCCAAAGCACTGAGGGGTGGTAGATTGATTCGATCCGTGAAGACAGAATTGAGGTCGCGGCACCGGTTCTCGGATGTCTACCAGCTTAGTACCACTCTTTAGCCCCTTTCTCTCCAGTTAATAAGAGTGCCTGTGAAATCTCTTGCTCGTGAGTTCCTTCCTCTTTCCTTTGCATGGAAATTCTGTGGTCGGCACCATGGACTCTTAACACATTTCATACGTCACCAACAAGTTGTGATGGCTAAGGTCGGAGGTTCTTCGATGCCTAAGTGTTTTGATTTACTCTTGACTACGGGACACGGGACCATTCTGGATCGCCACCATCCCCTTCAAGTAATGTAGGCAACCCGAAGCCTTACTGCGTGCATACCCCATCACTTGGTCCCTTTTCTCTCTCAAGTTAGTTTCAAACTTCTTGCATCATGCCCTATGTAGATAATGTGTCGCCGTGGTTTTCGCAAGATGTGAATCGGTGCAGTCTACCTGTATTTTTGCTTGCATTTTGAGACATTTTTAATGAACAGCGTTGCCATTTGTGACTCTTTTCTCTCTCTGTTATGAGATGTGTTGCATCTGGCGGCCAGAAATGTTAAACATCACTTTGGTAGTAGTGGCACCTTAAGACTCCGTCAACCCGCTGACATCCTCGTTGTCGACCCCTGGCCCTCTCTATGAGTTATTTTCTTTCCGATCGGTAAAATACCCATGCAGCAAATTAGACCACTAGTAGATGTGCAGTTTCGGTTTCATGGGTGACGTGGTGGCTAAACCTAGCCAAGATATATAAGCTGGATGTGGAACATTTGCGCAGGAATTTCATGCAAGCTAAGCGTTTTTGTGCAGCAAATATCCATGGTCTAATGCAAACGCAAAGGCCGTCCTTTGTAGTCGTTGTGTGATCTATTTTCTCCAAAAGTGTGTAATCTGTATCCCTCAGAAATGGATGGTGAATTGAAGCGCTCACTTAGGCTGAGTGGGCAAGTAAGATGGTGCTGCCGCTGCTGCTACCACTACTGCAATTTTCTTGCAACCAGGGAGATGACACTGGTAGTGCGACATCTTACTAATGGCGTGCAGTGAGAGGGACCGCCTTCCTCCCTTGCGGCAGCCGTATGATGCCTCTTTGATAAAGGAGTGCGACTTGTATCTTCCAGGGAAGGGGTGGTCAGAGCGGTGCCCTCGATGGGGTTGGATGCGTGGGCTATGAGATGAATTTAGCTGCTGCTGCCGCAGTCAGTGAGACAACTTTGGTGAGGCGACTTCTTACTATCGACATGCAGTGAATGAGATTTGTCCACGAATTCGCCTTATTTCAGGCACTTTAGGCTTACAAGCTCCATTCGTCTGTGATGAAGAAGGTATAAGGGCACACAGCCACATTTGCACCCATGCATGTAGCGCTTTTTCGGCTCTGTGTTTGAATATCGCGATAGATGGCTAATAGTTGCATCCTTGATGCAACTAATACAACCGATCAATGTGATGCGAATTTATATATGCAGCACTGCAAATACTTCGTTACACGTTATTTCAACGTGAGACGTTCATTTGCATCTATAGCTGCCCATGCAGAGCGAACGCGTTCTATCAAAATAGATAATAGATGGCTGATGCTTGCTGAGGGAATATTATAGATGCTTAGGCGTTGATTAATGTTCTTTCCCCTTTGCGTGTGTCTATGTGTGATTTCTCGAAGCCTTTCCAACCAAAGTATTTTTCTGGGCTAAATGTCCTCTCATGTTGTGGCTGCTGATCGTTGCATTCCTACAAACCCTGCCGACAAACATGGAATGGGCTTGCTGACTGCTCACTGTAATGACTCATGCGTGATCCCATTAGTGTTGATTAGCAGCACACCCATCAAACGAGCAGATTCTAGCACGTTCTCGTAAGAGGCACATAAACGTTGTGGACTGCATCCACATTGGTGTCGAATGTTGAAGTAGTATGGAAAAGCGCGTTGCTTGCTACCGTACATTGTTAAAAAGACCATACTGCGAGACGTAACTGTATCCTTCATATAATGAATTGTTCGAGTAGTTGAGCGCGCAGTCAAGCGAAGTGTAAATTTGCTACGTGCAATCTGCTATTTTATAAAGATCGCCATTAAGAAGCTCACGTGGCAAGAATTGCTTTGCCTAGCAGCAAGTGAGAAGAGCTGGAAGAGCTTTTCTCTTGCGAGCAAATTGAAGACTACGGTGGTAGATTCTGAGACTAGTTTAGCCACGCATCTAAGCAATTGGCTAAAATTTCGAAGTTACGAACGAACAGTTCTGCCTGATTTCAGTGCAATAACAATATGCATGAGCGACTAGACCACTATAAAGTCAAATTCGCTTTAAAAAACGCAAATGTACCAGCGATCTGGGGCTGTCACTGCGTCCATGATGACTGTTAAACGCGTTGAGAAAGAACACGCATATGATATTTGAAAATGTAAACAAAGAGCAGCCATGATTTTCTCATATATGGACTCAATGTAGGCTGTTGTGAAGGCATGTGCACGACATTATGGCATGAGAAGTTTTGATGGCAAATGGTGTTGCCACTTATTTGTATGCGAGTTATAACTGGACGAGAGAACCAGCGATGGTGTTATAAGCTCTGCATGACCATGTGAAATAGCACCTCAAAGCAATGCCGCCCGCTCTTCTCTCATTCTGCCGTATACCATGCGCAGCAAAGAATTGCTGTGGAGGAATGGCTTTGAGGATGGTTGGTCAGCCTCCTGCGTCAGGCATTACAGGTTGAGCAGAGCCAAAGGAAACACTTATGAGTTAACTGTGACGACTAAAGAGATGACTGACCGCGACATCATTTATTTCTCCTACCAAATTAGCCTCCTCAAATTGGTAAGACAGACGCCCCCTGACGTCTGGTTTTGACGCAATAACCAAATGCTTACTCCAGTGTTGGAGAGTGTTCAGGCAAACTGTCCATAAGTATCATCTAAGATCAATCAGGAAGGACATTTGGCTTTAAATACAAAGCTTAGTTGATTTTCCTTTGCAATAATATCGGTAAATTAACATCGAGGAAATTCATTTTTACATTCAACTCGATGACCATGGATAGCAATTTTAGTCCTGTTTGTGCAAATGACGGAATAAAAAGGGGAACCGCTTCCAAAGGACTTCTGATAAAGTAGCGAATAACAAAAGTCTAACTAAGCAGTGATCCAAGAACTTTAAGACGCGTTTACCGGGTAACTACCAAGTGCAAATCAGGTGTCGGGTCCAACCAAAATTTGAACCCGGAAGCTTACGTACCTCAAGTCAAAACCATACCACAGAACCGCTGGACCCTGTTGTTGCCTTAAGCTAATGAATAACCACTAGTTTAAGCGTGTGCGCTTGGTTGGTCTTCGAACTTAAGTGGTATTCTGGCTGGTTAACCGATAAGACCTCGGTTACCTCAGGGCAAAGCTTGCGGGGTCGTGGTGTCATACGTTTGCAGCAACACAATTTGACAATATTTTCAGGCAGGCGCAAGCTTTGGAGAAGTACGATTAGCCTGCAAGTGCTGAGATCCGAAGCATGCTTTGTTCGACTAAGCTGCGACCACTCCTGCTTGCTAGAGGTTGCGAAAAATCGACAAAAGGAACAACATGTTAAAATTAGCTATGAAAATGATGTGATAGGGGAGTGAAAATGTAAGCACTGCGAAGATATGTGAAGTAAACAAAGGGCGTGGAAAGGTGTGAAGGGCACCCAGAACCTCAAATGGGGAATAAAATATTTCGAGGAGCCAATTATTACGGAAAAAATAGTAAAACATATGGGAATGGGGAGGAGTGATGTAAACTGGGCCGAAAGTTGTTTTGCCGCACTACTTGGGTGGTAGAATTGATAAGGTAGTAGGATAAAGAACTAAAAACATTGTGCAGTTGGGTGGGTATCCATCCTTGGCAAGATAATTAGGTTAAGTGTTTAAAAAGCCGAGGATCCAGCCCGCGTGACCTGATAGTTGAGACGTCTGCCTACTAAGTTGAAGATTGTGGGTTCGAGTCCCACCGTGGGTGTCCCGTTCAACAATGTACCGATTCTTTTGCGGTAGTGCCAAGTGTCTAAAAGCGTGCGTGGTCGCAGAGTGTGGACAAATAGAGGAAGAAGCTTGCTGCTCCATACGTGAGCACAAGTGCGCACTTAGCTGTGTTGCAAAGGTTCTAAATTGTCCACGCCCGCATAAGATTAAAACCATTTTGCTAAAATATTGCAACAATGCCAAATCTGTGTGACTTTAAGTGTAATAAATCCAAAACGCTTTTGAACAAGTGATTGTGTGCATATTTACGCTCAATATGCACGAATTTATGGGACCAAATATAATTGTTAATATGCATGCTTCCTCTAAACGCTGCTTCAAGATGATTTTCTTCGTTTCAAGATGACATGTAAACAAGGATTCCAAAGTCGAGCAGGGAAACATAAACCATTATTTGCTAATATGGCGCCCTGAAACCCCCTTGCACACCAATGATGATGTGGCCCTCAGGCGGAGTATCGACACTTGGCTTACAGAGAAGGACCATGACCTCTGGCGTAGCCCACAGGCTAGTTTGCTCAGCCTATGCAAAGCGGTCGACTAAGTGCGCATTACCGAGACCGAGACATAACTAACCTCATGTCTCGGTCACCGCAACGTACTCGGTGTTAAATTGAAAACACTTATGAGCGATTCGTACCAGACATTAAATTTTATACGACTAAAGTGATATCTTGCCAAGCCGTCACCCATCTTTCGATTTGGACTCGGGTTCAGGGACGAGGATCTTTGCTGACTATTGCGTTCGTCTACGGCCAGACGCTAGAAAATATGCCAAAATTCAGCTTTGCGAACCGGGCATGGGATCTAACCCAGCTCTCTACTGATAGACTCTTGCGCACGTTAACATTGCTGACGACTTTACGCATAAACGGTAGGACAACTCAACAGCGATTTTTCAAGGTGGTAACAATTATGTCGCTTCGGTAGTTAATAGCTTCCTAGCGGAACGTGGATGTTGGGTAGCTGCCGATTGTAGACAATGCTGTTGTCATCCACCCTGCTATGGGTCGTCAGCGGCTCGTCAACTGGTAGCGTATGTACTCCATCCGCCTCAACGATAGAAATCAGAATGGATGATCCTCTAGATCGGATTAGATTTCCGCTGCCACCAGGGCGGACTGGATTGAAGTCATTTTACTGCATTCCATACGCATACCGGCTATCTTGCCCAAAACAGTAAAGCAGATCTACTCAATCAAGCCGTGCGTGAACCTCTTCGATAGTAAGGCGCCAGCCTCAACACTGAACTCCCTTGAGAAGTTAACTGTTATTGCCTTCCTGACCCCAAAGCACTTTCACCAAAGATCGCAAGGGAGAGCTCGTCTCAATCCAAGATCAACAAAGTCAGTTGCGTTTTGCTGTTAGTAAAACGCTTCTTTGAGCTGAAGGCTAACGAATCCTGACGTCCTGAATAAGATAGTGGGTAATTTTTGGAAGGTTTGGCTGCCGTGCGTATTAAGGTCCCCTCTTGAGCCAGGTCCACGTTAGTAAATGTAATTCCAGCATTTATCTGTTGTCATGTCCATGACTACCGCTGGGAGTTAAGTGAGTGCCCTATTGGTCATCCGCGCCTCCCAAAGTTTGACTCTATTTTTACATTCGCACCCACGCAAAACGGCAGCAATGGGAAAGCTAGCAAAAGGAACTTAGCTACCGTGATGCTTGTTTAGAACGTCTTCGGACCAACTGTTTTGAAGTAACAAGCAGTGGATGGACTTGCTAATGACGAATCCGTGGCCGCTATGGCAATTGGCGGCCTTGTTAATGGGTCTGACCACCAGGTCCCAAGCCACGGATAAAAGTCCCCTCCGAATCGTCCAACACGATTAACGAATTTTTCCTTTTACTCCAGCTCCTTGTAAATGCGAGCAGAGGGGTCGCAATGTGTGGTTGTAATTGGGTGGCAGGGAGAAGCAGTTCCTGTGCAAGTGGATGTACCATTCCTAATTTAAAAATGAAAGGATTAGAAAGACAAAGAGTAGACCGCTAGAACACTAAGAAGTGCGTTTATGCCTCGTAGATATTTTATCGAAGGTTTTTTTTACAATTAATAATAGAATCCGTAAAATCCTTGTCAATTTATCGCAAAACACTGCTAGATAAGGGGTCATACATTCCTGCCTAGTTAATAGGTAAGGTTTCATAAACGGCATTCAAATCTTGCGCGGTGTGTGCACCCAGGGCTATTCCCATTTGCGATCACGGGAGTTAATTGCCATTTTCTTTTATAGACTTTTGCAAAGTGCTTGGATGTGGTAAGTGCTAAAATTTTTTGAAGGAAGATGTCATCTTTCACAAGATATTGTTTCCGAATTGATGACTTGCATTAACCTCATTTGCAGTTACGATGGTATAATGTGGTCAGTGCGTGTTGATAACACCCCTATTCGGTTGTTAAAATAGGCTATACGGTACGAAATCTCACAACTAGCTGGTTAGAATTCGACTTGCATTTTCTGACAAACTCGTTGACCTCTGCAGCTTTCAATTTGAAAATCACCATGAAGCCAGCCACCCTGCTGCAGGATCTTAGTGAAAAGGGGTCGTAGTGCTGACTGTTTGTCATACCTTGATTGAGGACCGCAATTAATTATATCGTCTGAAAAACCAAACTTGACGGGTAATGACACATCTCACCATTTTGGAAGGTAAGCACCGCATGCAAGAAATTGCGATCAGGAGCACGAAATTTGCTAAAACAACTCTTTGGGGCAAAATATCAATAGGGCGTGATTATTACTTATTAAAACATGAATACTAGAGCCAGTGAAAAGTTGAAAAATTTCGGCTCCTGCCTCGAACTCAAAGCCATTGACCCGAGGCTAATTTGAGTTTATTCATTGGAGCGGTGTTATGGAGAGCTGTAGATGCACCCAAAGCCTTTTTCGTGTTCAACACAAAAAACCTGCCGCAGAGTCAACAGCAAATAAAAAGCATTGTAGTCGAGCTGAAATTATATCGTGCACCCTGCCTCCTAGTCAGGCACAATTTGCATTTAGATGCCATTTGCTTTGAGAGGATGCACAAGTATTCGCCTATGCGCACGCAAGACAATCTTGCTTTTTTACCACCAGACGGCAACAGTAGCATTTGTGTGGGCCTATACCCTTTGTTAATTAACATTACTCCAAAATTGCCTCTTAGTGCGCACAAGAATTGCGTTCTCACTAATGACACTTTGCCACAGTTAGTTACCTATTCCTTTAAACGGCTATTTTTACATCAAGCACGTATCAATGCTGGTAAACAAACGCGTTCCGTATCTGCCTGATGAAATGACTATCAGCCGGAAGTAGGGAATGCTGGCAGTGTCAGGAACGCTCGCTTGCCAAATATCGAGGCAACGTTACGTACCGTAAAATTTGAATTCCATGCACAGGTACTCGAACTGTGGCGACAGATCATTGTAAAGTTGGTTAGAATATTATCCTTAAGGTAGCAAAATTAGACTCAGTAATGGGAATGGCCTTAATTTTAATGAATACCAATTTTAATAATAATAATAAAAGCCAGCCTGTGCTTTTATGCTGCGGTGGCATTCGCAATACAGAATTTTACATATAGACGAAAAAAATGAACATCACATAGGTCAAAATCGCACTTAGTCCAGAGTTCAACTTAAAAGTAAACCTACCAGTTTGAATTTAGGCAGCGGCGACATCCCACCTAATGTCACGTCTACCGTACAAAACCTTATCTCAACGTGCTACCACGCTTGCTAGTACCGAGGCCTTCCTTCGCACCACGTCACAACACAGTGCACCAAAATACATCATACAGCACTGAATGGGTGTGTTATTCTAAACACCGTCAATGAGCCGCACGTGCCCTCATTGCTTCAAAGCATAGGTCGTTCAGTTACACAAGCGGGTAAGTATAGCCATAAAGAGCACCAACAGATCAGGGGCAGCAGCCGCTAGTGAAGCTGTGAACAGGAGAGGGCGAGCAAGGTTGGTAGAATGAGTGAAGCATGGGAGTGCGCACAGCGCACTACTGAGGGCACTGTCGATAAGCGCGCTTTTAAGGTGAGCGGGTGTGCAGTCAATGAGGGATAGATAAGGCGGGCAGGAAGTATCAAGGTGCCGCACAGTAGACGGGTGATGAAGGCGACGAATTATTATTTCAATGGGTATGTTTGAGCAAACTTGATTCTCACGTGCGTCGCATTAAGGTCTACTGCTCTCCACGCAGACCACATGCACAGCCTTAATTCGGCTGAGTCAAATCATGCATGGCAAATGCGCATTTGAAGAGAGATAAAGGTTTGAATTCGCATTAACTTATTTACACAAACGCACAGCTGGTTTAATACACACAGCTAGATCATAGCAGCATGCTTTAGCGGTGTAAACATTTTAAGCTAGGGGGAAAATGAGGTCAACGATATTTACGTGTTATAGTATGAAGCGTGTTTCCCTTTTAGTGTGCCATTTATGCGAGAGACGGAAACGAAATCCTAATCCGGTGCCAAAGAAGAGCATAGAGTTCACTAGAGCGGAATCAACCCCAGTCGCATGTTTCCCTTGGCCCTGTTCTGCTTCAGACTTGCTGAAGAGATTGAAAGAAATGAGAAGATGGTACAATAGGTTTCTTTCATCACTTAAGTAAGAGAAACGGCTCTCTCGCTTTCGCAATCCAATATCCTAAGACGCTTCTGTTCCTTAGTGCTTCGGGTGATAATTTAATACAATTTGCGGTTGCATCTTAAGATTGGGCCGCATAAATTAAAAAAATGCTGAATGTTGCACACTGTGTTGCGTACTGCCCTTGAACTTCTCTTTACCTGACGTATAAGAAAACATTTAATCTGTATCGCTAGTTCAGCTGCCATCTATATCTAGAACCTCCCTGCCTTACGGTTTACTAATATTAGCACCTTCCAAACTGGACGATTACATTTTTGCGCAAGGGCAATCCCTTGAGCAACGAAATTTTATGAGATTTGGTTATGCCATTTTAGATGTGCAGTTTTTGATAAATAACTAAATTTTCTGCTACTTCTAGGCTCATTCGATTGTGAAACACTTTCTCTCCCTCCTTACATCTTGAATTGAATAAGGAAGCTTTCTATTGCAACCACTGTGCATGTTCGTAAATCAGATACAAGGGCATGTAACTTGTTTATTAACAGCCTTTTACAAAATATATTTGTAGAATTCACAAAATCGCAATTCGATGACACCCGTTTGGCCTTCTTATACACAAGTTGAATCGCTTTGAGCAAGTTTTACTCAAAAAGGGAGGTGAAATCACATAAGCATTCTATTCTACAAGGCCTCATGTTTACTGAATTTGAGGTAAAATGAATTTGATGTATTTGTCAGAGCTAATTCAGGATAACCTTATGTGCAATTTAAAGCGTCATCATGGAATGAAGAAAGCTAAATCACTTCATAGGAGTCCATGAATTTGCAAACACTGACGAAGCGATTTGATTAAAAACTATGCCCTTGGCTAGGGAGGCAAAATGAGCAGACGCCCTTGCGGTCTAAAGAGCATGGCTAACTCTACATTAAATGTCAGCTAGCTAACAGATTGCCCAATAAGCAATTCCGTTTTCTTCTTTTGACGGTGTTATTCGGGTGGCGATGTTGCTAGTATAGTTAAGTCTGTTCAATATTTGTAATTCGTTTGGTATTAGTGCTTGCGCTTCGTCCCAATAGTAATGGCTTTATTTGTTCTGAATGCGGCGCACACGTTGCTGGGGTTGGTAAACCAATCCTAAAGCCATTCGACCGAAATCGCTAAGCTCTGTTCCTTATTTACTTCGACTAACACAGCAAGCAGTGGATTCTTCAGCATGTTCCTCACACGTTCTTTTCTTCGTCCGTCATGAGTGGAACGTACGAATATTACGCAATTCAAGGAGACCATGCTACAATTCAAGACAACATGATACGTTGAACAGCTCATTAGAATGAGTTTACTTTGCTGCATTCTTACATTGGTTTATTCCCTTCAATGCGTAATGGAATCAATTGCGCGCTCACTCTTCACTAATAGCAAACAATTGTCCCATTTTGAGGGATAGAAAGTCAACGATGAAGGAAAAATACGCACTAGAGCAACCAAAATTCATCTGTCAACAAAGGCAGGGAACTGTAAGCTAAAGCCATCTTTTGCTTCCATTCGACAAGCATTTATGCAAAATCTGCTCGCATATTCACCTGCCAGTACGAAATTTTAATGGTGTCCAAATTAGCGCTAAGTGGTGAAAGTTTGTATTAGCGGTGGTGAGCTACGCCCTATTGTTGCATTTAGGCAGGACCTCTATTAAGAAAATCATCGTGTTGTCAATGTAAACGGGATTTCACATTTTTGCCACGAATGCATTGTTTCCAAAGGCTGTTGGTCACAGTAAAAATTCAACATGGCAATGCACTCTTTACCATGCTATTTTGATTCACTTCAATTGTGCGAATCTTAAACAAATTCTTCGGTCCAAAATGTCTTAGTTCAGCAAAGCAGATGACCTAAGACGCTGTGTTAATGACTGTAGTAGGCCACCTCGATCCAAGTGCGCATCGGTCGTTATTCATTTGGCGGCAAATCACACCTACATTACACAGGGGAGGAACACTCGCTTTCGATATTTCAGAGTACCTCCCTGTTTCAGAACTGACTCATCAATCAATTTGGGCTTTATCCAGCAAGTAAAGAAGCAGAAGAGGTATCGTGAGTTTGAGTTTTACATATTTTTTTCTGCTATTTCCTGGGTAGCGTCACCTCCTCTCTCAACAGCTGTCCAGCAGAGCATGGGATCGAAATAGATAGTCTTTCGTTTAACTCTGTCAGTTATTCCCTTTTCCGTAGCGTATGCACCTTATTTGCTCTACTTTTAGTCACAAAAGTCTGGCAACACCTTGTTTATTAAATGTGTACTTAGTTGAGCTTGCGGTTTTTGATTTCTTCTTTGCGACCCCATTCATCGTTTGTCGATATTTTCTTTAGCTACCCACCTCTCAAATTTGAGTAAACATGAGCAAGCGAAAGAGCCAAAAAGCGTGGATAGTTAAGAACGCAAAGTGCGTTAGAAGGACCTCACGCTGACATCACATCTTGGAATGAAGAGAATGGATCGACAGTATCGGACGCCCACATGGACTCACCTGCACGCATGAAAAATGATTTAACGGAACTAATGTGTGAGCAAAGTAAATCTTTATTTAGTGCAGATGTGCACCGGCTCAGCTACAAAAGTCATGCCCCAGTCACTGTACTACAAGGCTCCATATTCACCATTAGGATTCAGTTCGCATGTGAGCGTTAAAAGATGTGATAGAGATAATTAGCTGTTTCAGCTAGGAGAGGAATGGGTGCCAATTGCTACCGGGATTCCTGCAATGACTCTCAAAATCGCAGCCAATTTTTTTAGTCGCTACGACAACGGAACTATTCTCGAATCCAGCTTTAACTTGCTGTCAATGGTATGAATAGATGCTTAAACAATTCGGTTTAAGCAAGGAAACAAAACTTAACATGAGGAATTCAGAATATCGTCAAAGAGGGTTTCCGCCAACCGACACAGAACTGACGTGCTACTGCTAAAAAAGCAAAGTTTTTGATTTCTGGTGGCTAAATACAGCGTCTGAGGCTTGATATGAAGGTTTTACAAAGGAGTGGCCTAACGTTTGTGAAGCCATAACAAGCTAAGAGCCAAAAATCTTAACACGGCGAGGACTCAACTCCAAGAGGAGCCACCTAGTCAGTGGGACCAAATTTGTCTGACAAAGGAATGCATACAAGCTCCTTTGCTGAAATCCAGCAAAATCCAAAGCTCTTGCCTCCACTTCAAGACCAACCGAAGGCAAAGATTCCGAAATTTCTGTTGCATGGCTTAGTAGGGTTAGTGCTTTTAATCTTGTCCTACTGACAATCACCTATGGGTTTCCTTTAAAAAGTACCCGATTTTATAGTTCCCACTTACTTGTGTATCCATTTAATCCATATGTTTTATCGCTCAAAGAAAAGCAAGGGTAAAGGTGTGCTGTTTCTGCCTAGGCTTCACCCTTGCTAGGCATAAAACCTTTTTGCGGCCTTTTGCTTAAAGGCACCTTTTCTCGAGTGAAAAATCCATAGTTGATAGTGCAGAACAAGATGGCTTGTCATTGTGAAAAGGATGGATTTTGATTGATGAGTCCCAACTTGTTGAAGGAGTTGACAATTTATCAAGTACCTGGCACTCATCTTTGAATTCTTCCTAATAAGTACCGTATTCTTTCTAGTTTCGGCAAATTGCTGCGAGCCTTTTGGTAAGAGTTTTGCAAAGATCGCAAGAGACCATAACGCGGTGTCTGTATTACCTCAGCAACACATAAATTAACAATGGGCTTTTTTAATCATCTGTTCGTACTAGGCGTAATATGCTATTGGAAAATATAGCTTTGGATGTGTTTAAACCTATATTACATGATATGTGCACATGCAAAATTTTCTACCATTAAATCATTTTGCCTTTTGAAAAAGTGGTTTATTTTAGCTTTGTTTTCAGCATTTTACTCAGTTGTCAATTCTTTCACATTAATTTCTTCCACCACAATGCATACACGCATGCACTCATTCATTTGCTCTTCGAATAGGATCCCATCCGTTACCAGCATTTTCACACAAGCCTTGCAACCGGATGTGCAGTTCGTTTGCAAACGCACAAACGTATTGCTCAACTGACGCGGCATAATGATTGATTAGCAAAATGCTCTTCAACTACCAATTGAAGCCTGAGTGGAAGATGTCCAACTTATTTGCTTCGATTTAAGAAGACTTTGTTTCGTCTCAACGTCACTACTAATTCGTAACTCTTCCCTTAGATTTAACAACAAAAAGTGTTGTGTTGAACCAAAAAGTGCCATACACAGCCAATATTCCATGTCGTGCCTTTTGATCTACCCTTCCATACTGCTCTCATCCGGCTATCTTTCTATCTATTTATTTCTGTACATTCCCCTAATGAAAGCTGACCTCTTACACGCAAAGAATCCTTCACCTGATCTGGTATAGAATTCCTTTTAGTGATTCTTTCTCTTCTTCAATTTGCATGTTCAGATGAAAGCGGTTTGAACGCGTCACAGCGCACTTCCACCGGGTGCGACACGTCCCTGTACCCAAGCACGCATTAAGAGTTGTAGCACAGCAGAACACAAGGCAAAATATCATTCACAAAGCCGACTAAGGTTCCAAATTAACAGAGGCACGTTAGCTTATTTTAGTTCAAGTCAGGTTTGTTTTAAACACATTGGTGCGTTAATGTCAATGCTGAGAAGTCAATAGTGTTAACAACCATGTCGGCTTGTCCCCGCTGGGACTGCCTTTTACTTTCCTGTCTCCGTCACCTCATCCGGTACTCAAAAACGTGTAACTACAGTGTCTAGTTTTATGTTGCCTGTGTGCGCAACAACTCGTTGCGCACTTTGGTGGCCAGTAGTTAAACCCGCCCCGCCGAAATGAAAACGAGGAATCCTCAGCGCTAAACTATCAAAGAGATAGCTTGATGTACTCCCATTCAATACCCCACAATATGCCATGCCGCGTGCGCATACTCACCTCATCTTTTATCTTTTCTCCCCTTCCTCGACATCCACATCTACCTCTACCTCCACTGCATTACTGTCTGCAGGTCAATCAGCAAATTGGTAACTGTTCAAGTGCGCACACGCACCCACACACCTCGACTTTATGTGACCGCTGAAGCTCACCAATGTGGCTCGGCATGTTGTTTGTGCCGACATGAAGGTAAGAGATAAAATAAATTAAGAGGCGCAGCAATGGAGGTAGAGTGGCGCAGTGGAAGTGTGCTGGGTTCGTAACTCAGAGTTCTGTAGATTAATGTTCCACCCCGCCGTTTGACCACCTATTCGCACGGTCGAGTCTAGCTGCACCTCTCTTTGATGCTTCGCTTACCTGGCCTAAAATTTTATGCTCACCATATGTTTAGCTGCCAAATCCCTTCAGCTCTACATCCAATTAACGTAGTCTGCTCAATGGAACGCTCTGCTGCGTGAATGTTATGGAGGCCAGTCTGATAACTGGAGGTGGTCGTGTGCTTATCGCCTAATGCCAAGTAAACGCAAAGTCGACCTCACAAATAGTGGGCTATCACACAAAACTTAGAGTTCTGACTAAGATATTAATGGGATCCTCAATAAGAATGGTGTGCGGTCGTAGTTTTTTTATTGGAACAGATTGAGTGAGTGTAAGTCCACATTGGCAAAGTACAAAGAGTTGATAGTTAAAATAAAGGCAGAAAGTACGTGAAAAGAAGCGATTCTTTGTGACGTCGTCCTTTACTAAAAGCACTAGCACTACTGAGACCCGAGAGCGACCAAAATGCAAAATTATACAAATTTCTGTATTTGGAGTTTAAATAGAGTTGGATCTAAGAGCAGCGACAAAAGACACATTACAGCCTGGTTCTTTGAAGGCCAAGTAAAATTGAGATGTGGGTACTAAGTATCAAAGCAGTAAAATAGCACAAAAATGTGAACGAACGAATTTTGGGTCGCATAATTTTGCACATTTTAAAATGTTTGAAACGGCCTGCACACACAAAGCTAATGAAGATAATCTTCCAAGTGCTTACGAAGAATAGGAAAAGGCTTGTGGCGTTCGTCATAATAGAGTCGGAATCAGCTCCGGTATTTGAATGTTATTAATGCTTTAGCACAAAGACAAATTAAAGATAACAAGGCCAATTCGCTCCTCTGATTTGAGGACACCACATGGATTCATCACCCGACATCTTATAAATGCACATGTTTGTCCAATGTGGCTGGCTTAATAAGTAAAAACTGAAGTAAAGGAGAGCCAAAATGCCCGACATAAGGTTATTTAAAGTTTATCAATGCAAAGCACCTAAAATCGAAAGTGGTTATTTCTGTCACGAATCCATTCTCTTAAATAATTCAGCTTTGATTGTGTTTTTATAGGTCAGCAATTCGCTGGACTAAGTTACAACTACTTTGAAACGAGACGATACTCAATGCAGTGTTTTTTAAATTACCGGTTATGTATTTTGACTAAACTAAAGCAATAGCATAGCCGTGGCAAATGCAGCGAGAGAAGAACCACAATGAAATTGACAAAGCAAACGAAAGTTGGTTATTAATGCACAGCAGAGTATCCCTTAGGGCAAAAGGAAAAAAACGTGTTCAGGGAAATTGAAGTTCCTCAGTCTGTCACTGGTGCTGCTGCTAATTCTAATGCAGGTGTGCACAGAGCTCCGTGTGATGATGCTGATGTGTTCAAACACATCTTTCTCGACACTGTGACTCTGTGGCGTAATGGTCGCACATATGACCCCGGATCAGAATACTGCGTGCTTTCTCCTACATCATTCTCCCTTGCCGTTGCCTGCAGCCACCCTCTAACTTGTGTTCTCCTCTCGTTATCAATTCCGTTACTATATCGCTGCTCATACTACTGCCGTTACTTCCGCGGCGGCAACATTATCATCGCGAATGTTGTCCTCCATATTTCCTTGTCTTTTGCTCTGCAATAACTCTTTGTTACCCCTTTTGGCCATCCTGAGTGACACGGCAACGCCCAAAATTGGACTAATTATTGTTGGTGTATCGCGGCAGGGGGGATTCTAAACTGTATTGATGTCAGTAGCAAAATGAAAAGCGTTGTAAGGACAATTTCACCCTTGCTCAAGTTTTTGTGTGGGAACTTCTTTAAGTGTTCTGTCACGTTTCACGCCACTATAAGGCAACAATATAATAAAACTATGCTTTCATTGTTTTGAAATGCGTGCTAAAGAAAACGTCCTTCCAACAAATTTTTTATTGAGGAAGAAGAACACACAGAAGTATACTTAAGCGATAAATGCGGGGAAGAATGCCACACTGATCAACCATTCCACCGTTTCTCATTTGCATCATCTTGCAAAGAGCCCTTATTGAAGAGATGCCCGAATCCAGAAGGTGTGCAAAGTACAGTCAGAAGAGGATTTGCATATGATGGTCGATGCAAAGACTTGCTCCGCATCGGGTGAGGCTATGTAAGTGGTTATTATTGTTTATTTGCGCCACCACCTCCGTATGTGCGACTTGAGCACCCAAACTTGTACCAAGAAAAATAATATGCAGAAGACAAAAATAACCCGCAAAAACGGCAGAAGGCTATTTAATTGCTTTGTAATTTTACGAGCATGACGAAAAACCAACCATAAACATAAATTGCCACTGCGCAAGTGACCCATAAATAGGCTTAAGGTCTCTCCTAGTCTACGTATATGCCCGTGTTACACAGCAGCACTTACATTGGTTAGTAGCATCAGGCCTAATAGACTAGCTTTTAGAAGTATTCTCATGCTCAAGTCATCCAAGGTAACTAAGGTATTAAAACGACTTTACAGCTGTGAATTTCTCAGCTTTGTTAAGGGAATCCAGTTTTAGCGGAAATTCATGTCCTTAATTGCCGAGATGAAAGGTTTTGTGCGGAGTCGTCACCGTAAGAGTCACACCCAACCAGGAGCTTGTCATCACATAAGCAATCAATTAAGTAGGTCGTAGGTACAGTGAAATTCATTCCATCTAGGCGTGAAAGACGATGAGAAGACGAAGAATTGTTAAGAGAGCACTACCATGCGCAATTATCTGGCAAGTTAACTTATGGCGTTGAGTATTGTAAAACGCCTGCGATCGAGTGTAGGTACTTTCGGCTAAGATCATCTTCGATTGATGCATAGCAAAAAAAAGGTACATGGTTACTAGGTCCAAACCCATTTATCAAGGAGCGTCAAACGGCGTTTGTACGGCAGAGCATTATTAATATCTGTAAATGCTGGAATACAAAACGCGGTCTTCACATTTTCGTGAAAATGTGATAGTTGTACACGCAAATCTCCATGCCCATGCGTCTCCTTACAAATTCCATCGTTCGCATGCATACAAACTGTCGCAATGCAAATTGCATCAGAACTACACAAAGTAGGCCATCAGGACTTGTATATAGTTAGCTGAAAAAAAATATTAAAGCATTAGTGAGCAAATAGTCACAAACTAGCATGCCACTAACTAATGTCCACTGAATGCCGGAGAATTGCACTGGGCAGAATCACTACGCGTGGAATTTCAACCTAGAATCGTGAACTATTAACTCAGCTTAAAATACAAATAGAACTTGGATCAAATGTTACTAGTAGCATTGATTAGCCTGCGTAAAATTATGTTTAACGAACGCATTAGTAAGGGAGGGATTTGCCAGGTTTTAACGTCCAAGATTTAGGTCCTGGCAAAATCGCAGCAGCGCTGCTGAAAGTCTAGCCCTCGCTAGGCATGCCAGGCAAAGTAAGGCAGGTTATCATAGAGTAGCACAAATGCAACGATGTTCCTTAACACATATTCCAACCTAGACATGCGTCAGGATAGGCAGAAGCACTCTAGTGCTCTGTGGCCCATGTCGTTGGCTCTCACATGCTTCATCTTAATTCTATTTTTACAGCAAGTTGGATTATTATCTTAACGGAAACTCAACGTGCTGAACTTGGTAAAAGCTTTGCCCTCATCATCGTAAACACAAAAATGGACCTGGCATAGTCACCACATTTCTCCTCAGGATAGGAAATAACCGTATCGCAGTTGCTAGTGCGATCGTGACCGTTTAAACAAGGCTACTCTCTATTCGCTCCTCACGAATTTTAGAAACATTCCTCACTCTGGCACTCCTTCCAGCAACTTATGAGAAAACTTTCAATCACGCTCCACTTCCTTCTTCGATCGTTCACCTCCAACTATCATTGCGTTGAAAATTGGCATCTCTCTGATCCAAATAGGCCAGTCCAGCAGAAGGAACTGGTCGTTATGTGCCCACGATATTACTCAGTGCCGTATTTTACCAGCTTTTTTAAGGCATTGGAATAGTCCACAGCTAGTTAACACTTCACTTTGATTGGCAGATTCTATGATGCCTTAGATTTAGCGCAAAGGTTAAAATTTAGACCTCTTTTCAATTTTATGGAGCAAATATGCTTAGCCACGCAGAAAATGCGGCTCTGTATCATCAATTTATTCCACAACTCGCACTTCACATTTCTAACTTTCCGAGTGATTGCGATGAGTGAATGAAATTTGGAACTTGTCCAAATCGGTCAAACAATTTTCGACGTATCCCGACGAATTCCAAGTTCCCGCGTTCCTAGTGTAGTTGCAAAACCAGGCTAGTTATATCAGTAGTCGAATTAGGCTAGTGCTTCCACAGTTTCTTATTAAACTCTTCCAGAAGACCACGCCGTGCATAAACCCTTATATTTCGTTTCCAATGCTGCTTTTTGCGCTCGATAAAATGTCAGTTATGTTAGTGGAGAAAATGAGTTTTCCAAGCTCTTTGATCTGAAAGGTTGCAAGCGAGTATCTTTTCTCTGCGTGATATAGGTGTGATTTGCTGCCAAATGAATCACGACCGTCGTGCAATTGGATCGAGTTAGCCTACTACAGTCATTAACGCAGCATATTCGATCATCTCCTTTGATAAATTAAGGCATTCTAGACTGAAAAATCTGTCTACAATTTACACAATTGGAAGGACTTTGAATGACACGGTAAGGAATGCATTTCCGTGTCGAATTATTACTATAGCCAACAACCGTTGGCAACAATGTGCTTGTGACGAAAATACGAATCCCGAGTTTTAATGAATATCCTCCCTAAATGCAACAGTAGGGAGCAGTTTTGGAGGTTGGCACTTACAGAGTCACCGCCGCTAGTATATGCACTAATTTCTTAGCGCTAATTTGGGCACCTTTAAAAATCACGCACTGGCAGGTGATAATGTGAGCTGCTTTTGTATAAATGCCTGTCGAATGAAAGTAAAAAACAAGTTAAGTTCACAGTTTCCTGCTTTCTTTGACAGCTAAAGTTGGTCTCTCCAATGCGCCTATTTCTCTCCCCATTGATTGCCTATCTCCCAAATGGGACAAAAGTTGCTATTAGTAGAGCGTGATCACGCACTTGAGTCCATTATATTTTGAAGGGAATAACCCAATGCAAGAACGCAACAAAGTAAACTCATTGTAATGATCTTTCTAACGTCTTATGTCGCCTTGAGTTGGGGCGTGGTCTCTTTGAATTGCGAAATACTCAGACGTTCCACTTATGACAGGCAAGGAAACAAACGTAGTAAATAAAAAATAGAGCACAGTTATTGCGGTAGAATACTTCTAGAAATGACACCCAGCTCTAGCAACGTGTGCGACGCAGTCAGAAGAAATCGAGCCATTACTATTAAGTGCAGTCGTGGGGGATACATAAGTACCCTCACAGGCAACCCTTGGACCACACAAGCAGTCTAGAAGCAAGAGTGTAATGATCCGGTTGTGATTCATACAACTACACTAAACCATAGACTGTTTGATCTGAGGCAGTGAATGCCTTTCGTATGCTTCTCACCACCAAGCGAACAAGCTACTCGCCATTCATTTTACGCCTCTAAAATGAGGAATACATTGCATCACAGAGTGCGTCGTTCATCGCAATCAGCTTTAAACTGTCACCCATCAGGCAGAAGAAGGGCCGAATTGACCAGTCGGACTAAAGTCTAATAAGAAGGAAAACTAGTGGGGGGATACTGATTGATAATTTAACTTAAAACTCACCACGCGTTGCATCATCAGCAGATGATGAAACCCCTCTCACTTGCGATTTACTTTGTCGTCAACGTACGACTCTGTATTCAACGAGTCACCGTTCCCTACAACAAGCTGAGTCTATCAGTCACAAGGAAGGATTGTATTTGCGTGCTCTGTGAAGGCAAGAAACCCGTTCCATTGGCATACATGAAGACCACTTATGAAGGAATCGCAAAGAACGGTGTCGGATAAGACGTGATGGCCTTGCCGTATGCATTCTTTTTTTCTCTTTATTTCAGATCATTCAAGGCAGAGTACTTAAGGAAGCCAGTGAATTTTCCGAATCGCAATATGATGCCAAAGGAAGGATAACTTTATGTGTGACAGCTAGAGCATTTTATGCCTCAAAGTTTCGAATCATTTGTCTCAAAGGGCAACAATCTCAAACAGGAGTAACTTGCCAGCTATTAACTTGGGTGGCTCACTTAATTACACATCAGCAGGGTTAAAATGATCGAGAATACGTACCCACAATCTTAAAAGCAAAAAAAAATCGCAGATAGCTAAACTGATTTCATTTCAACAATATCAGTGCAAACAAAGCTTTTAGTTAGTCTCTTTGCATTGAAATGTATGAGCCTCGTTTTGACCGATTTAAAACAATTCGAAAAGTGGTACAAAATAAAAGCACCTTAAAATCGAGGAGTGGTGTAATTCAATTTGCATGTAGAAACTCGTCCAGTCGAACCCATCTATGGCATTTGGGATCCTAAGAATCAGCTTTTGAGACTTTGTTCTACTAGTTTTGCAGGAAATTTAAAAGGCCAACAGCGTCCTACGCATTTATTTAAGGCCTTATTTTACAGCTTTTACGGTTTTATAAGTACGACTTGCACGTATATCACCTTGTAAAGCATATGTCCGTACAGGTGTTTGCGAAAGGTGGCCAAAGACTGTTTGTTTTCTTAGGGCTAGATCATAGACAAGCACAAACACAAATCATCATATGAAGCCACCTGTTTGTTAAAAATATGCAGGATCACCAAATTTAGGTTGTGTGCTTATTCTTAAATCCTAAAAGGACTGATGCGATGCGCGCACCATCAGCGAACAAGGAATACTCGTGCATCAATGAATGCATGTCTATTATACAAGTTAAAATTATGCATAACGAGTGGCGCCGACTTGATGAGTCTTTACGCTAATGAAAAAACAGAGGGTTAAAAAGAAAGCAACAAAAACTTACGAAGACTATGAAAGTATACACAGCCTCACCACAATAGATCATACATTTGGGCATAAATGTCTACAAAGCAGGCGACACGTAGAATGAATGCAGACAGGCTTCAGGAGGTGGGCTCGGTTAATGATCAAATTAGCCACAGGGGTGGTACCTACGGCAGTGTTCTTCCACCAATCCCATGTGTCAAAGTACTCATAACACTCCATACAGTAATGACGCAACTCACCATCATCTGTAGTTTGAGCTACAAAATATTGCAATGAAGTTAAGGAATGTTTTGACGGGCGTCAAATTCATGGCAAAACAACGAGATAACTTAATATTAATCTGTTTAGAGCGTTTGCAAGCCCACTAAAATGTCGATCGGTAAAGCGGTGAAGGAGTGTTTGATAACTGTCGAATTGCTGGAAGCAAACAGGGCATCTGGTGACGGTATCATCTATTTTCGGAGCCAAAGAAACACATTTGTACAAGCGTCAATTAACATGGGATGCAAAACAAGAATGCTGGAACAACAGTCAACTAATCATACACTTTGATGCACCAAGGGCATTGCAAAGCTTTCTCGTATCGCAAGGCACGAAGGACAAATCGCGGGAAAGTTTACTAAAATAAGTCGGGAACGCTTGCAGCAGAATACTGTAATCTTGTTGATTGCTGTAAAAGTGGCACGATTAGATGACCTGTGGAAAAATCGATTAATCGATTTGATTACGAATTGCACTTATGAAGTCTAAACAAAACTTGAGGAACAAGGTTCCCAAGTACAAGCAAAATAAAATTAAATCTGCTAATATGCACAGACCATTTCAACGTAAGCAAAGCTTGCATCCATGCTTACGTAACATGTGTGCTCGGAAAAAGACTATGTTGCTGTATGCCGAAGAACAAACGTAGCAGACAAAGTTGGCCATTTTGGCGGATCGACAAGAAATATGTAAACTCTTGCGGTGCCTCTTGCGCTGTAATTAGTACAGAGAAGTGGGACTCAATTAAACCCGTCCCCGGACTTAAATGTGACTGGAACTCGAGTTGTCATTAGCCGCCTAATTAAGTTAAAAGCCTTAAACGATTCAAAATTCTAAGCAAACCTACCTTTTGTGGCATATATTGCCGGCGTGCTTCGCATTCTTTGAGCATTTTTTGGCTTAAAACATATTACTACTTAGTCGCGAATCTATTTGTTTGAGAGCGTGTTTGCAGATATGCTCATTTTTAAGGAGATCCATTCCTACAAAGGCAACTCGATTTGCAATCAAATTTTAATTCACCGAAAAAGCTTTTACTGTGCCCGCATTTTAAGTAGATGATGCGAAAAATTGAATTGAAATAAATCATCGCCATTTTAACCTCTCCGTTATAATAATGACATTCGCTATTCTTTCCATCTAAGTTTTCTTAACTCGACTAAATCAAATCATGCACGAAAAATATGTATTTGAAGAGAGGTAGCAAAGGTTTGCACTCATATTAACTTATTTACACCGATGCAGAGTTAGTTGAAGACACACAACTAGGTCATAGCAGCATGCCTTAGCAGTACAAACATTTTAAGCTAGGAGGCAAAATGGGGTCAACTATGTTTACGAGTTATAGTGCGATGCGTGTTTTCCTTTTAGTGTGCCATTTATGCGAGAGGCATTTACGCATGCTTGAGTGATTGTTGAGTGACGTGTGGGCAGTGAGGCAGCAGAGATGGAGGAAGATATGGATGTGGATGGGGAGGAAGGATGAAGATATGGGTGGTCGAATGCACATGACAGGCATAATTTCTCGATGAGGGTGCATTTTTCCTACGGTAGACCAAAATACCTGGTCAGATGATTGGATATTCTTTGTAGATAGTGCCCTTAACCGAATTTGGAAAGCAAGTTTGTTGCTTCTTATGTAAAATTAGAAGTGAGGGCTAACGATAACGGTCAAGGAATTTTGTGGCGCACTTCCAAAAGACTGTGCTAACTACCGGATTGGTAGCAAAATCTGCCAAGAGTTAAACCCGAGATTTATGGCACCCAATGCGGGAATCATATCCGTGGAGCACTGCGATCCACGGTCCGCTGCAGCAAATACTAACCGCGCTCTCAATGGCGCATGTTTGTCGTGTGCCATACAGCAGACGAGTTTAGGTGGTCCAAGAGATAAGGCGTCGCTTATCGGAGTCGAAGATGAATGGCTCTTGACCGCTGCTTGAAGCGACTGCGGGTGATCGTCGCTAGGCTGATTACTGCTCGGGTTCGTTGTGGGACGACGGTGCCAGCCGTTACAACTAGACTCTATAACGCGCGAGTGATAAAGGTGTATTCGCTCTCTTGCCAGAAGAACACTATGCACAAAAAGATGTGCGTTGGCCACTCGGAGCTCCTCACAGATGTGGGCTTCCACGAATAGCCCCATGTGATTTTTGACCCTGGTCGAAATACGCCAACAGTAGTGGATCAATTAATGCCACAAGATTAAGCATCTACGTATCAATGTGTCCGCATGAGGCTTGGAGATGCCGTAGCAATGGGTACGGAGATTGTGTGTAACGGGTTCGAAGGCCATCAAATTGCTGGTAATGCGAGAGGAGGGAGTGCGGCTACGTTGGTGCGTTCATGTGAACAAGTCAAACAAACAAGTGAGACGAAGTTGCCAAGCGGGGCTGCTAAACTACTGCAATGCAATGCGTATGCATTCAAACTCAAGTTACATACGTTTTAGGGTTCGCTACTTAACAATGGACCGACAAACTTAATGTCGCCCTTACTGTACCCACCAACTCATGGGAATCGCCCTCTCACCAAAACTCAGAAATAGCCACTCTAATTATTGCTATATGCTGCGTAGCCTTGTTAAGTCAATGAGCATGTCATAAACTTCAACATCAGCGCGTTGAAAGAAAAGCCATTAGAGCACTTGATTAGCTGCGTAACACTTCTTAAGGCAAACAATATAAAAACAAGCAAATGCGCTGTCGGGCAGCACTTTCAGCATTCACTTATCCCCACATGCTAATCCAACTTAGCCGCGTTATTTTAGGTCGCCTTCACCGAACCCATACCATCGATTCTCTTCTTCGCCCACACACACGAGCATACTTGTCCGCACGCGCTAAGAACAGGTAGTTCGCTGCAGAATTAGATTTCTTCGATAACTAGGAATAAGTGTGGCCATGAGGGCTCTAGACAGGACTTTGGAATGCGTTTGCTCACCGCTCAGATTTGAGTGCGTCATAACCATTGGATATTGTAAAAGTGTTTTCAAGGATTGGGCACATTAATCACACACTAGTCTGAAGCAACTGGTTTGCTTTCTCCTCATTGTTTCTTACCGCTTATATTTGTGTTTTCAATCATGCTACTCAATTGACGTCAGTAACCTTATTTTAAACATGCAGGGACCCGAGTCAATGCAGTGACTAGTATTCACAATCTCTGTCCGCATCAACGGTATTTTTTTCACAATTTAGTTGAGTCTAACTATGGACAGCGTGAGCTGGATTACTGCATGCACACCAAAGCAGGCATGATTATCATCACATGCGTCTGGCAATTTTACTACCATGGTGCAGGTTGACTCACAGCTTTTGCGGTAGTAAACCCTTTCGTGGCCTAAACTTTTCCTTTCGTTCAGATGGTGCAATAAGTTACGTATTACTGTTTGCGCATACAAGATTTTCATGTACATATTATCTGCCGCTTTAAAGAAAGGAAGCACATTCCTTTCTTATCCATCCTCTTTCAGATTCCACTTCAACGATTTCTGCTGATTATTTTACCACAGCAGATGGGCTTTAAGACGGCCTTCTGACCACTGCAACTTAAGGAGTAGCGTAAGCAGTTGCAGATGTACTTTAGTGCTAATGAAATACCGACTTTGGATAGCAAACCTGAGTTCTCGTCAAGCCTTTCCCTTGTTAGTCCGATTCCATCTTCAAGGGTGTGTTCTCCGCCAGCCAGGCTCAACCAACAGCGAAGGCGTGCATAAGCTGTTGTAGTGGTTTACTTATGGTGTCTATCAGCATACAAATTGACAATCCTTACTGATCTGTCACTTTGCCTCGCAGAGGTGCCATTCTGCGTAAAATATGGGTGGGATGTTAAGAGTAATCAGAAAAATAATATTAACAACGAGATTCAAAGCCACATTTTTTAGCCAAATAAAGAAAGCTACATGGCTACACTGTCAAAGACTGTCACACTTTTTGCTACTGCGCCTCATTCAGTGCCTCTCAGCCACATCTACTGCAAGATGTAACTCGATGCACGCAAACGGACATACCCTCTCATCCTAAAATTTGTACCGAAATTCTCATATGATTCTCTTTCAATCATTTGTATTCATGCGAACTCACCCTTTACTTTAGCTTGCACAAGCCCCTAACGAAAGATAAACGCAGGCACCCGGGTGAGGTTCCTCAAAAGGATTACCGGATCCCATTGCCCAGCAACCCATTGTGGCAATGCTCCTCTTCATTTCTACTTTGAAAACGTAGGAATGAAATGAAGCGACTTAGTCTAGCCTTCATACAGATTCTTCCTTGTCCTCGTGAAGTTGACGATATGATGACAACAGAAGGTCCAGTGTTTGCCTTCCGCAACTTAGCCAGGAAGGTGAGAAAGGTAGGGAGAATTGTAATGTATTTATGTTCTTTCAGTAAGAATTCAAATAGTCCCGGCAAAGTACACACATCAGGTTTTTATTTCCATCTTCATCCTCGAGAATATCGCCTGATTAACGTTGTTGCTTCAAGGTTGTAATTGTGCAATTTTGGCGTTGTTTGATGTGCTGTCAGTTTGGTGCGCGAGGCCATGAGCCAAAATGATCAATAAAGTTTGCATTCGGCGAAGTCAGTACCTCTCTATGTGTGCACATTGCATCAAATGGGAGATCAAACCTTAATCAGAGCGCCTTTGTGGATAATATAAGGGTGAAATCGCCTTTCAATCGCCTACTTTATTCCACTGCCTGAAAATAGCTAATCGAGACTAATAATCCTCACAAAATTCAGTTGTATATTGACTGCATTAATTAAACTTACTAACAAGCATTTGAGTTGTGTTTGACAACTATTAGTGTCAACATAAATAAAATTTTTCGAAATGGAAGAAGCGGTAAAGTTAGCACATGCTGCTGTAATCGAGTCTTGCAAATCGCATTTCGGCTTGTCCGTCCATCCATTCGTTGCGGATGTTATTTTGCAGGTAAAGCGCTTGGCAATAGCTCTTAACTAATATGTACGTTATTAAGGCAAACGTTTAGTGCACTGCTTTCAAAATACGTACTGTGCTTTTCTCACGTAGAAACAAACGCCTCTGTGCATTCAATAAAACAAAGGGAATGAAACTGACTACTTTCAAGGACGCAGAGGCTCCTTGAAAAGCCTGGATGCCTTCTAAAGGCACAGTTACTTAGTGTGTGTGAGAGACAGTTAGACTATAAAAAGCGATTGTCTTAATTAATCCTTCGTGCAGTTGCCCATAATCATGTTATATTTGAGGGATCTGTTTGAAAAAAAATCAATAAAGCACCTTAGCAAGAATAATTATTAGCGGCCCTAACTGTGTTTTAAGATAATTGATTTGATATATTGAGGAATCAACCTTAGTTTGGCAAAATATTATAGAAAAGCTGCTTGTTAAGCTAAGAAAATTCTAACAGTGAATAATTAAGTCAGAACAAGCATTCGTTTATTAGTCTAAATGCCCACCTAATTTTCCGTCTACTTACACGTATGCTCGTGTACTCTGCAATAATGAAGGAATTTGCGGACAAACAAATCCCACGTGAAATTGCCGGGAGACCATAAAAATGCGTGAGATTTGCTGCTGACCGGAGGAAGGTACGGCAAATAATGCTTAATTTTCGAGAAGCTGCCTTGTCTGCTCATCAGCAACCAACGTTAATGGCAGCTGCAGAGAGGCGCAGGAGGTGATCTACCGCTAAGAACCACGAACTGACATTGACGTCGCATGTGCCATGTGAGGAACTTGCGATCTCTAATGCGGTACTATAGACCACGTAATTTCAGGTATCAGAGGCGCCAAGGACAACCCATCACAGGTACGTGTCACGTCGGTGGCCAAGAGGGTGGAACCGGTAAAAATGAAGTAGAGCATTAGCCTCATTAAAAAAAATACTCTCAAATCGTTATGCAAGAGAATGGCCTTTTGCATCACCTTTGATGCAGTGCATGTTTTCGGGAGTTGCTTATTTGCTATCAGTTGAGGAATACTCTTGTAAATGTCTCCCATCCAAGATTTCATTAGCCCCCTAGAGTCACTTAACTCTAAGGTACGCAAAGTGCTGGTCAAACATCCAGTCGATAACACACCAACGCATTACTTACTTACCTGTCTACCTACTTAAAATGGGTAGAGTGTCTGGACAAATAATTAAATAAGCAACCAGTAATGTCGAAATAGGGTAATATCAGACTGATGAAGTTAATTACCGGCTCCTCCCAATCACGCCTTCTCAACGCCGACTATCGCGGGACTACATAATGACAACTGTCGCCTTTTATAAAGGACGACTTGATGCATGCACATTCCGATTCAGCTGGGCATTCATGGCCAGCTTTACTAAGAAAGCAGCCCCGCATGCAATCGCATTTGCGTCAAGAGGTGCAATAAGCTGTGGTAAAGGTTGGGAAATAGGCGGTGGGGTATCTAATCATAATATTAACAAACACAGTCTGCGCTATGCATACTACTCCTAAATTAAGAAATGAGGAAGCCGTTGACGTCATACTAAGGTGAAGAATGTGATGAAAGCATGCAGATAGTTGGATTGCGCATGCATATATGCGCACATATTTTAATGTTTTTTACACACGGCAATCCACAATGCACTTTCAATTTGCTTACTTCACTTTCCACCCTCATTCTCAAAGCGGCAATTTTCACATATCTGCACATTGGAAGAATGCGTTCGACTGCAGCAATTTGTTGTTCGAGACCAAAGTACAAAGCTGCTAACCTTAAGAAAAGCAGTTAGTCGTTTCCTACTTGCCAGCGTATGCCGTAGACTTGTAGAAAAACTGAGCTATTGCGAGATGCACGCACGCCTGCATGAAAGATTCATAGGATGCATACTGATGACTCTCACCTACGACTCTTCGGCCTTCATCAAGTAGGTAGGCTATAGTGGCAAGATAATCTCTATACCACCATATACACATGGAAGAACGCAGAGTGCATACATGGTTACTTTGTGATGAATCGCAATGGATCGTAGCAAATTAAATATGCGGGTTATTGCTGTAAAAATTGGAAGTAGTTCAAGCAAGAATCGGACGCAAAATATCCGTATATGATGAAGCGGGAAAAATTTGGCATTGCATCAAAGGCACGCCACAAGTATTTGCCAAAAAACCCCATCCAAATAGTCTAGATGGAGCAACGTCGAACAGCAAGGTCATTACATTTGAAATGCTTAATTATCTTGCCTACGAAGATCAAAGTCGACCCATAGACAAAACACCAAATAATTACACTAGTGTATAGACCAGGGCACCACACTGGTTATCGTTAAAGTACCATTTTTTGCAGCGCATCTTGCAAGACTGCAAAAATGGCAAAAACTGGCTTCAAAGTGCGGCAGCGTACTTGATGGACCAAGCATTGAAGAGTAGCAGAGAAAAGCTGATGTAGGCAGCATTTATTAACAACGTAATAGAGGAACAGGAAACGTGATGAAGTAAGAAAAAAATAAGAAAGGAGAGGAGTGGAACCGCTACCAATAATAAAAAGCACTAATACATGCAAAAGCAGAAGGGGAAAGAGAGGAGCTGCAAATGTGTGTACGACGAAGTTTAACAGAAGGTTGTAGTGGAACTACCAGTAGGCGAAGGAGAAGCAGCAGAGGACGGCGCTATCATGTCTTATTTGGCAGCAATCGATGGAGAGGCTGTTTTATTGGGCGCTGCAGTAGTTGGTGTATAGTTTTGTGTCGGTAACGTTGTATTTGGAGCTAACATTGCATTCGTTGGTGCTGTCGTGACCGAGGTAGATACATTTGTGGGCTTATCTGTTATATTGAACACTACGACAGTGCGTCTTGTGGTTTCTGCCGCCAAGAATGGAGTGAACAATAGCGCGAGGAGACCTTCGAAAGTTTTCATTTGTTGATCGACCGTGGATGCCTCTACCAGATTTCTGCCAGCCTTTATAGTAGTTACCGGTGTGCGGGTGTCGCTTCTGCGAATTTCGGTTGGCTGCACCTATTTCACGGCCCTGCCTTCGTAGCATAAATATCCTCTGATTAGCTTCAGAAAAATTTTGAAGTGAGAGTAAACTTTGTTAATATTTACCCCTTAGCTAATTTTGTTTCTCGTCTTTCTCTACGCAGTTCGTGATCAATTTGCTCTGTATATTGCGGATATATCTTGTTTCTAGATAGAACTTGAATTTTAGCTCCTAGGCTATCTGTTGTAGTCTTCGGCAAATATTTTTATTGTAGGGACAACTTTAATATCGCCAGGTCAGTGAAAAGCACTAATTATTTTAGATCATTACTCTGTATTCGGGTGCGTTTCCTTAGCATCATTGCATGCGCAACACAATTGCATCATGAAAAGCGCGATGTCAACATCAAACTGTACCCAAGTAATCAGGGCTCAATTTGTTGCCTGTTTACTGGTTGATTAAAACTAATGTCTAGTTACCGGTAGTAAAACAGGATAAAGCAATGCAAGCGGACCCCAATTAATGAGCTACAAGCGCATCCATTAGCGAATTCATACCTTTTAAACAGCAGGACACGTTTCATCCACCGCAAAACCATATTGCTGAATAGCTTCATCCCTGCATTCACATTCACACACTTCACCATGGCATTAGTGGGAGGATTATGTGGTGCCGATGAAACGAAAATAAGATTAGCTTCATCCCTCAATCAAGAGCTCAAAAAACACAAGGTTTCTCGTGCCTTTTCATTGTCAACACTAAGGATACATTCTTTTGATGTCGGCGTAATCATTGGGTAAAAGTTTTGTGCTGTTATGTGAAGGTTTCCACCATTTCGTATATTAGCTAAAATTCTTGAGACCAAATCCATTCAGCACTACCAATCTGATCTATAAAATTGCTTTTCAACTGGGCAATACCCTCGCCCTTGTGCAAGCGCAAGCAGTCTGCATGGGAGGAAATTAAGAAGCTTTAAGTTGTACCCCAATAAACGAAGGGCAGAGAAGCGATTCACAGGCATGATCAGTTGGGAAACAAAGAGCTGATAGAGCAACGTTCGTCAATGTATTTACTTTAGTGGCACTTTTCTTCAGAAGCAGTTACTACAACTGTCTACCTGCCCAGGTTCAGTACAATGTTGATGCGAAAATTGTGTTTCAGATATAGATTTAAATGTGAGACTTAACTTTAGCGCAATTTTCGGAGAAAACAGGATTAAAAAGTAGGCAACCATCTTGCCGACATCAAGAAAGTAATCATGCAGAGCATTCTTCCCTATGAAAATGAAGCAGATGAATCGCGCTGAACAACGCCATGTATATGGGTGGGCCAAAAAAGGCGATGTTGCAATGTGTAAATGAGGCGACTTAACAGGTTCGCAAAGAAATGACGAAATTCAATGCTTCTCGCATGCTCCCAACATTACTAATGTTCTTCCAAATATGTGGCAATTCATTATAAAGAAGATGCGCAAACAGCACGAATAAACGGAATTGCTTAACGGCCAATTGTCTACCTCAGGGCGAATAAATTTACTGCACAGCTTAAAACATGCAAAACGCCAAGCCAAAAGAATCGATCTGGGCGTCCAATATGGCGTCACATGCTTGCGAAAGAGGAATTCGCGGAGTGAGGAGGCGACGAGTTGATTCCTTAAAACACTTTTTCCCACTTTTTTGACATTGGCAGAGCAAGTACAGCTTGGGACGCACCGAGCAAAGCTGCAACAAAGATAAGAGTCGAGACTGTGCGCATTCCAGGTA
This sequence comes from Taenia hydatigena, assembly GCA_036345935.2. Lineage (NCBI taxonomy): Eukaryota > Metazoa > Platyhelminthes > Cestoda > Cyclophyllidea > Taeniidae > Taenia > Taenia hydatigena. The sequence goes on from JADWOT020000007.1 coordinate 7,969,257, forward strand.
TGGCCTTAACACAAACTCGTAGCACACAGATCGCCTACGTTTATATGGTTCCCAGAATAATAATTTCATAAATGGAAAAGCACACTAACATTAGTGTATGGTGGTACAAATCCGGCTCAGAATTTGTGAATGGCTTTATTGGCCAACAAGCACTCACACCTTCTTAGCGTCTAAATTAACATAATGAAGTCCCCTAAACATCTCAATGAGTATTCTGCAAAAGTGCTTTTTCAATTCACCATGAACTGCGCGGCAGGATTATGTGAAGCTAATTGTATCAAACCGGCTCCATTTAGTTAATGTTTCAAAAGAATCATCAAAACTCAAGTTTACATGCCACTTTCGAGAATGTTTTTCATGCTTACTTCTTTGATGTCTGCGAGGTGGTTGCTCACTGCTTTTATCCTGTTTTTCTTTGATAATTTCGCTGAAGTCAAGCCCTACATTTAACTTGACGTCTAAAACACAATTTTTCCCTTAGCACTGTATCGAACATGAAAGAGTTGTTCGTCTCGTCTGAGATTCTAGTCAACTTTTACGCCCACCATGCGTGCGTGCCAAAATCCATTTCACCTAGCACGCTAAGTTGACAAGTTCTATTATATCTGCAGAGTGGTTCATCTACCGATATCATTACACTGTATTCAAAACAAACACGCAGAAGTTAGTTGGTTGAATTTTGTTGAAAAACGAATTTCTTTGGGCTATGGCAACAATAACCCGACTAGAATCACTACTTTCCAACATCCTTCGCAATGACACAAAATTTGATTCCAATTGTCTTGTTAAATTAAACGAAAAGTTGGTGCATCGCCTGTTATGAGGACGATAGTCAACTCGTTATGAGCTGTCCTATGCTGCTCTACACCCAGTACACATTAAATAATAGAGGAATTTTACATGTGCGCAACGATCAATGCTTGTGATTTTGGTGATGTACTGCCGAAAGATGGATAGGGCGTATGGCATCTGCCATCTGTATAGGGTGGTGATAATCGGTCGATCATCGCCATCGCATAGTGTGGATAACATTCAACCAAGTGCAACCAAGTGAGTGCTTTTACTTGTCCATAGGGCCACCTACCTAATGTCACTGAGCAGATTATTGGCACGTAAATCGCTTTAAACGAATTCTATTGCGCTCTAAAGCATAGGGCCGTCTGTTACAATTAGCCTTTTTAGGTCAGATCTGCTTGCGAATTTAGGAGAGGAAGGTAGATGTAATCCTAATTTTTTGGGAATCATTGTATATTTGTTGCGATTATACGGAAGGATGGTAATGATTAGGGAAGATGCAGTACATATTTTATGGACAGCACCCACTAATTTGTCATATAAGACGATGAAAGTTTTGCTCGGCGACGTTGGTGGACTTATGTCTATGCAACACTGTGGATTCAATTGGCTTTGCATTATCTGACTTAAATAGGGCTTGAATGATTTCGTCTATTCAATAAATAGTTTCCGCATGCTCATAGCTTGTTAAATTTAATCATGGTTTACCATAGTGTATTTGAAAATAGGCTATCCATTGTCGAACATAGGCAACGCTTAATTTTTTGGTAAGGAATAGAGGAAATTATCGGCTAGCATTTTCGAATGTTGCATTCAATAATGCTGCATCTCAGCACGTGTTTGGAAGCCATTAGTGAACGATCAAATTGTGGTTATTTTTCGAGGCAAGGTAACCCATATATGTACATATTGAAAAGTAATTTACGCCACAATTCACGATCCAGCATAAAACAAACATAATTCTTTGTGCAGTGGAGCAAAATTTCTCGTAGAAATATTCCTGTCTGCACAGGTGTTCCTTAGAAGTGTATAGTTTGTTATGAAAACATCAAAATTATTCGAACGACATCAGCTTGTTTAGAAATTCAGATTGATTAATAAGCCGTAGGATTAGTTTGTGATTTCCTACCAATTCGAAGGTCTTCCCGATGATGCTACTCAATTATCGTCGAGTTCAAGACTTATGTCTCAAAAGTTCGTCTGAGTAACATTCGTTAACCGCTTACCTATTTTGCTGCCACGCACGCTTCCCAGGAAGAGACCAAGGAAAATAATTTTGCCTTGATTTAGATATGAGGACTTTTTGGAAGTCATTTCTATAATTGATTTCCTCCCCATTAGTCCTAATCTCACCGTTTGCTAACATTGCATTTATTCATTCAGCTATTCTCATATGCAAAGCGATTCTCAGTCAAAAGACTATTCGAACATTCCTAAAATATTAAGATCGAGGAGGTCATACTTCGCGTTTTCGGTATAAACCTTCATTTGATTCACACTTGCACCTTTTCAGCAATCAAGTTTAGTTACTTTGTTCGTTCGTTTTATTTCTCAAATATACACTTTATGCTTTCAATTCATTTTTAATTTTCTATGTAACCTTAAATTTATGCTTTAAAATACATATTTTTCACTTTACTAGCAGTTTCCTAGCACATAACCATTAGCTCAATTCCTTAATTTTTTCAACGCCGTATATTTGTCATACTTTACCAGTTTGTCCCTATTCGCCGCAAGTTATATTTACTATTTCACTTTTCCTTTTTCGCCATCCCTCTTTAAGGTCATTGGGCATTCGGCGGTCACTGGCCTGCATGCTAGGTCTCGAGCTGTTTGGGCGAAGAGAGTTACTGCTGTTGATCTCGCCTTACTTTACGTTCACGATTGTTTGTAACTTCGCCTGACCATGAGAATATGTGTGGGCCGATGTCTCATAGTGTTTGTGTTTAACACAATTTGTATTTGTTGACTGATGTGTGTTGCCTTTACTTATTACATACCTTTAGTGCTAAAGAATCTCCAATTGCGTAGTTAGTGCTGGAAGCAATGCTAACACCTTCCTATTGAGTTAGTTATTCCAATTCCTTTTTCCTTCGGTGTCTGGCGTTCATTTGATAGTGCATTTTGGTGGATTTTACATATTTCGCTGGGTTGCAGCGAGTGAGACACATCGGGTGAAGAGTGTTTAATGTCGTCTCTTTCCTTAAACAAGCTTTCGTTTTTGTAGCATTCTTCAGAGCTAGTGCGGTTATCCTCTTGCTATCCTGTTTTCCATTTGCCAATTTATGTCCTTTCGTAGATTAGTGGCCTTACTTTAGCGTATTGTTTTTGTCGTATTGTGGTTTCATCGTTTGCTGTGTGACAGGCGTCGTTGTGGCTGGCGAGATCCACTTTGTAAGGAGATAAAGAATCACTAAAAAATCTATTGCGTTTTGAGCATTTTACCGCATTTTGAGGAATTTCTCTTAATTTGTAATAAGACGTAAGACAAGGACTTATCAACTCAGGTCTTCTTTAAGCATGCTGTTTTTCTGTAACCCTTCAAATGTTTAGTAACATTGCTTCCTTAGTCGTTCTAATCTATTTGCGGGTTTAATTGCTACGCAGGAGGGTCTTTGGTTTTGGTTTAGCATATCGCTCCACCGGCAGCACACAGAGGGTTTGTGCCTCTGGAGGAATCGGCACTGAGCCCACTCCCTTTTTTCCCTCCCCAGCCTTTTGATGACGTTTCGTCGCAGAGGGAACGGGACATGAACAACTCGTAGTTCTACGTCATTCCCAGCGTACTGCCATTGTTTCTTTGCACGTTCACGACACTACTGCTAATATGCTTCCATCTTTTTTCGTAGCAAGACGACGCTGCCCATGTGGTCCTATCGTTTAAATACATTTCGTTGATATTAATTTGTAGCCTTCAATGGAGTGGATATGTCTCCTATTACCCGCGGGATTCGGTCATTCGCATTTGCACAAGCAAATGACAATCGGGCTAGAATGGCTTTAAGGTACATGGCTAAGAATTAGTTGTGCTCAGACTAATGCCTCTCTCTCTAGTGTTTCTCGGTTGGTTGTGAATTGCTGTGCTCTGCTGACTGACTGTCATTCGTGGATGATGTTTGGGTAAGTAGGATGGTGGGTGGGTGCCTTCATCTGCCGCTAATGCCAACGGTCAAAGCAGTGTAATTGTTTACGAAACAGACTGCACTATTGCTATTTGTTTTGTCTGTTTCGTTGAGAAGGAAGTGACTGGCCAGCGTTTACCTACTGCTTGCTCCACTGTTGTTGTCCTAGGTAGTCGGTGAGGAGGCGATTGCGTATGGTGTTTTCAGTAGTAGAAAGAAGTGATTCTCTAGCACATGTAGTTCCTGTACGAGGTAAAGCGTCTTACTGTGCTCCGTCGATTGTCACTGCGGGCTGTTTGCGTGCCCTCGCCAAACCTCTTCGGTGACCGGGGCAACCCACTTATTCATTATTCCAATGGACGGTGCCAATTGTTGCCGTCGGTGCAATTAAAATAAGGCATTTGACTCTCATTTGCCTATTATTTGTCGTGTTGCTAACGAAGGCCCTTTTTCTCCCTCTCCCTCTATGCACTTCGTGTCAATCTACTTGTCTGCACAACCACTTATGCACCGACCGATCGGCCTACCTGCGGGTTCCTTGATCCATCTACTAAACTCTGTACTACCTCCCTCTTCATCCATCCATCCATCTTCGTACTCCATTTTACCTTAGCGAGTGCATCAGGTGCCCTCAGAACATATACGCCACCGACCAGTGTACTGTCCTCACGGGCTACCCGAAAGTGCTGCAATCTTGCGCGTCAGAAATGCTTAGATATTGGATTTCCTAAAATGGACACCTCTTTTACATTCTCTTCCTTTTCCATCTTGTTTCCCCTAAACTGCCTTCGTGGTGGGTGCATCTTGTGTTCAGCGCTGTTGCTGTCATAGACTTTGCCTGTTAATGCTTAAAAATGCCTTAATTCTAACTTCTATCCTTCTCTTCCTTTCCTTAAATTTTCCAGCTACCGTTTGACTTTGAGTGCTGTCTTCACTGAGTCGGTGGGTGGAAGAGTCTTGCCGAGATAGCAAATACCGGTCCAATGTAACCACAGGCCTAAGTGCTCAGTGCACTTTAGCCATCCTCTACCACTGCCCTCCCCTTCCTGCACTGTAAGTTGGTATAACTCCGTCTCCTCCTCCTCCTTCCTCTCCCCCGGCGGGCTCACCACCTGCACTCCAGTCACATAATGATGTCTCGACGGTCATTGTGTACTTTCTTTCTGTCGAGCAGCCTCACCCAGTAGTAGTGGATGCATTGGCTAGTTAATTGACAGCCTCAATCCTCTCTCAAAAGCCGCAACTTTAACTGTCTTCCATCGCCTATATTGCCTTGCCCACAAACAATGGTTTTGCTAACAATGATTTGTTGACAAGAAGTTCACGCCATACCAAACATCAAAAGTAGCTCTGATCAGGAAAATGGAAGCCACCTGATTACATTTGAACGTGTTTTATATCAGATGGGAGTCGAATTCGTGTAGATAACGCACACTGGCATGGCTAGTACAGTTGCCGCTTTGTCCAAGGGTAGAAACTTATGGGTAGCATTTGGGAGCGCGAAGCCTCTTTTAGTCTAGGGAGCAGTGTCTGCACTCGTGCCCCAAATTCTGCCACTAGATTGCTCCAAACACAACGATGACTGGCACCGATGGAGGACACAGCCGTAGCGAATGGACCTGAACCCTCCCAGTGCCACACCTCGGTAACTATTACGAGGTCCCATTCTGTGGGAAAGGTTGGCAATATCCCTTCTATGGACCCCATGCGGATAGCGCACACACAAATCACCTCTTACCAAACGTGTGCTCGTCATGGCATGGTTCATCCCCAGCAGAATGATGACGATGTCACGCTGCTTGATATAGGTCGGTTCAATCAATTTACCAAAACGCGAACGCATTGACAAACACCCATTCCTGAAAGGGAAGGCATAGGTATATTTCTCCACCGTAACGACAGCCTCAAAAATATAGAAATATGGATGCGCAAGATCACGGCTATATACATGGACCACCGACTCACCACTGACTTCAAATGATTCCCACCTTTCACTGCAATGATACCCAGTCTCAGTTTCCTGCCACATTTGCACATTAATTAGATTATGGTTATGAACGTGAGAGGGCCTTGAAACAATCCATTTTCAGTGCTACCTTGAGTCGGAAAGGAAAAGGTACCCACATTCGGTTATCATTGGCTCTCAACCGCTGGTGAATCTAGCTGCGAGCACAGTCGCGAGCACCAACCACAAATTCGGTTAAGACATTTGATGCATCAGCGGCGCGATTGATAAGAATTTGGAAATGATAAAGAAGAGCCACAAAAACTGTCAAATAAAATAAAAGCTGCACTAAAGCGCAAGCAAGAGCACGTTTTAACTGGCCTTGTAAACAAAAAGTATTAACACTATCGAAATCTTGAAATAGGTGAGATGCACTACAATATAACTGCGGCAAACTTGTGTTTTTATTTGAATTACGCCTACTTGTATTTTATGATTCCCGTAATGTTGTTTTAACATTTTCTTACTGAGCGAGTTACTTTGTTCCCACTTTTGATCCCCAAATTCACCCGAAATGACGAGAAGAAAATGCATCTGTTTGGATATTAGATGTGGAGATATTCGAATCGCACGTCCATATCTGCAAACGTATTAGCCTCCAAACATTAAATTTTTGATCTAAAGGCAATGGCGTTCGCCTTTTGTTATAATTTGCATCAATTTTAAAGATTAGCCGTTGTCGTTACTTAAAATGGGCAATCACCACACTTAGACGATAAAGTACGGTCAAGCTGGGATGTGCCATCAAAACATTAAGTGAGATTGACAAGAATGAACAAAGTCATGGTCCTTTTATTGTGTTGGCAGCATCTTGCTCAGCCCAACCTGTGGTGTAGCGGCTGCGGAATGATCGCTGAAAGGCGCACTTTCTTATGCGAGTGCAAGATCACTTAGCTTCTCTGCAGATTGTAGTTCTGCCTTGGTCACACGCCTTGGAGTCGAGATCAGTGGGTATTTACCACCTCCATGACTCAGAGGAACCGCTCATTAATTTACAGCGACACTACAGAGGAAATGGATAAAAGTAAAGGGACTGGATGGGAAGTCGCAATGTGGTTAGTTTTCCACATCAACAGAGCCTCGATTGGTTAACATTAATTGCAACTTAAAACATTTATCTTGCATATTCTAAGGACTACTGCTGCGCCTTTATTGGTTCTGCAAATGGAAGAAGTAATGATTAAATGGCTATGTGAATGAGGCGGCATGCAGATCAGATTTCTAGATTAGACAAACTGATAAGACTCCAGACCTTAAATATAGAAAATAGCCTACACTAAGAAGTCATTTTAAATTTAGAAGACCTGAGCAATTTAACAGCTACACGAAGGCCCCACTCAAAATAAGAGAACCCCTTAGCACCAGTATTGCTGCTGACCATACAGCCGTCCAGCGACCTGTCGATCCAAAGATTTTAGTCAATCTTTTGGTCTTAGTTGGTTTAAAACTAAGACAAAAAACAACGTTGTGAGTGAAGGAAGCAGACTGACCCAGCAGAATGCCACTGGGTGGTGGTGCATTTCATGAAGAAGAAGACCAATTTTTCTACTTTAATTTTAATTTTTAAGGACATGTCTATCCTGCAGCACAATATTAGTATTTTTTTTGCCAGAACCATGTGTCAAACCCTGACTTCTCTACTTGAACTCGCACGTCACGCGTGTGCGACATGAAAAATCAGCAATTTGTGATAGCTAGCAACGATACTACCAAGCTCATGCGTGCCAGGAAAGTCATCGATGATATTATTAATGACTTTACTTTATAGTTTTATGCACTGATGCATCAGACTTATCAATATTGAAACCAAGTCTTCTTTCCAATTCGTTTCCGAAATTTCCCACATCAATGCATCCCAAAAGCATTATTATTCCCGAATTTGTGTATGAACCGGACCCATGCCCATCCAGCTTTTCCTTTAAAGGTGAGATAAAAGTGGATTTTAAGCCAAAATTTGGGATTTGATTGCTTTCTTATCATCAGTGGCAATTACATGATATTGAGTACAAGTTGCAGCAGCACAAATCACCTTTCTTCATACTCGATGTGTTTGGTAGCTCAGCCCTTGTCGCTGTCGAAGCTAAGTTCTGAGGATATCATGTCAACATGAAGTGGCCTTAAAGATGAGACTAACTTGACATCTAATCCAGCCTTTCTTGGAATATGAAGGCATCTTAATGTTACCTAAGAGGTGTGCAGGCAAAGAGTTTGAATTAAGTGATATAATGGCCTGCCTGTTCCGGTGTGCTGTTGGCCGACACGTCAATTTGCCAACCTCAAGCTTAGATTAATGGACATCACTCTTGACTGTGAATTCAGCCCTTATGATACTGTCACACTGCTATCGTCGCTCTACTCACATCCATTCTCATTCTCTGAGCTATTCGTCAATTATCAAGAACATAGCATTTTTATCGTTTATCAAGCCTTTCACTCCCTCTACGTAGATTCATTGGGCGAAAATCGCGCATCGTTGCAGTCAGTTGTGCTAGACATTAAACTGGTTCTCGTAGCATAGTCTGAGATAGCATAATGCTACATCCTAAATCAAGGAACTCCTGCTTGATACTGCACTTTACAAACTCTGACGACTGTTCAGCGTTGGAACACGTCGTGTCTAGGACCCATTCAGCATACCTACATCTTATCAATGCATGTTATGTTAACTACTAATCCGTTCATCAGTTCCATTCCGGTTTTAACGACACTTCGCGATAACAGCTGCTCTATTTTCGGATTATGACAGTTCTTTTGCTTTGAGAATTAACCTGATAATTTCCAACTAATAAAACGGCAAATTGTAAATAAACTTAAAATAAAAGTCGAAATTACAATAACAATGCACGCATGTGTCTCATTGTTATACTTGTAACAAGCGAGCATTTATTACATTGCTACATTAACTTGCGTGGACTATAAACGCAGCATTTTTGGATTTTTTCTCATTCACGACGCATTTTGTTCAAAGCGTTGCCGTTTACTGCTCAACCAGAACTACCGCACATTAATTATAATGCAACATTTAGGAAAGGAATACGAACTTTTGAAGGAGCATGTACCTACCGCATTGCCAGTTGAAACATGCATTAATGCCAAGAACAGGCGGATAAATTTAAACAAATTTCACCCAAACCGACTGGCAAGCATCAATGGGAACAGTCGCCCTAAACTTCCTATTAATTTTGATCGTAAATAACCTCAACATTAGTAGCAAATTTGTGTGCTCTGTATCAGTCCAGCAGCGGTCCAAGTTTGTAATCTAGAAAATGTTCTTACACACCCATGCGATGAACTGACTCCTGGCGCGGTGAAATGAAGTATGCGCATATTGCAACTACCTTTTACAAAACGCTATATTCTCAAACAATGACAGGGTGTGTGCTGCCGTCAGCTTTACTAACACCAATACATGAAGGCGATTCTTAAATAGTATTATTGTCTGCGATCGGCTCAGATGTTCAGAATATGTGATGGAACCTATACGGGTGTAAATTTTGAAGTCTTGCTTAGGGTGGACAGTCCAGAAAAGCTGTACTGAAAATCGTTGGATAGCGAAAGGAACTCACCTAGCAAACTTTACTATCAGTCATCGTTGACCCGCTTTCAAACACTTGGGTCGATTGTCTGAACATGTGAGGAGGGTTGTGTCTTTAGCATCGTCCTGGTGCGCTACTTCATTTGATATAATTTCCAGCAATAGCGACTACTGTACCACCTTTGACTTGTCACTAGTCGCCGTGAGCACTAGCAACACTACATCGTAAGCCAGTACTTCGTCCAAACTTGACGACCTAATCAGCTTTCATCCTTTGACGAAATGAAGAGCTTCCAGAAAGATCTGAATGCAGCTACTCAAAGAGAGCACATGAAACCTGTTTACAGAAATCGAGGTCTACAAGTGGTTTTTCCGTAGATATATTTGCTTAAGTCCATCTTGATTGACATTGATTGGATGCACTAGTTTGATTTTTAATGCATGCCTCAGTGATAAAAGATGCCTTTGCAACAACGTCAAGGCTGCCATATTTGCTATAATACAAATGCTTAGCTCGATACTGTTGCCCTTAATTAACTTAATTCGTGGTGGTGGGCTTCTGCCAAGTTTTGCAGCGACTGCACAAATTTCTATTGTCATAAAATTTAAAATGAGGATTATTATGGCAAGTGTTTAAGTGATTTTCGTTTTAACACTTTCAATGCGGGATCCTACATCATTAGCAGCCTATAAATTGGTGAAAAATTACGCTTATTTGCAAATTGCGGCGCTTATTACTGCAAGCGTTTTAACTATGAAGCGACATCAACTTCCATAATTTATACTTAACTTTTACATTTTAAAATTCCGTCATACTGATGTTAAAACTAATATTCGTGTCTATTCCTTTTTACTTTATGTGGAAAATGCACCCGCAAGATGATTTAGGGCTAATGAATCGGCCAGAAGGAGAAGAACTGGTTGGTAAGGCCATGCTTTCACTTATGAGATTACCCATCTTACAACCTTCCAGATTCTCCCTAGAGAAATGCGGCAACACTTGGCGTTACCAAAATGATTTTGAACAATACCCAACTTGAACTTGATTAATTAAATCATTCCAGCGCCAGCATACTCGTGGTGGCGTCGAGCTTAGTGTGTTGAAGTCTGCCATTTGCATGTGGGCATTCGTATTTGAAAGTAGAAGACTCTTGTGTGCATTTGCGTGTTTATTTGCGGTCGCGCTACAGACTTCCTGCTCTCGTCTAAAGCATCTTCTGCATTAGAGCCGCTAGTGGCCTCCAGGATCCCCAAGCCATGACTACATTAGCTGGCACTTCGCGTAGGCTTGTAGACATGCGATTCAAAAATGGCTTAGCTTAATCCTTAGAAGTCGATTAGCTGAAAGTTTATGTTGTAAATCAAAGCTGTAATGGGTAGTGTGAACCTTTTCTGCATATTTGCGTTTCCATTATTCAGAGAGCTTTTCCGGAGGCTGCGAATATTCAAATGGGTTTCGTCAACCAATCGCGATGATAGACTGACTAGTTGTGGAAATCATGCTTGGCCAATCAAAAGAATCCGAATGCGAACGGTACGAGCAAGAAATTTTCATTTGGGAAATGAGGCTAATAGCGCTTGACTTGGTCACCGCCCTACTTTCTGGCGTCCCTGATGATTACAGAGCCCTAGTTAATACATCCTACGATGTCAAAGTACAGCCACGAGTGCTTTCGTTAGATGCCATGTCATGCGTGGTAATGTGCAGTGAATGTGCGTGCAGCATTGCTGTCCATGTCGAGACTGAGGTAAGTTGGACCGATCGGTTTGCATTGTAAAAGAATCATACCTTTACCGCTCTTGAAAAATTAAGGCTAGTAAAATAAATCTGTGCAGTTTCTAACGTCGAACATAATTTATTAGTAAATTCAGGAGCTAGTTCGTGGCAAACTGATGTTCTTGTATATTTTAGCAAAGTACTTTGCACTTTTTTGGTCCTGCAGATATTTGGATGCACTAAATCACTCATTTTTGGTCCCCTATGATATATCTACCCGAATAAATCTCTTCAATTCAAAATTATGGTCATCGAAAACAACTTATAGTGGTCAGATTTTGTGATAGCCTATTTGCACGCCTTCACAATCTGTGTATATTAGAATCTTTAAAACAAATGACGCTTTATTATTTACTTAAAAATCTAGACACTAGGTTAGGCCGGAAGCAAATATAGAATTCTTAAATGTTTACACTTCTCATGGATGTATTAATTCCTGCAAAATGCGTAGTGCTCCCTTTTGATTAATTAGGGCTTATTTCATTTTAATGGCATTTAAGGGCAAATGCAAACTCTATACGGAAGTGACTTTTGAGCCACAGCTGGTAAAGGAGAAAGATGGAGCTACGACCTTCGTCAGATTGCGTAAGTTTTACATTTTCGTGTCGGTATATAAATAACGTTTCGCTTAACGTTAATTATGTTGCCACAACACCTGCACCTGATCCCCCTTGAACTCATTTCAACTGTTCTTATCTTGGATTTGTATTTCCTTTCCATCGCATCTATTGTACGTGTGCAAATACCATTTTGTAGTAAACTTAAAGGTGATTCTACTGCAAGTGGGTGAGGAGGTGTGCGGTGGATAAAGGTTGACGTTCATAACGGCAAACACAATGGCGTAAGATTGGGGCATTACAGCAGTGCGTTTAATAGGCAAACGAAAAAGAGGAGTAGCCATTTATCAATGGTAGAATAGAGCTAACATGCAACCAGAGTAAAAGCATTTAACAATGGCGAATATAACCAGAGTTTGCACATGCATAACAGGTGATATTTTGTGACAATATAACCAAAAATTTGCATAGAGTAGCCGTACATATCACCATGCGATGCATTCTCATGCACAAAGTAAAAATGACAGAACCTGGAAACTGTGGCAATCACGACATTATTGCGCAACCCAAGTTTCAGAAGTTAAGTTTTGCATTGTTCCAAAGCAGTTTTAAAAACAGTTATGCCAAATCCAAAAGTGTTTGGTGACGTCAAAGGCGGACTACTGAATACGGAAAGGTAAATATTAGACTAAATGGGTTTCTTTAGAGATCGATTCACACGGATTCCTGCATTCATATAGATGCATACATAAGAGAGCAAGTCTCGGGACACATGTAAAAGCGTGACATAATTGATTCGTGAAAAAAATCTTGGTAATGTACGAGCATTGCACGAACCATTTAACATTATCCTAGCTGAACGAACAATTGTGAAAAAACATACGACATAAGGGTATCTCCAGAAACCTACCTTTGAAGTTCTTGTGCCCTGGATGATAAATAGTGCTGTAGATGGTTAATTTGTTTGGTCGAACTCATGATATTAAAGTACTTCTGAAATAAAATGTTTGCTCTACTAAAGAGCTTCATCTTAAACGCCTGCTGGATAGCAATTTTATAAGAAATAAATCCAAAGCAGTGCGTACCATTATTTGTAAAATTAGCGCTGTCACACAAAAAGGGTAATTTTCATCCCTAGAAGCATGCGCGTGAAGATGCCGAGTTCAGTATGTAGAAGGCTACTATTTGAGCGTGGGTATTCGTATTCAAAAAACAAAAGACCCTTGTGTGTATGCGTGCGCTTGTTTGCGGTCGCGTCACAGACTTCTTGCACTCGTCCAAAGTTTCTTCTGCATTAGAGCCGCTGGTGGCCTGCAGGATCACTAAGCCAAGACCACTTCGGATGGCACTTCGCGCAGGCGAAGATAGGCATTTCGGACGAAGTAGGAGGAAATGTTTCTAGTTCTGCGAATTTCGCATCACGCCACAACCATCGCTTTTCCAAAATGAAGGTTGATTTGCAGTATAAAACCTTCGTTGGCAGACTAGAAAATAATTAAATACAATTTATTAGGTTTAATCTCGCTGCTCAGATCGTGTTTAATCGAGTAAAAATGTGCATGAAAAGTGCGACTCTGGAGTGAGAACTAGCACTAACACTAGAAGTTTTGTTTGTAGAACAAGGAAATTTCTATTGAATAAATAAACCAAAATGTGAATGAAGAGACTCTGCCTAATCTCTCATCACTTGTGGGTAGCTGCTATTCTATATAAGGTTGTAAATTGAATAGATGGTAGTTTTCCGGTGCGAAGTGCTGACTGTTTCCGTGAGGTCCATAAGTCGGTCAACAACACAGAACGTTTGGATTGTGAAATCATTTGTTAAGGCCAATTTATGGTTCAGTTAAGCACAGTTTAATTAAGTTTAGATGAGCTTATCGTCCTAGGTCTTTTTTGCCAGAGAAGGTTCTATATGTTTGCCTATTGATGGCTCCATCCTGTTTCTTATGTGTAGCCAAAGTAGAAGGTGGCGAGAACAGGAATTGCCTCACCGCAGCTACGTCTCAATTAAAGCCACGTCGACCTTATCCATTTGCTGATTTACGAGCCAAAGTACTACAACTCGTTCTACAATGTGGCTGTGGAACCAATGAGGGATTTAAGCGGCATTTTTAAATGCATTGAGATGGTTAATATACTGAACACCAGCATGCCAGTGCATGTGGTTACAATGCGTAGTACCCTACTTCTACCCGTAATGGCATTTCCAACGCTAAAACCTGGAAGAAACTACAATATCATGACTAAGTTATTTTTAGTGCTCATTACATTGCAGTTGGTAGTTAAGTTATGTGAATGCATTACGCGTCGCTAAAACTAGCAAATCTGCCTTAAGTTCTGCGGTCTTTGCAGTCACCAACGCCTACCTGCAGGTGATTCTCGGCTAAATTTTTGCGTAGTCTAGCTGCTGGTTTATTGATTAATCTACGTGCAATGGCTCGGTTCGTATCCTGCGTTCCTTGAGCAATTCTTTTACTGCGGGTCCTTATGAAACAGAAAATGCACCATTTACCACTTTATCCTTGTTTACTTAGCAACATTGTGACTTCTCCTACCAAGCAACACCCAGATGGCGAATATAGAAGTGCATTGCGCTTGCTTAATTCTTGTGAGTTTTACTTCGATAATAATGACCTGACAGTGTTACTCCTATGAGCTGAAATTCGACTGGTTTCACAGTTGTTCTTCCACAATGAAGTCAAGCTACCTAACATCCAAATATCTGGCTGCTCTGCAAAATGCATTAGAAATTAGGGGCATGTAGATACAAGCCGAATGATCGGAAGGGACCAATAAAGAAGCCTGTTGCGCCGACGCCTCACTTCAATAAAGGGACGAGAGTTGTGACCTGATAAAACAACTTGTTCATGTTAATTTTACTGTATCTTACATGATTAAGGCAAACACTTGTGCTTTTATCACAAAAAGGAAGTCAAGCGCGTATGGCCATTAAACCGCGGTGGGTCGTTTTCTCCGCATGCTATGATGCGCTTTCTAATGGAATCAACTCTCATCTGATTCGCATTTAACGATGGATATCCATCAGGAGGGTTGGAAGGATGCAGTCCTGAATTTGGTAATTGCTGCACTTGTATGCTCGCTAAGGGGTAAATGGGGTGTTCACCATTGTCCTGCATTAGCTAAATATGCATGGGACGCAAGATGCATCCAATGCATCAAATCCACCATATACCCGACACAGTGGCGGATCTTTTCTCTTTTCAAATTACGTAGTTTAGACTACTGAGGAGGATAATGAAATGAGTAATGAAAATTACACCCAATGAAATTTCGCCATCACAGAATTATTTTCCTTATTGAAAGATACCGTGAATCAGCTACCCAGAAGTAGTTGAACGCGAACGAATAGGTTCCATTTTTCAATTGGAGTTTTAAACATAATGCCATTTGACAGCATAAATCACAAGTTCAGCCTCACCGTAAGTAAAGTGCTGATGTAGCTTCTTCACTAACTTACTGGCAGCAGAATTTACCCTTATAGACGTCTACGAAAGAAAGGTCTCTCTTCCGCCACACGCGCTGCAGAATATCAGCCATGAGTGGCCAATAGGCGAGTGGGGCTGCAAAACAAGTCCTAGGAGAAGTCTTGATATCCAATTCATCATTTACACCCAAGCATTAAAAAATCACTCTGTGACCAAAAAAATTCACGAGAAAACCAAAAAGATACCAAGTAAGTCCCCCAATCGTTCTCAGAGCTAGTTGTGCTGTGTGATATATTTCAACAGAAACGTTAACTAATTTAGCCAACTCAGTGCCCATGGAAGACTAAACAATTGGTTTAACTGGCCTTAGGCCATTAAGATACCGGCTGGGAGAATTCGTATTTAGTAAAATATGAGCCATGAGCTTGCACCTAGCAGAAATATCAAAGTTTGTCTGCAATGGGTCAGCTTGATATGGCATTTACAAAGTCATTGTGTGAACAAGGGAGCATTTCACCCAAGCGTTAAGTTCCAACCCAATGCTGTGTGGACACTAGGCATAAACTTGGCCTGCCACCAGTTGCATTACCATTTGGAAGTCCATTTGCCCCTCTTAAGAGCTCTAAGCACGATGTATGTAGCAGTGAAAATGATGGATTCGAAGTGTTTTATCCATTTTCATGTGAAGAGCAAACAGGTTTGGTTAGGCTATGTACATTTGCAAGATTTCAAATCGTATTTGGTGGGAACCGTTTTGCATTCGGAAACTCACTTCTTTCTTTTTCGAGTTGTCATCCGTTTCTTATAAGCCTTGCGTTCGCTGCATGTTTGTCGTTCATAATTTCTACCTGAGATGATAAATTTGCCTTATAAATAGCATGACCTTGTGAAGTGATGTTGCTATGTTCAAATTCAATCCTACATAACGAATAAAATGCTTAAGAGTTGGGAACGGAAAAAGCCACTTCGCATTCTACCCAATTTATCAACGTGTAGACTGCCTCAAATGCAGTGTTAATCACGGATGCATTAATACTGATGATGCATAGGTGACAATGCGCGTAGCAGAAAGCGGTCAGTGTAGTCTGCGCACTACCAATGGCCGATAAGTATGAAGTGAACCAGTTCAGATCCCATTAATCAAGTAGGGCTGGCAAAGGAGATTAGAAGTGCACGGCATGGCGGAAAATGCACGAATCAACTTCTTAGGCGAGCAGGATTTGAACCTGCGCGGGGAGTCTCCAATGGAATTCGAGTCCATCGCTTTAACCACTCGACCATCGCGACACGGCGCCGCCCATTTTTTAATTTGGTACTTTAGAGGACAAAGAGTGTGTAAAGTGAGACTGAGCTTGCGACCCTCAGACTGTGTGTCTGGCGCGCTGACCAACTACCGATTTTCCCGTTAGCATGCAATGACGTATTTCCGTTAATCACCGTTTCAAGTTTAATTCTGCGGGCTAGTGGATGGGTTCTTTGACGCATTCGATAAGGTAGTATTGAACTAAGGAAAACATCATACTAAGATTTCCACTTTCAAACAAGAGAGCTGAAGGATTCTGTATGGGGCCACCACCCGGCAACCAAGTCACCAAAGGAGCCCAGATGTAACTCATCTAATCCAGCTGTGGACTTAATGCCACAAAATAATTTAGAGAAACGGGCACGGAAAACCTTGCAATAAACGCCACCTTCCACGTCCTCAATTACCACCTGAGACGCAACCCATGGATGACCGCGAAGAACTTGCGCATACATTAGATTTAGTTCACAATACTTTAATCTGTTATTGGATCCTCACATTCCTTTTCATACTCATTAAAACACTTCACTGTTTAGTAAAACTTATGTCACTTATTTCCAAAACATTTGCTTAAATTTAAGATAGATGAAAATAAATGTACAGGTGTGCTTGTATCGTGCACCTCAACGTGGAAAGAAATGAGGGAAACAATATTTGAAACCAATGTTTTCTTTGGATCGGTGGCAAAATGATACACAGGTAATGGAGGGATGGGGATTTGTTTTGCCACTCGATCATTCAAATCAACGCACGCAGGTTCAAACCATAGGCTGTGCTACCTAAACAGGATCGGTAAGGTGATTTCTTGTGGGTATGGAAGCGTGCAAAGACCATAATGCCGATATCTTCATAGTAAAAGCCTTTCATTTTTCGGAGTGCAAGCGAGTTGGTTTGCGGAAGATTATTTGTTCAAAGTGACGGACATTTTGTGGTTTGAAAAGTTTTGTTCTTTTAATAAATAAAGCGCGTAGAGATAATTTGCATTTTTTACTGTACCTTGTGGATTGGGCTTTATTAGTCTGGTCAGGAGGCCCTTCATAGTCCTGTGCGCTGGCAGCATTATGGCTAGATATGGCTCTCTAGCATAAAGGGACAGCGCCACTGGTGATGAAGGAATATGCTTATATGTCTAGGCTAGAAATACGTGAAACCACATAAACACTAAATGGTGGAGAAAAGCAGAGGTTAAATGTTGGCTTTGGTTGATACTTAAGCATTTTTAGCTCGAATAACCTCGCGGAGATGTGTGAATAATTGAAACGAATCTACAGCCATCACAGCAGCTTCTGGTTGCAAGATTTGAAGCAATATGACCAGCAATTATTTGATCCCAAGGAAATCTTGTTGACGAGGTTTAGGTAGGTATTTTTAACAAGGGCTTAACATGAAGCCCTGAAGACAAATGAATGATAAGGCGAGAATATTTTTAACAAACCAAATAGATAAATGTATTGTAGGAAACCAGACCTAAAACGAAACTTAATAAATGTCAGTTGGGTGCTTTTTGAAGACCGAAGATGAACGTGACTTCGTCTCAGCGCATGTGTGACACGCTGAGATTTTTCTGATGAGAAAGAGCAGCNACTCCCATGCTTCACTCATTCTACCAACCTTGCTCGCCCTCTCCTGTTCACAGCTTCACTAGCGGCTGCTGCCCCTGATCTGTTGGTGCTCTTTATGGCTATACTTACCCGCTTGTGTAACTGAACGACCTATGCTTTGAAGCAATGAGGGCACGTGCGGCTCATTGACGGTGTTTAGAATAACACACCCATTCAGTGCTGTATGATGTATTTTGGTGCACTGTGTTGTGACGTGGTGCGAAGGAAGGCCTCGGTACTAGCAAGCGTGGTAGCACGTTGAGATAAGGTTTTGTACGGTAGACGTGACATTAGGTGGGATGTCGCCGCTGCCTAAATTCAAACTGGTAGGTTTACTTTTAAGTTGAACTCTGGACTAAGTGCGATTTTGACCTATGTGATGTTCATTTTTTCCGTCTATATGTAAAATTCTGTATTGCGAATGCCACCGCAGCATAAAAGCACAGGCTGGCTTTTATTATTATTATTAAAATTGGTATTCATTAAAATTAAGGCCATTCCCATTACTGAGTCTAATTTTGCTACCTTAAGGATAATATTCTAACCAACTTTACAATGATCTGTCGCCACAGTTCGAGTACCTGTGCATGGAATTCAAATTTTACGGTACGTAACGTTGCCTCGATATTTGGCAAGCGAGCGTTCCTGACACTGCCAGCATTCCCTACTTCCGGCTGATAGTCATTTCATCAGGCAGATACGGAACGCGTTTGTTTACCAGCATTGATACGTGCTTGATGTAAAAATAGCCGTTTAAAGGAATAGGTAACTAACTGTGGCAAAGTGTCATTAGTGAGAACGCAATTCTTGTGCGCACTAAGAGGCAATTTTGGAGTAATGTTAATTAACAAAGGGTATAGGCCCACACAAATGCTACTGTTGCCGTCTGGTGGTAAAAAAGCAAGATTGTCTTGCGTGCGCATAGGCGAATACTTGTGCATCCTCTCAAAGCAAATGGCATCTAAATGCAAATTGTGCCTGACTAGGAGACAGGGTGCACGATATAATTTCAGCTCGCCTACAATGCTTTTTATTTGCTGTTGACTCTGCGGCAGGTTTTTTGTGTTGAACACGAAAAAGGCTTTGGGTGCATCTACAGCTCTCCATAACACCGCTCCAATGAATAAACTCAAATTAGCCTCGGGCCAATGGCTTTGAGTTCGAGGCAGGAGCCGAAATTTTTCAACTTTTCACTGGCTCTAGTATTCATGTTTTAATAAGTAATAATCACGCCCTATTGATATTTTGCCCCAAAGAGTTGTTTTAGCAAATTTCGTGCTCCTGATCGCAATTTCTTGCATGCGGTGCTTACCTTCCAAAATGGTGAGATGTGTCATTACCCGTCAAGTTGGGTTTTTCAGACGATATAATTAATTGCGGTCCTCAATCAAGGTATGGCAAACAGTCAGCACTACGACCCCTTTTCACTAAGATCCTGCAGTAGGGTGGCAGGCTTCATGGTGATTTTCAAATTGAAAGCTGGAGAGGTCAACGAGTTTGTCAGAAAATGCAAGTCGAATTCTAACCAGCTAGTTGTGAGATTTCGTACCGTATAGCCTATTTTAACAACCGAATAGGGGTGTTATCAACACGCACTGACCACATTATACCATCGTAACTGCAAATGAGGTTAATGCAAGTCATCAATTCGGAAACAATATCTTGTGAAAGATGACATCTTCCTTCAAAAAATTTTAGCACTTACCACATCCAAGCACTTTGCAAAAGTCTATAAAAGAAAATGGCAATTAACTCCCGTGATCGCAAATGGGAATAGCCCTGGGTGCACACACCGCGCAAGATTTGAATGCCGTTTATGAAACCTTACCTATTAACTAGGCAGGAATGTATGACCCCTTATCTAGCAGTGTTTTGCGATAAATTGACAAGGATTTTACGGATTCTATTATTAATTGTAAAAAAAAACTTCGATAAAATATCTACGAGGCATAAGCGCACTTCTTAGTGTTCTAGCGGTCTACTCTTTGTCTTTCTAATCCTTTCATTTTTAAATTAGGAATGGTACATCCACTTGCACAGGAACTGCTTCTCCCTGCCACCCAATTACAACCACACATTGCGACCCCTCTGCTCGCATTTACAAGGAGCTGGAGTAAAAGGAAAAATTCGTTAATCGTGTTGGACGAATCGGAAGGGACTTTTATCCGTGGCTTGGGACCTGGTGGTCAGACCCATTAACAAGGCCGCCAATTGCCATAGCGGCCACGGATTCGTCATTAGCAAGTCCATCCACTGCTTGTTACTTCAAAACAGTTGGTCCGAAGACGTTCTAAACAAGCATCACGGTAGCTAAGTTCCTTTTGCTAGCTTTCCCATTGCTGCCGTTTTGCGTGGGTGCGAATGTAAAAATAGAGTCAAACTTTGGGAGGCGCGGATGACCAATAGGGCACTCACTTAACTCCCAGCGGTAGTCATGGACATGACAACAGATAAATGCTGGAATTACATTTACTAACGTGGACCTGGCTCAAGAGGGGACCTTAATACGCACGGCAGCCAAACCTTCCAAAAATTACCCACTATCTTATTCAGGACGTCAGGATTCGTTGGCCTTCAGCTCAAAGAAGCGTTTTACTAACAGCAAAACGCAACTGACTTTGTTGATCTTGGATTGAGACGAGCTCTCCCTTGCGATCTTTGGTGAAAGTGCTTTGGGGTCAGGAAGGCAATAACAGTTAACTTCTCAAGGGAGTTCAGTGTTGAGGCTGGCGCCTTACTATCGAAGAGGTTCACCCACGGCTTGATTGAGTAGATCTGCTTTACTGTTTTGGGCAAGATAGCCGGTATGCGTATGGAATGCAGTAAAATGACTTGAATCCAGTCCGCCCTGGTGGCAGCGGAAATCTAATCCGATCTAGAGGATCATCCATTCTGATTTCTATCGTTGAGGCGGATGGAGTACATACGCTACGATTTGGCGAGCCGCTGACGACCCATAGCAGGGTGGATGACAACAGCATGGTCTACAATCGGCAGCTACCCAACATCCACGTTCCGCTAGGAAGCTATTAACTACCGAAGCGACATAATTGTTACCACCTTGAAAAATCGCTGTTGAGTTGTCCTACCGTTTATGCGTAAAGTCGTCAGCAATGTTAACGTGCGCAAGAGTCTCTCAGTAGAGAGCTGGGTTAGATCCCATGCCCGGTTCGCAAAGCTGAATTTTGGCATATTTTCTAGCGTCTGGCCGTAGACGAACGCAATAGTCAGCAAAGATCCTCGTCCCTGAACCCGAGTCCAAATCGAAAGATGGGTGACGGCTTGGCAAGATATCACCTTAGTCGTATAAAATTTGATGTCTGGTACGAATCGCTCATAAGTGTTTTCAATTTAACACCGAGTACGTTGCGGTGACCGAGACATGAGGTTAGTTATGTCTCGGTCTCGGTAATGCGCACTTAGTCGACCGCTTTGCATAGGCTGAGCAAACTAGCCTGTGGGCTACGCCAGAGGTCATGGTCCTTCTCTGTAAGCCAAGTGTCGATACTCCGCCTGAGGGCCACATCATCATTGGTGTGCAAGGGGGAGTCAGGGCGCCATATTAGCAAATAATGGTTTATGTTTCCCTGCTCGACTTTGGAATCCTTGTTTACATGTTATCTTGAAACGAAGAAAATCATCTTGAAGCAGCGTTTAGAGGAAGCATGCATATTAACAATTATATTTGGTCCCATAAATTCGTGCATATTGAGCGTAAATATGCACACAATCACTTGTTCAAAAGCGTTTTGGATTTATTACACTTAAAGTCACACAGATTTGGCATTGTTGCAATATTTTAGCAAAATGGTTTTAATCTCATGCGGGCGTGGACAATTTAGAACCTTTGCAACACAGCTAAGTGCGCACTTGTGCTCACGTATAGAGCAACAAGCTTCTTCCTCTATTTGTCCACACTCTGCGACCACGCACGCTCTTAGACACTTGGCACTACCGCAAAAGAATCGGTACATTGTTGAACGGGACACCCACGGTGGGACTCGAACCCACAATCTTCAACTTAGTAGGCAGACGTCTCAACTATCAGGTCACGCGGGCTGGATCCTCGGCTTTTTAAACACTTAACCTAATTATCGTGCCAAGGATGGATACCCACCCAACTGCACAATGTTTTTAGTTCTTTATCCTACTACCTTATCAATTCTACCACCCAAGCAGGGCGGCAAAACAACTTTCGGCCCAGTTTACATCACTCCTCCCCATTCCCATATGTTTTACTATTTTTTCCGTAATAATTGGCTCCTCGAAATATTTTATTCCCCATTTGAGGTTCTGAGTGCCCTTCACACCTTTCCACGCCCTTTGTTTACTTCACATATCTTCGCAGTGCTTACATTTTCACTCCCCTATCACATCATTTTCATAGCTAATTTTAACATGTTGTTACTTTTGTCGATTTTTCGCAACCTCTAGCAAGCAGGAGTGGTCGCAGCTTAGTCGAACAAAGCATGCTTCGGATCTCAGCACTTGCAGGCTAATCGTACTTCTCCAAAGCTTGCGCCTGCCTGAAAATATTGTCAAATTGTGTTGCTGCAAACGTATGACACCACGACCCCGCAAGCTTTGCCCTGAGGTAACCGAGGTCTTATCGGTTAACCAGCCAGAACACCACTTAAGTTCGAAGACTAACCAAGCGCACACGCTTAAACTAGTGGTTATTCATTAGCTTAAGGCAACAACAGGGTCCAGCGGTTCTGTGGTATGGTTTTGACTTGAGGTACGTAAGCTTCCGGGTTCAAATTTTGGTTGGACCCGACACCTGATTTGCACTTGGTAGTTACCCGGTAAACGCGTCTTAAAGTTCTTGGATCACTGCTTAGTTAGACTTTTGTTATTCGCTACTTTATCAGAAGTCCTTTGGAAGCGGTTCCCCTTTTTATTCCGTCATTTGCACAAACAGGACTAAAATTGCTATCCATGGTCATCGAGTTGAATGTAAAAATGAATTTCCTCGATGTTAATTTACCGATATTATTGCAAAGGAAAATCAACTAAGCTTTGTATTTAAAGCCAAATGTCCTTCCTGATTGATCTTAGATGATGCTTATGGACAGTTTGCCTGAACACTCTCCAACACTGGAGTAAACATTTGGTTATTGCGTCAAAACCAGACGTCAGGGAGCGTCTGTCTTACCAATTTGAGGAGGCTAATTTGGTAGGAGAAATAAATGATGTCGCGGTCAGTCATCTATTTAGTCGTCACAGTTAACTCGTGAGTGTTTCCTTTGGCTCTGCTCAACCTGTAATGCCTGACGCAGGAAGCTGACCAACCATCCTCGAAGCCATTCCTCCACAGCAATTCTTTGCTGCGCATGGTATACGGCAGAATG
Source organism: Taenia hydatigena (assembly GCA_036345935.2). NCBI lineage: Eukaryota > Metazoa > Platyhelminthes > Cestoda > Cyclophyllidea > Taeniidae > Taenia > Taenia hydatigena. The sequence goes on from JADWOT020000007.1 coordinate 7,992,749, forward strand.
AGAGAAGAGCGGGCGGCATTGCTTTGAGGTGCTATTTCACATGGTCATGCAGAGCTTATAACACCATCGCTGGTTCTCTCGTCCAGTTATAACTCGCATACAAATAAGTGGCAACACCATTTGCCATCAAAACTTGTCATGCCATAATGTCGTGCACATGCCTTCACAACAGCCTACATTGAGTCCATATATGAGAAAATCATGGCTGCTCTTTGTTTACATTTTCAAATATCATATGCGTGTTCTTTCTCAACGCGTTTAACAGTCATCATAGACGCAGTGACAACCCCAGATCGCTGGTACATTTGCGTTTTTTAAAGCGAATTTGACTTTATAGTGGTCTAGTCGCTCATGCATATGGTTATTGCACTGAAATCAGGCAGAACTGCTCGTTCGTAACTTCGAAATTTTAGCCAATTGCTTAGATGCGTGGCTAAACTAGTCTCAGAATCTACCACCGTAGTCTTCAATTTGCTCGCAAGAGAAAAGGTCTTCCAGCTCTTCTCACTTGCTGCTAGGCAAAGCAATTCTTGCCACGTGAGCTTCTTAATGGCGATCTTTATAAAATAGCAGATTGCACGTAGCAAATTTACACTTCGCTTGACTGCGCGCTCAACTACTCGAACAATTCATTATATGAAGGATACAGTTACGTCTCGCAGTATGGTCTTTTTAACAATGTACGGTAGCAAGCAACGCGCTTTTGCATACTACTTCAACATTCGACACCAATGTGGATGCAGTCCACAACGTTTATGTGCCTCTTACCAGAACGTGCTAGAATCTGCTCGTTTGATAGGTGCGCTGATAACCAACACTAATGGGATCACGCATGAGTCATTACAATGAGCAGTCAGCAAGCCCATTCCATGTTTGTCGGCAGGGTTTTAGGAATGCAACGATCAGCAGCCACAACATGAGAGGACATTTGGCCCAGAAAAATACTTTGGTTGGAAAGGCTTCGAGAAATCACACATAGACACACGCAAAGGGGAAAGAACATTAATCAATGCCTAAGCATCTATAATATTCTCTTAGCAAGCATCAGCCCTCTATTATCCATTTTGATAGAATGCGTTCGCTCTGCATGGGCAGCTATGGATGCAAATGAACGTCTCACGTTAAAATGACGTGTAACGAAGTGTTTGCATTGCTGCATATATAAATTTGCATCACATTGATGCAACTATTAGCCATCTATCGCGATATTCAAACACAGAACCGAAAAAGCGCTGCATGCATGGGTGCAAATGTGGCTGTGTGCCCTCCTACCTTCTTCATCACAGACGAATGGAGCTTGTAAGCATAAAGTGCCTGAAATAAGGCGAATTCGTGGACAAATCTCATTCACTGCATGTCGTTAGTAAGAAGTCGCCTCACCAAAGTTGTCTCACTGACTGCGGCAGCAGCAGCTAAATTCATCTCATAGCCCACGCATCCAACCCCATCGAGGGCACCGCTCTGACCACCTCTTCCCTGGAAGATACAAGTCGCACTCCTTTATCAAAGAGGCATCATGCGGCTGCCGCAAAGGAGGAAGGCGGTCCCTCTCACTGCACGCCATTAGTAAGATGTCGCACTACCAGTGTCATCTTCCTGGTTGCAAGAAAATTGCAGTAGTGGTAGCAGCAGCGGCAGCACCATCTTACTTGCCCACTCAACCTAAGTGAGCGCTTCAATTCACAATCCATTTCTGAGGGATACAGATCACACACTTTTGGAGAAAATAGATCACGCAACGACTACAAAGGACGGGCTTTGCGTTTGCATTAGACCATGGATATTTGCTGCACAAAAAACGCTTAGCTTGCATGAAATTCCTGCGCAAATGTTCAACATCCAGCTTATATATCTTGGCTAGGTTTAGCCACGACGTCACCCATGAAACCGAAACTGCACATCTACTAGTGGTCTAATTTGTTGCGTGGGTATTTTACCGATCGGAAAGAAAATAACTCATAGAGAGGGCCAGGAGTCGACAACGAGGATGTCAGCAGGTTGACGGAGTCTTAAGGTGCCACTACTACCAAAGTGATGTTTAACATTTCTGGCCGCCAGATGCAACACATCTCATAACAGAGAGAGAAAAGAGTCACAAATGGCAACGCTGTTCATTAAAAATGTCTCAAAATGCAAACAAAAATACAGGCAGACTGCACCGATTCACATCTTGCGAAAACCACGGTGACACATTATCTACATAGGGCATGATGCAAGAAGTTTGAAACTAACTTGAGAGAGAAAAGGGACCAAGTGATGGGGTATGCACGCAGTAAGGCTTCGGGTTGCCTACAATACTTGAAGGGGATGGTGGCGATCCAGAATGGTCCCGTTTCCCGTAGTCAAGAGTAAATCAAAACACTTAGGCATCGAAGAACCTCCGACCTCAGCCATCACAACTTGTTGGTGACGTATGAAATGCGTTAAGAGTCCACGGTGCCGACCACAGAATTTCCATGCAAAGGAAAGCGGAAGGAACTCACGAGCAAGAGATTTCGCAGGCACTCTTATTAACTGGAGAGAAAGGGGCTAAAGAGTGGCACTAAGCTGGTAGACATCCGAGAACCGGTGCCGCGACCTCGATTCTGTCTTCACGGATCGAATCAATCTACCACCCCTCAGTGCTTTGGCGGACTGGTAATTAAAACGCGCAATCACTTTATTAATAATCAGCTAAACGAATGAACGGGTCAAATAGATGCAAAAAAGCAGGGGTATGGATAAACCATTCAATTAATCAGTCAAACAAAATCAATCAACTAGTCAGTCAAATCATCAAATCACTGCTCGATGAATTGGTTTAAGAATTGGGGAATCACTCAGCTAAATTGGGGTTAAGTACAGCGATTGCAGCAGTAGCACGAAGAAAAGAGGTAGCGGAGACGCCTCCTCAGTCGTTTGAACCACTACAGTGAAAGAAGAGTGGAAGAAGAAAGTGTGTTCTCTTGGGGGGGAAAGACATTGACATGGTAAACGGGAGGATGAAGTAAAGAGTGCAAGCTTACCGAAGGAAGCAGACGAGCCAGAGGAAGCGGATGATTGGCTAGGGCAAGAGAAGTGCAACAAGTGAGCTCTTGGCTCAAGTATTAAGGCAAGCACTGGATGGCTGGATAATCTAATGGGTTCCAAGTGCGATGGCACAAGTATTAGAGTCACTCACCAGAGTCGATTAAGTTGCACAGAGTCCTATATTTTCCCTCTTGCAATCTCCTCACCATATCCACATTCCCTTTTCCTCCACCCTCCTCTTCACCTGGCTCTACGTCAGCCTCGAATTCCACACCCACCTCCTCCGTCGCTCCTCGCGTGGTCGAGAGTTGGCTCGCCGTTTTCAACGGTGTCACTGTGGTGAGCGATGACGACGTAGGGGAATCTGATTCCATCCGGGAGGGTGGCAACTGCCACCACTCCGCCTGCTCATCCCCATCCGACCACTGACTCGTCAAAGTCAAGTAGTCGGACAGGTCACATTCCGATTCCTCGTGCCCCGTCAACTCGACCTCGTCGTCATCGCTCAGCGTCTGCTCCTGCGCCTTATTGTCACGGGTGAGGCGTAAGCGAGGGGAGAAATAGGAATGAGTGAATGTGAGCAGAGGAAGCTGAGTAAAGAATGAAGGCTGCGATGGGAAGGAGGAGGAGGAGGAGGCACTTACTGGTATGCTTGGTGACGTCGTTGAGAGATGCATGAGTGGGAACGGAGGCAGGAGAGAAGAGGGAGACGAAGGAGGAGGTGCGAAATGGGAGAGATAGTGGGCGACTAATTGCGATGGACGAGTAAGATCTGGTGGGTGGAATGCTTTTCCACGTTGCCGCCAGTCGTGGTTGCCACAACCTCAATGCTAGCATTGGCGGTGAGGAAGAGGGTGGTAGTGAGGTTGGGCGCCTCTGATGTGCACTTGCATCTACAACAACAACAATTAGAGGGAGGAAGCACTTAAGCCGAGTGTGCACTGCTATTGCTGCAAGTGATAAAGCAGGCGAGTCAGTGTGGAATCCACTTACACATGAGTGGGTGGCCTCCTGAAAGTTGGTCTTTTCGAAGGTAGTGCTGCCGCCGGGAGAGGCAAAGGAGGGCTGAAAATCTGCGCACAACTTTACGGCAATGCGACATCTCGAAAAGTGCGAGTAAATGACGACGTGTGGTGGATTGATTGCCCGATTGATGAGTCAACTTGAATTATTGATCGGTCGATCACGAATAGAAGATGACCTTGAGGAAGGATGGATGGCGTCAATTGCGAAGTTATGTTCATTTACACTTGTAAGCGCTAAGTGAAAAATAGCTTGAAGTGCTATTTAACCTGTGTAGTGACAGAGGACAAAGAGAAATGGACGTAAAATGCGCCACAACATTAGCAGACCTTCGCTGTTCGTCTAAGCTTCTCATCGCGTCATTCGAGGGTTAAGTCACAGTGAAAGTGCATTTGATTATGGGTTTGAAGGAAAGTGAAGGAAGGGAGAATGAAGGACCCTGCAGACTCGACACCTCCGTGCTTCATAATTCCTCACTAGAAAACACTCTTACTGAAATGGAATGATTAACATGCGGCACGAACGCTATGCGGTGTTTCACGCACCGTCCCAGTTTTGCGTGATTCAGCTCTCCCGTCCCATACTCCGGGTTCCATTGGCCTCCCAACCCTTCCACGTAGTTAGAGGAAACTTGCATCTTCTTTCTAGTGACTAATAGCATTGTTAGAAATTGACTCAGCAGTTGGAACGTACCACAGCAATTCACCTAGCACAAAGAAAGCAATGCCTTTCACCAACGTCTATAAGGAAACTCGTACCGACATCACCCACTGTGCAACAAAGGCGTTTGGAGTGGACGACTCAGTCTATTCAAGTCTGCAAAAAAAAAATCACGCAAAATCTTACTGCCTCGGAACTAACTCGTCTAGTATTGTTATCAGCGGGGCGGAGATTGTTGGTGGGGGCAACTCTATATCGTTTACGAGAAAAAATGCTTCACAATCTTACTGTGAGTTGTTCAACAACGAGAACATCATAGCAGGAAATGATACTTTTCCATGTTGCAAAGGTCGAACCATAACCCAATGATGACCTACTCTAAGCCATCTATCCACCACAAAAATAAACAAATGACTCCTCCCCCTCACAATACATCACTGCCTTTCCGACAAGAAGTTATTCCGTAAGCAAAGTCCACAACTGGAAATTACTATTACTATTTAATTGATGAACTACGCCAGCCGCCATCTGATCCAAGTGAGCAACAACCTCAGTTTCGTTGGTTGGTTGGCTGGCTACTTGTGACCCAAACGCCAAAGGTAGAAAACACCTCGCGTGGACAGCTGAATCAAAGAAGACTCAGGGCAGAAGGCGTTATGCGAATCTCTTTACCAACTCCCCACCTTCCTATCAAGCAATAAAGCATGAAAAACAGTATGAACACATTTGCCTTTACTGGCTCCAACAGTAGCGATAGTTAAGTATAACAAATAGTAGCAGCACTAACAACAATAATAACGGAAGTATTCAAATTACTAATAGTGAGCAGTAGCAGCAGCATTGACGGCAGAGGGGAGAGGAGGGGAGGGGAGCAAATTTACGTGTCATTTAGTGCACAGACGGGAGGGTACCTTCAACGCCGCCACCACCACCGCCGCGAAACACTCCAACATCTCGCATTGGCTGCCATTCCAAGCACTCATCAAATGTTACTTCACCATCACCAGAGTAAGTGAGGTTGTAACATCCGAAAAGGAAAAAAAAACTAACAATGGAGAAACTGATGCATGAGGGTCCAGCGCGATGCAAAGCTAACAGCCACAAACATAACTACCGGTGGGACAAAAGAAACAACTTAACAAGCAAACATTTAAGCCTGCTACAAAGTACGGTCTGCGTAGTGATGCCAACGCATGCAGCTCTTCTGGTGTGTAAACTGTCCCCTGGCGTCTGAATAGACCTTGACCTAATGTCAAGTAGAATAACATAGAAGAGGGTAGACTGCATTGATGACGAGTGAAATTGCCAACTGAATAAGACACCACATTCCGTACGACCTTGCTACTGATGTCGTCCAAGTACACACTGGACACATCATATATGCAGACGGGCAATCAACATTCCAAATACCAAAATGCATATTGCTCGCACCGAATATATGCAGCGGCATGTCAGTTTTGCTATGACGTGTTGCAGGAAAGGCACAAGCTAACATAACAGTCCCAAGTTATCGCCTGCCGTGCTATACAGTGGTAAAAAAATGCAGCACGTGAGTAGAGAAACTGATTCCATCGCTCCCAACAACACCTAATCGTTACACTTCTGCATTAGTGAGAAACCAGCATTCGTCTCCCCGTGAATACAGTTGGCAAGAATAAAATCCGCACCTTTGAATGCATCCAAACCTTTTTACTGATTAGTTAAAATGTAAACTCAGGTCATATCTGATACACAAAATCAAGATTCGCCACTTACCCAGTTGGGCAGCCCCAAAAGGGCTGATGATATTGCTGTTGAATGTCCCTGTCGGCGATGTCCAGGCATGCGGACCAACATAGGCACAAACAGAGCTCTACGGAGAAGGCAGAGCAGAGTTGAGTCACCGCTTCAGTCCATGTGCCTGCGTGCACCAACCGTTGACGTGCCGTGGGATACCGCCATCTTCCACCTTCCGCATACACCGGACCCACTGTACCTGAAATGTTTGAAAAGTTTTTAAGACGTAGATACTTCCCCACCCCCTCTTCAAGCGCGAAGCACGGACCAACAGCGGCACACCCAATCCCCACGCGAACACGAGGCACCACCGCTCACCCATCCAAGCAGTACACCACAATCGCACTATACCCCCAACCTGTCGTCAAGCCCCTCTCTAACCGGACGGAGAGAGAACTCCCAAACCGTCTCGACCTCCTACCCTAACTTTTCCCGCCCCACCCTGTCCCTTCTCACTCCCTCCTCCTACTTACTCCTTTTCAATCCATCCCTATCCTCAAGGCTAAGTCGCAGTAGTAATGGCAACAGCGCCACCACTCATCACCTATGCAGTCGGCAATAAATTACCCACCACTCTCCCACACCAAAAACATTCCCGTACCTTCGAAAACAAAATATGCCCCAGTTGCCACCAGTTGCGCTTCCATTCGTCGTCATTGTCGTCGCCATTGTAAGAGAGCGCCACCTTCACTCCTTCACACATAAGAACGACGACAGGCCTCCCCCAGCCTTTCCCCTCCCTCTCCGCCAACCACCACCCAACCAACCACCCATGTCCCGCAAAGACAAAGAGATGCAGACATAGTAGCAATAGTAGTCCGTGTCGTCCATGTCCACCGACATCTGCATCGCACAACCGAGACCGAGACGCCACCGCCGCCGCCGCCGCGAATCACTCCACACAATCACCAAATGCTACTTCACCATCACCGCAGTAAGTTTGTAGCATCTGCAAAGTAAAAAAAAGAAAAACAACCAATGTGAAGACCGACGTGAAAGCGGAAAAAAAACGCGGATAACAAGATTTATAAATATGATGAATACTAGCAAGAAAATAATGAACGACGTTAAAACTCCTCTCAATAAAATCCACCGTCATTAGAAAGCGAACTAATTACAAATTACCAAAACAATCTTACTTTATCGCTCAAAGTGTCGTACAGCAAAAAGGTGGACGTGAGTAGACACTGCGGTTGGAAAACAAAACGTCCCAACAGTCACATTATGAGGCTTTTGCGTTCACTTTACCAAAGTCACAAGTCTCTTCATCCAATTCGACCGATTTAATCAAAACTCATTCTTAATAAAACAACTAACCACTTGGAAACAGCCGAAACAATCTTACTTAATCGCAAGAAGGATTGTGTAGCGAAAAAACCAACGCGATTAGGCAATGAAAATGGAAAACGAGAAATCTTGACAGCAACTGCAGCTACTTTTGAAATGATTAGCCTAACATATAAAGTGATAAGAAAAGAAAAAGCACAAGTACAAAAGTATGCATGTAAGGGGTATTTAATCGCAAGAAAGCACCAAGCAAGCAACTGCCAAGCACTCGGTAAGGTTATATCTCCTCCCAACGGAACTGCGCCTCAATAATCAAATTTCAACGCCATCAAAAAAGTCTACAACCTCACAAACTGCCAAAACAGTCATAATTTATCACCTATAGTGCTGTATAGCACAAATTGCACCTCAGTAAACGTCTTAGCAGTCACATTAAGAGGTCCTTGCGTTTACCCCAGCAAGTACGTGTGCGAAAGAAAATCGACATTTAAAGTACCTAATAACAACAAAACCACTAAAAGCAACAAAAACGTACTAAATGTCAACGAAACATCCAACTTCTGACAGCGAATAGAAGCCTATTAATCCAAAACAACGGTCACCAAAACATGCAGCACTTACGCGAGCCGCGTACAAATCCGATTAATCATTTCAAAGTTCGTTCAGTAAAACAAACGAACTTTTGATTGTTATGTATTTTCAATGATGCAACAATTGTCAAAAACTTTACCAATTTTGTGATGTATATAAGATTTAAATGGCAGAAACATTGGTAAAACAATTTACAAACTGCGCACACATGAGAGAATCAGCAGTTAATATTGACAGTTTATTTATGAATACATTCTATATTTTTAGATTTATAATTGCAAAGCCAAAGTAGTTCGAATAAAAATTTTTTTTGCCCAATTTAGTTAAGAAGTTTAATAATCTATAGGCATGCAATTCGTTACAATGTTGGTGGTTCAGGATGTATCAAAAAGCATTTTCGATTAACCTAGCTGATCTATTGGTAAATTTGATTGTTTTTTTGACGACTTTTTTATATTTCCATTATACACGCCACCCTGGTCATCTAAGGTCATAAATGAATGACCGGCTTGTGCATTCTGCTGCGTGTTACGTTGCTTTGCTTCTCTTCTCATTCAAGTGGATAGTTTTACTAATCGATGTAGACCAACGATTGTTAGGAAATGAACGCCTTGCCATTCGCGACTTAGGACAGTGTTAAGAGTGGATTACGTTAGTTTGTGGCATATCCATTGCGGATGAATGGAAGTATGGATGAATGCCTGAGAAGGACCACCGATTCGGCACCATTACAATGGAAGCGGAAGAGCTGCCAAAGTCGAAGGTAATGTAGGAACATAGATTCTGATTATTTGTGTGTTCATTCATGTTGTTATGGTAGCACTTCCATGCACAGAATGGATTAATTTATTTGTTCTCCGCCAGGAATATGGTGTTTACCAATGCGTCTGCATTTTCACAAGTTGATTGAACCTGCTGAGGATGCGTTTGCAACGCATTTCACCGGGATCACTCTTCTTGTTGCGTTGGACACACGCGTGTGGCATGTGTTTCATACCAACAAGTCATGGCTGGCAAGAATGTCCCATGTACTTAAAACAATGAAGGTGGTGAGGTACAGTTGTGTTTTGTGGTATTTGAGGAGGAGGTGGAGGAGGAGGAAGGGGGATTAATGGGTTAAAGAACTAGATGCAGTTAGCGTCGTTGTTTAGGCAAAGGGGGCACTACTGTTGGATGTGGTGGCGAAGATTGCTGTTAAGTAGATGGAGCAGGGGTTCACTGTGACTGGGGTGGTGCTTGCTAAAGTACTTTGTGATGTGGCCTCATGACTATGGGTAATTTGTGGGGTATGCGCAAACAAATGGCGTAGAAGTTGATTGAAAGGGGGAGTAAAGGAGGAAAAGGAGGAAGAGAAGAGGATGGGAGGTGGAGGAGGGCACATAGAGTGAAAAGTGCGTCATTCCACGCACTACCCTGCCATTTTCGACGTTTGAATCTTGAGGCAGGATGTAAATGCTACTGAAATGGTGCTCGGTAGGTGGTGCTTTACCAACTCGGTGGCTCACAATTTCTCTTTTATTTGTAGTAGTGGTAGTAGAGCCGGCGGGACCTGGTTTGGATTCTAGCGGCGGTGGTGGCGGCGGCGGCGGCGGCGGCGGCGGCGGCGGCTGCAGTTGTGGCAACCAGATAAGAAGGAGGAGGGGGAGGAGGAGGAGGAGGAGGGGGAGGTGGTGATGGTTGTGGTGGCACATATCTGACCCTGGTAGTGAGCCAGTAAGGATGGAGGGGACACTTGTTGGTTGCTAACGCACATATTAGTAGTATTGGGAAGAAAAAGCGATAATGTCGCTTCGCAACTGCACTGGGTGCCAACATTCTGCCTGGTTGCTGCACCGTCGACGCCGTCATCGTAGCACTTGAACAACCCAGCTGCGGTTGTTATTTCAATCAATTAATGTGGTACGTATTTATTACTTGAGCAACTGCTCGGATGCATTTCTATGCTTTGCTTTCACTTCTGCATTCACGTGGTCTGCCTCTTCCATAACTCTCACTCCTCTTCCTCCCACCATCCAGGCGTCGTTATGCATGATTGTCACACTTTCCGTGTTAGTGTGTTTGTTTACCAGTGCCATAATAAAGAGCAAATGGGTCAAATTCTTTTATTTTTTTTAGCATAAAAACACAACTGATGAAGAGAATATGTGGGAGCGTTCACAAACTGGCGCTTTGCACCAAAAGCTGTCGGAGTAGGTACTGGGGAGGGAACGGTTTTTGTCTAAGAATACGAAAAAGAAGACAATACTGTCGAGCAGACACTTGGATGCTAAGACGCCTTCTTTCCTGTGTTTGCTCTGTGGCTAACTCTTCAAAGCCGTTTGTGCAGAGGCAATTTCATTACGCTTTAAGTATGCCTCTGTCTCGGTAGCTACTGTTTGCCCCAATCTTCGGAACCGCACAGCTGCCACTGCTGTTGACGTGGCTGATTTTTTCTTCCTCTTCTTCCCACCTATTATTATTAATCCCAAAAATTAACTACTTACTCACCCGCCTGCCCGCTCGCCTGAGTCAATTACTACCACTAGACGGCTTGTGCGAATGGCCCAGATTTGGGTCTCGTCGCTGACTCATCCCCCCTAAGCCGTTAGTCGGTCGGTCGATGGGTCGATGGGTCGATGGATGGATGGATGGATGGATGGGTGGATGGATGGATGGATGGATGGATGGATGGATGGATGGATGGATGGATGGATGGATGGATGGATGGATGGATGGATGGATGGATGGATGGATGGATGGATGGATGGATGGATGGATGGATGGATGGATGGATGGATGGATGGATGGATCGGATGGATGGATGGATGGATGGTGGATTGGATGGATGGATGGATGGGAATGAATGGATGGATGGTGGATGATGATGGATGGATGGATGGATTGGAGTTGGAGGATAGGCTGGATGATGGATGGATGGATGGATGGATGGATGGATGGATGGATGATGGATGGATGGATGGATGATGATGATGGATGGATGGATGGATGGATGGATGGATGGATGGATGGATGGATGGATGGATGGATGGATGGATGGATGGATGGATGGATGGATGGATGGATGGATGGATGGATGGATGGATGGATGTGTCGATGAGACCACCAACTGTTGTGCACTCGTTGTGTGCACTGGTTAGTACCAGGGCGAATTTAGCACACAAATTACAAAGGCTAATCTCCTCCTCTTCCTCCTCCACGCCGTCACTTAGCGCCTTCCTCCGACATGCACACCATCCGCTGGATGACGGGTTCTGTCTATCTCACTTACCCATTAAATAATAGTAATAATGATAACAATGCCAGTAGAGTTAGGGCTCTCACCCAAGAAAAGAGACTCTTCCTCCGATTTCAGCAACAAAGCCAATGGGGGGGAAACGATGCTCAAAACAGAGGCTAACACCAGATCAGTGGATGCGTGTGTGTATTCACGTCTTCTTCCTCTTCCCACCTCACCCAGTAGTGGGGCCGCTTGGCAGAAAAAAAGCACACAGTGTACACAAAGACTGTGGACACGTCATCACCACAATCGCGTGAGAGAAGTCGGAAAAAAATCGCCCAGCGTCTAGACTTCTCGTAAGGCGGTGAGCGACAACGCCAAGTTCTCAATTAAAGGGGCTGAAGGGGGCGGGAGGAGGGACGACCAGAGCGGACACATCACCTCAGCCTACCATACCGACTTGAACACTGCTTTTTTCTACTCAAAACAAGACACACCCGCCGCCCGCATTGCCACCACCTCACCGACTACCTACTCAGCGGAGACAACACCCAAAGCTGGTCGATATGATGACGACCGTACACACAAAGTCCCCAAACACGACCACTTGAAACAACAGTCGAGACAGTTCAGTGATAAGCTAACGTAAGACCCTTCGCTCCCTTTCCAACAGAAACCGAAACAATCACTGGCAATGATGGTAGTGGTAGTAGTAGCACTGTTCAAAAATCAACGGACTGCTGCAGTCCGCGGCCCCAGTAGACGAAGCCAAATAATGATGCAGCTTTCAAGGAAATGCATATTTTCGTAAGTGCTTAATGCGAGCCAGCGAGGACTGAAAGTTAATAAACTGCTTGAAGCTTATTCTGTATGATTCAAGCAAAATTGCCTGGACAGAAATTTAAATAAAATGTTGTCGTTCAAAGGAAAAGCGGAATGTTTGTGCTATTACCAGAGATACACGGCAGATGTGGAGTTTTAAATGTATTTTGAGGGACGCAAATCAAAATAGCACATTTTATGCCTTAAGATCTGCCATGAACCAATTCCACTTGGCCGGAGCGTGGCCCTGTATCCAACAATGAATCGAAGTTATGGCTTTAAACTGAATGATGTTGCGTGCAATGGAACGATCGAATGTAGAGGGTTCAAAATTTGCATAATTGCAACTACAAATTTTATGAGTGTTCCAGAATTCGGATGCGCTTTTGGTAAATTAGCGAACCGTTGAAATAGATGTATTGCCATTTGCGATAGTATCCGCAGATGCCGTTTGACTCGTGGTGTGGGACCACGACCTCCAACCGCATGTCCTATGAATTGCTTGACTCAGTACCCAGTCAATAATTGCCTAATGTTTGCAACATTATAGCGACAGATTTTTCTTACAACTTAGGTATTCTTCTTCAAAATCAAAGCCATTTATTTTCTGTACAGTGTTAAATTTAGTTGTGAGGCAGTCAATGCGCAGACGGGAATGGCTCTAGAGAAATTGGAAATATAGAGCAAGTATAACCTTTATATCTGCTTACCCGCCATTAAATGCGATTGCGACAAATCAGTCAACGTCAACTCAAAGCAAGCAACAGCTCTAGATTTCCAACCATGCCTGTACTTTTATGGAAGCAAACAAATGGAAGCATTAGTGCTTATGATAGTTCCCTTTCTCCTCTTATCCGCCTACCAGCCATTTATCCACACACCATTTCATTCACTATTCGCCATCAAGAATCCTCCACCATCCTCTCTTCTTCGTCATTGGGGCAGGCGCACAAGCCAGTACAAATAGATGCGTAGCGCCTACCGAGCATGGAGGCGACCAATGATGGCACACATTGGAATGGAAGTCTGTACTTAGTGTTCTTACTATAGCTTGGTCTAATTGAAGTGAACAGTGATTGTCATGCGTAGAAAATATGTATTAGATGATATTGTGCTCATCGGTGATCAACTTTATGTCTGCATAAAAATTACAACATTTCACTGGAAATCATGCGAGAAGTGAAAGCCGAGCATTGGTTTCCAAATAGCGAGAATAACAGCAGCAGGAAATGAGAGAAAATACACAAGCTCTACTTATTCTGCCACTTTTGTGAGGATAGAAAATAGAGAAGACTAAGGATGCCATTATTAAAATATAGCGCAGTGGAGAGAGATCAATAACGGTCCTGGAGTTGCTGGGACGTAGGCAGGGCAATCACGTTGATGATCGCCCTCAAAGACTCTTTTGTTTAGTTGACTGATTAGAATTCGAACTCAGAGAAAAAGAAACGTGCAGATACAGATGCCAGCTGTTGGCATTACTGCAGAAAAGAGTGCACGTGGCAACGCAGTAAATGGTACAATCAGGCTATTAACAAGGCTTGAGCTGTGATACTACTCTTTTCAGAATATGTTTTCATTTGCACATCCAATCAAATTTATTTTTTGCGAATTCCATGATGTGTGATCTGCACAATCAACTGTTTACCCAAGACTATAACCAAATCCAAAATTTTACATTTTTACCTCGAATACGACAAGTCAAAAGCCACATCTGCTTATGGGCCTATAAGCGGAAATATATTAAAGGAGGACGCACAAAATTCTTTCTTCATCCAACGTTGGGCCTAAAAATAATGCTAAATTTTGCTCCCATCCTACTTTAAGACCGTTGCGCAGAACTACGAAAATTAGGATCTACTAAACGTCCATTCCATTCACTCACAGATCAAATTATTGACCTTTCTTAATCACAGAATTTTTGGTCAAACCATTACAGTAGCTGGCTTTTAGCTGATGACGCCATTAGGTGGTGAAAAGTGGACCGAGACCTTTCATGAATGCGCAAAATTGACAGCAACTTCCATGCGAAATGACATGAGATTAAGTGTAGACTAGAGGGCCAACGTTGATAGTCCATTCTTTGGTCTGTAATAAGTAAAAAGGAGAAGATTCTAGAGACTTGCCCCTCCATCGACTATTTAATCCGCTACTAGTAACAGGCTTCCGATAGGTGAGTAATAAAGAAAAAGGAGAAGGTTCTAATGAAGCCTAGGGGACAGCACAAGAAGGAAGAAGATGGGGGAGAAAATCAAGCATTCTTTTAAAAGTCAGCTGCCCTGATCAAGGCTAAACCCGCGTTACATTTGACGTGGCAGTTCCCTGCTCCTGATGGTAGAGAACAAAAATGTTGTGCGCATTGGTAACGAGCATGTCTCGACTACTTCTTTACCCTGCCTGCCCAAAACAAATGTTCACCTTGACCTCATTATCTTAATGAGTCTCTGCAGTGGTGAGCTTAATCAGAAATCGAGAAGATCTGCAAGTGAGAGGCCACTCGACTAATGACAAGTCAAGATGTTGACCGACATCGGAACACATCGGACTCCTTTCAGTGGACCAAGTACTGGCCAGTCTGTTTTAAAGGAAGACAATTAAAATATGTATGTCTCCTGTTTATCAAAAGGCATTTTAGGGAGCCACTTTCGCATTCTTGCGTTTTACCAAAAATTATAGTGCTTTGCATTAGGTTTCATCAAAAATGGACTCAGCGTAGAGCCTGTTGGTTAATAATGAACTTTCTTTGACCGGTAGCGCGCTTCAAGTCCGTCTGTATTGACCCAAAGTAACTTCACGCAGATCAGGGCAGCACTGAGTCTCCGGGTTTCCAATTTAATCAGCATGACCAGCAGACGGAACGATTGACCCATGACCCACAAGGCCGCAAATTTCATGACCCCACTTGTGTTCCACATAGCGGATGTTTTACAATCTTGGCAGCATTGCTACTGACAAATTGTAGTAGCAGTAGTTCTCAAATTGCAATTCTAGTAAAAAATTGGACCACACAGACTGCCCATGGCATTGGCAACGATATCATGTATCAAAGCTGCCAACTTACCTGCTGAAGTGATTTGTTCAGTTTTCTTTAAAAACGTAAAGCCTATGATAAATCTGGATTATTTTATTATTCATGGGCACTGATCTCATATTATCTTTTTTCAAGCAACTCCGTAATTTTCGCCATTCGCACTACTGTGTTGTCTACCATTTTGCCCGAGGTAATTGCTGAATTAGGATGTGTAGCCTCCAAATAGAGACAAATGATCTAGCCATTTTAGACGTAAAAAAGCTCTTGGCCTATACTGAAAGAGGTGAGGGTATGACTCCCCTTCTTTTACGAGCAGTGATTTCTGAATCAAACTTTCTGTAATTGATAAGGTCTTGCATTAACTTTGAAGTCGTTACATATTCTTCACATACCTTCATGATTCCTGACTTCAAGGGTTGTTAGCGTTGAAAAGGATTATAGTTCTAAGATGCATACAAGCATTTTTTAAGCTTGTTACTTTAACCTGCAAACTGTAGACCACCAATATAAGAAAAGGTTGAAATATGTTCGACACAATATTCCTAGAAGCCTGTGTTTTAGTTCAAACAATGACTTTTGCTTTCACGCTTCTTGTAGAGTACGAATGTCTACCCTTCACCATCCATGCTGGCAAGGGTCTGTTAATGTTCTAAAGTCATGCAGTCAAGGTGTCACGCCATCGGGGGCCTTCTATCTTGGGTCCCGCCTCTGCCGCTATACACCCGGTTGCTGTGTGTGCTTCTGCCACCCTTTTTATCGCAAGTCCATGTTAATTCAGAATATCAGCGCATTGTAGCATAAGACTGTAAAACTTTTTATTGCGAATTTAGGAAGCCATTTAAACGGTAATCAGGGTCATGCCGGATTTTTCTATCCACTACTAACTCCTTTGGTCATAACAGTGCATACCTAAAGGACTATATTTACACTTGTCTGGATGGCATGGGTAAATAAAGCAAAAGACAGGTGTGTGAAAGCTTTAATGAATGCCTGAACCTGCAGGCGATTGAATGCATCATTGTAACAAATCGCCGTGGGTTAGGGGTTAGGTAATTACACCCAAATTGTCATACTTTATACATTTGTGACCTCGCATTTTGCCGAGTTAAGCTAAAAGCTCATACTTCGTGCACCGGTTCGTTCTGTTGGCTTTTCATACTTGCAAATATGGTTATTTTGTTGCCGTAGCCGAGTACAGAGTCTTCAGTATTTTACACTTGAGTTCGTAGTCCTCTTTCGTTGCATCCTGGTCGATGTCCACCCACTTAAGCATTGACTCACACATTGCAAGTATATTCTCAATCGACTCTTTTGATGATATTTGATTCATCTCTTCGCTCTCCATTTTTGATATTATGCTAAAGATGAAGCCCTCTAACTTTACCTTTGCCTCCATTTTGCTCCTTTGCTTCTCATCTGCCTGCTTGTACTTCTCTGCATCGTTCAACATTTGCTCTATTTCTTCCTCTGAGAGACGACCCGTGTCAGCAGTGATGGTGATGCTGTTCTGCTTTCTTGCCGACTTGTCCACCGCCGACACATTGAGAACGCCATTCACATCAATGTCGAAGGTCACCTCAATCTGGGGTTCACCACGTGGTGCAGGAGGGATTCCTGATAATTGGAACTTGCCCAACAAGTAGTTGTCTTCCGCTATCGGACGCTCACCCTCGTATACCTGGATCAGCACAACTGGTTGATTGTCTACACAGGTTGAGAAGAACTTTGTCTTCTTTACTGGGATTCTTGAGTTGCGCTTTATCAGCGTCGTCATCAACCCACCTGTCGTCACCACACCCAGTGACAGTGGGGTCACATCTAGCAGCATCAAATCCTGTACCATCTCTGGCTTGTCACCAGCCAAATTGGACGCCAGCAGCGCCGCACCGTAAGCCACTGCCTGGTCTGGATCAATGGACTTGTTTATTGTACATTCACCAAAGAATTCCCGTAACAACTCCTCCACCTTGGGAATGCGCGTCGATCCACCAACCAACACTATTTCGTGAATGTCAGTTTTGTTCAGCTTCGCATCACCCAGCGCAGTCTTCACCGCATCCATCGCTTTAAGAAAGAGGTCCAAGCATAGCTCTTCAAATCTGGCCCTTGTGATGGACGCCTTGAAATCGATGTCCCCATGCAAGGATTCCAGGTCTATGCTCGCGTACTTGGACGAACACAGCATCTTCTTTGCTGTCTCACACGCCTTCTTTAGGCGACTAATAGCCTTCTTGTTGGATGCCAAATCTGTCCCCTTGTGCTGTTGATTAAATAATCCCACAAAGTGGTCCACCATTCGAGAATCAAAGTCCTCACCGCCCAGGTGCGTGTCACCACCAACCGCCTTCACTTCAAATTTTCCCTTCTCAATGGACAAAATGGACACATCAAAGGTGCCGCCACCCAAATCGAACACCAGCACATTGCGCTGCTTGTCGCTCCTTTTTTCTAGGCCATACGCAAGGGCGGCTGCTGTTGGCTCATTGATGAGACGCAACACATTCAAGCCCGCCAATTTTCCTGCATCTATAGTGGCCTGCCGTTGATTAACATTAAAGTACGCCGGCACTGTAATTACCGCGTTCGTTACCTTCTTGCCCAAATAAGCCTCTGCCGTCTCCTTCATTTTCGACAGCACTATAGATGAGATCTGTTCAGCAATAAACTGCTCTGCCTTGCCGCGAATTCGTACTTCAATCTTCGGTATCCCTCTCGCATTTATAACCTTAAACGGCCAGTGCTTAATGCTTTCTTGCACTGCTTCGTCATCGAAACGACGTCCTATTAGACGCTTAGTGTCGAACACGGTATTGGTGGGGTTCATTGCCGCCTGATTCTTTGCGGCCTCACCGATGATACGTTCGTTGTCTGTGAAGGCTACATAACTGGGCGTTGTGCGTGAACCTTGGTCGTTGGTAATGATTTCTACTCTGCCATTCTGAAACACGCCAACACATGAGAAGACTGTTCCCAAGTCGATACCGATAGCTGGACTAGTTGCCATAGCTTTACGGGATGTTCAACTGCTTACGCCTACAGCTTGATGATGATGAATGTCACGACCATAACATCGCTTTATATCTACTACGGCTATTCTTCAGGAGCATCTTTCCAATCCGCACTATTACTAAAATGCTTCTATCCAACCAGAAACTGCCACCGCTTTCTGCTCCTTCTTCTCATTAGCTGGCTAATACACACCCGCGAACGATGATGCACACTGCTGGCTCCAGGTTTGCGCCTTTGTAGGATAGCCTTGGTGTGAGCAGTGGTGTGGAGACCATGCGGTAGTGTGGGTAACAGGAATGTAGGTGTAGAAGTGCCACGGTACCATTATGAATGTTTGTGAGAGGCACAAAGAAAACCCCTCAGATGAGTTGTGTGCGCGTCTTCATATCTATAGAGTAGTAAAATAATTGAGTGCCCCCTTTTACTTCACAGTGTCGAAGCGCCTGTTGACTCGATCTTTTACCTTGTTGCGCTTAAGAGTACTGAGATGAATGTTAATCGATGGCCTCTGTAGTCATATTTGCAATAAAAATGCCCAAAGTTTCCTTTTTTTTTCTTTGGTCTCCACCTGCCCTAACACTTTCCATTCTTCTCCGCCTTCTGATAGTCTAAGAGCTGGTCATTATCTATAAACATGTAGACAGGTGCCAATCCTTCACGGAATGGGTCATTCCTCCAAAGCGTTGCCTATTAATCATCAGGAAAGACGGAAACCACTCTAATAATAAGATGTTCTTTTAAGGCAAACGACACAAATCATAAAGTGAGGGTTGGGGTTTGGGAGCGGTCATATTGATAGCGAAGGTAAAACTCTACTTCAGGCAGGAACAAAAATGGGTGACTTACATTCCATTTAATGTACTGCTTGCGGTTGGGCAGAGGCATGGCACAAAACCTGCACAATATTATGTTGATTGCAAATTAAACAATTTTCTTCATTGTTTGGCTCTACGAAACATTGCACAAATATCTGGCGATTTGGTATACTCGCTGAGAATATGCGTACATTCACCGATTGGAGTGATGTAAGATGAGAATACGATGCGAGTTTTCCCTTTATTAGTATGCACAGGACTTTTGAATGTCTATTACAATAATGCCAATGCAAAAATTATTATCGCGACTGGGACTGGCCTTATATTTCACTTCGCTTAATGATAAATGAAACGATACTAGTCGCCTTAATTTTGCATGTGGACACGAGGTCTAAGCTCCGCAACATAAATTCGCAAACATTATAGAGACCGCAGTGCACTGCTCGAGGCTGCATGAAGATTTGCCATGGACCTACAGATTAAATCTATCAGCCATCCTAAGGGAGCTCTTAGTCCAACATAACTACAAAAGACATTCGCCAAAAAGGGCAGCGTTGGCACGTGTGTGTCATATCGCGTTCCATCTCACTTCATAAACCACCAGAAGTAGTATGGCTTCAAATTCATTAGCCAGCTACAGACTTAAGGCAATGAATTTCAATACAGCTTTTACAGCACTTAAGATTATAGGTTCGGTCTTGAGCGTTAGCACTGCTCGACAGACTTTTACACTTAACAGATTAGCCGACTTCTTGCTACTGCATGTCATCTGTTTGACGCAATAACAAGCGCCTTATTCAAGCAGTCAAAGACAATGCGAAAAAGGAGACTTGGGTGCTTAAGAGAATGGGTTGCATTCCAACGTAGGAATTACGGCACGTTCATTTGAAGACACCCTAGCCACACCTGATTCAAGTGGATCCACCCAACGGATGATGAGATTTTGGCTACATCAGCATTCATCGTTTTTACGGTGCCTGTTTATAAGCCATACTCTTTGCCTATTCTTATTTCTCGCACAGCTCAAGTACGTAGTAATAATACTGATTCCCTTTGGTCTTATATGTTCGCAGCAGTGATTGAACAACAGGAAATTGTGAGAAATTCGTACAGAACTTGGTTTCGTTAGCTCACCAAGGAACACGTAATGGTTTCGACTTGTTAGTGAATATTAGCCCAATTTAAGTGAGTTAGAGTTTGCTAGATTCATTGTTTATGCCTAATTCACTGACGTTAATCAAACTGTCATAAATGGTGCTGCACAATAGTTGCAAATGTGGATATGGCAACCTTGCACATTTCTGCAATGATGGACAATGCCAGAATTACAAACGTATACTGTGTAGCAAAAAGTACCCTCTTCAACTTCATTGCAGTGAGTGCACACAAATAAGTTAAATGAAATTGAAAAACTAGCCTGCGTATCATTGTTTGAATTTCCTCCGACCTAAACTTTTGTTAAAAGTGTCCTTTTATAGACGTTTATCAAGGTGCGTGTGCATAATTACTTGTCTGTCTACCTCCGTTCGCTCATCATACCCAACTACACGTGTACTTGAGGAAGGATGCAGGAAGGAGTAACAGTTTTAAGAGAGTATTTATTGCAAAAGTAAGTAGCCGTGAAATATATCAAAAATAGCTATTCTGTCCTACATTCTCCATGTTCAAACTACATGATCAAGCAGATTGATTGCCATGACAACACTGAACTACTTTCGCTTAAACCCACAAAGCAGTAAGGTGGAACAAGGCGGAAAACGGAAGGTACTGCATTTTTAATTTCTACCAGCAAGAAAAGGCACAATACGTAAAGTGCATGCGAGGCGAGAACTGCAACGATGATTGCTGTTTTAATTTTAATTTCGACAGATAAAACCCATTCGCTTGATCGGACAAAGTAAATAACAAGAGCACAAAACACGCGAAAACTTTTAACTATGTGATAGACCCAATGGAAGTAGCCCTAAAGACAGTACGAGGTCAACAACTGGCCATTAGATCGTTTCTATTGCCTATTGTGCACTTCAATAATTCTTGACCATGCCCTATGTGATCGGCTGAGCTTAGAGCACAATAACGAATTTCATGACCAGGCGGGAGACAAACACGAAAAAATGTTGTCTTGAAGACTTGTGCAAATGAAATGCAATCTCACGCAACATAAAGTACCTTACTTTGGAGTCGTTTTTATCACACCCAACATGAGTGGGACCACCCGATGGATTATGAAATGCAGGAGTAATTATCGGACGAGTTGCGTGTTGACTGGCATAGTGGAGCCATATTTTGCGATTTTCGTGTCAGCAGTCATCTTTCGTAAGTGTAACTAAACTCGGCTAATAGGAAAAGTTGGAGTAAATAGAAGCTGCTACCCAAATTAATGAAAAATCGCTGCCCTTCTATCAAATGAACCGCAACGAAAAACGAGGAAGCAAAAGCACAAAATTACATAAAGGTGGATAGCAATTTAAGAGTGGCAGTAGTAATGATGATTAAAATATCTAATTCAAATAGTATGAGCTAAACAGAAAAATTAGTTGAAACTATTCCCAGAGGTTATTAGTGCAATCACCTCATATGCACGATCACATGAAAAACTCGGTTACGGCAATATTGATAAGGAACGACCAAAGTGTAGAGTAGTCGTAGAATTTTTGCAGAGCCGAGGTAAACACACAGAATGAAAAACTGACCAAAGAACAAGAAATTTTGTGCTGTCAGATAGGAACCACGTATTCCAGATAATGCGTTATGAACACTCACGAAGCTTTCTTCCTCCAATGCCTGCTGAAAACCTCACCATTGGTTTTCGATTATAATGTCGTATCCTTCATTTGATGATATCCTCCCCTTTATCAAAATATTCAGGATTACAAAGCCGAAATGGCGATAACGCTAAGCCGATGTTGATTTTAAGCAAAACCTACCACCGATACCTGCAAATCTTGGTCAACACCTCAGAATATACCCTCTTTAAACGCGGGCTAGCACTCAATGAATACCAGATTGACCGTCGCATTCTTTTCAGGCGCAGAAAATTATTGCGAACTTTTTGTTATAGGTTTAACAAAGGTCGCAAGAACTATTGCAATACCCGTATTCTCTCATCAACACTACTGAATAAACAGTGTTCTCGTCTCAATTTTCTGCTCGCATTAGATGCAAAAGTTAGACAGTTATCAGTGTTTTCTACCAAACCAGTGGGTAATTAATTGTGGTTAGCTTCTTTTTAACCTTTTTATCGTCTTACTAATTCTTTAACAGTAATTTATCTTAACTCGACGCATACGTGAATGCATCTTCTTACTCTTTTGGAGTATTATAACACGAACTTTACCACCAAATGTACATTGCTTTGACTCAAACTCCTTAGCCACCCAGAAATATAAACACACAAGCACATCTATTAGAAGGTGCGGAGCGATACATGAATCGCAAAAGAATCTTCTCTTTGTAATTCCACAAATGAGAATTGCGAGTCAAATGATCGGCATCTTGATGGACACGCAAGCGAACATGCCAGAGAAGCATCGCAAGTCGCTGATCAGGAGGGTAAAATAAGAAGAGAAGGGAAAAGGAATTTGTGGGTGCCAAAATAGACAGTCGACATAGCAAGTAGGTGTGAGGAACATCGGATCATTCCCAACCATTTCAGCATGAAAGAGCATTCATTGCTGACATATAAGTGCTTAGAGGCCAAAATTGAGGGCAGCAGAGATAGCAAAGACTAAAAAAATTAGCTTAGGAAATAGGCTTGCACTAATTGCCTTTTTGCATTGGCTATCGAAACTTAGTCAGAACTTCACGGACCGGGTGGTGACCCTATTTCTATTGAGGCGACAAATTAGCAGCTGTCAGCTCTAAATTCATCAGTGCAACCTGCCACTTTTACTTAACTCAGGGTTTTATCCTTTTTAATAACTGCAGGTAAGGAAGAATGCGTAGCGTTCGTGCTGCACAAAGCTGCAAAAATCCTGCTTATTCTAGCAGAAGTAGCCCACTCACTGGTAGACATGCTTCAAGACAGCTCTGTAGGACTGCCATTTTGCAGCGTTTGACGATAGAATAATGCAGACCTTCAGCTAGGACAGTCGTATGGAAGGCACAAACCAATTCCAATGCGGAAGTGCGTTGTTGCGGATTCTCTGGCCCTTCGAAAGTGGAATGTCTTAGTAACAGCAATCTGCAGAGGAGGGATCTCGTATCCGCCACACGTGAGAATAGGTAGCTAGTAAAGAGGGATGCAAAAGATGTCCTTGTCGCCACCACCAATGTGGTGCTTAGCAACTCTCCCACGCTCAGAATCTACTCTAAACTGAAGTCGTTTGCTCGAGTGGCCTGCATCTTATCGATTCCTTTCAACAACCCACAACCAACTTCCTCGTTGTGTGCGACCTAATTTGTTAATGCGAACAGAGAAGTAAAGACCGACCGCAAACCGAAAAGAGCATTTTAACCTAATACTTTATTAGATACAGAGAACGAGACAAAACCACGTTTAACGATTTCAAAAACACAGCATGACGTTGGTGCCTGGTGATGGTGACTCAAAGATTAGACAGGTGCTTTTGAAATTAAAATATCTGAACAAAGAAATTGTGATGCAGAATGAAGAAATTCGCACATGTTCGAATGCAGAAACACGATAAGATGAGAAGAGTAAGGAACAAAAAAGAGCCTTACATCACTCGACCCACTTATTTTCTCCTCGCTTATTTACTTACTACCTGGGCTGTACTTTGCTGACCCCTTTCACTCTACTCCGTTCCGCTCCCTTCTCCTCCATTCTTCCTCTTCCCTTCTAACCTATAAGTAAATTCAATGTCAGCGGAATGACTCTCGAATGACACGATGAGAAGCCCAGACACACAGCGGAGTCTCTGCTATTATTGTGAATAATCTTACTCTATCCCCTTTCACCCTTTGTCCCCCCTTATGGGCTACCTAGCACCCACGCAAAAGCCAATGAGCTCACCACAAAAGTCAGCCACTGCCAATTGAAATAAAGTGATATGCACAAAAAGCAATACAGCACAAGGCTGACACTTTCCAAACAGATAATTGCTCCAACAAACGAGAAATCCTTCGCGCCTTCCACTGGAAAAAACACCCTGTTGTTCAAGTGGTCGAACGACACCAGAGCTTGAGTGCCACAGGAGGTTAAGCAGCAGTGGCGAAGCAAATGCAGACAGGCTCATCATCATCAGTGAGTAGAAATAGATGCGTTCGCAATTAACTTCAGCGCAAATCGACACTCCATGCACCAATCACCCACCACATCACAAACGCGATGACACCGTAAGAAGCAGCGGCGAGGCAACTACACTCGCAGCCCATGTCCTGCCATGACTGCCTTCTGATACAAGATTGACCAAATGCTTCTCTGCTGCCACGCGTCGATAATCATGGGGTTTCATTCACTGGAAGGGCAGGCAATCCACTCAGTGGCACATGCTAGTTCTCACTGGAGGCGCATTCGTCCTGGGTTAGTTCAAGGCCATCTTCATGGGTTTGGTAGGTTCAACCAATTCGTGAATGTGCGAACACATTGACAACCGCAATTCTCCTCTAACAAATTCGTACTGAGATTTTGGAAGTACCACAGAAACAACAAAATACTGCCAAGTTTCCTTTCCTTCCTAAAAATACTTCCCCATCAATTACCTTGCGTCTGCAGTAAAGCCGTAAAGGAAAGAGGTAGGGAGGCAGTGAGTTCGACGGATGGGATAGGAGACAATTAGATAGACCGGAAAAGAGAAGAGCCGAGTACTAGACAGGCAACTCTACAGAGGGAAAAGTAACAGCTCTCCCTCCTTTGTCTACCTACCTACTCAAATCTCTACTAACCAAATAGCCACACAAATAGGTAAGTGGAATTTAAATAAGCGAACGAATCTTAATGCTTGCCAATGCACAAAAAAGCATATAGGATCAGACCCGCATCTACGACCCGTCAATTAACTACCAGCCCACTGGCAAGGCGAATTACTTCTACGTAGCGACTACCACATCTCTATTACAGCGGGGGTACACGCCGAGATGATTAGTGTGTTGCCTACAGGGCAGTTACCATAACACTGTATCTTCACTAAACGCCTCAGTTACGAGCATTCCCGAGGCTATTATCCTAAGAAGCTTCATACGGTGGTTTCGATAAAGACACCAAAAAAAGCCAGATTCAAGCAATGTAGCGCTCTGTGCACCATCTCCGTTCCAACCTCCATAGACACAATAACGACTGCGAATGAACCGACAAAATCTCCTGACAGTTCCATAAAATTTGATTGAGTCTAAAATAGCACACTGATTCCGAAAACATACAAGGCTTTCTTGGAAGTTAGAAGACAACAAGAGACGAAAGGGCAGCAAACCCTCTGGTTAAGAGCGTATTTGCTGGAGCGTGCTTAACTGATCCGCGAATGCATAATGCATCAACTACTGGTACGACTTAAAAAGAAGAACGCTTGATTTGAGGTAAGAATTGTGTTTCATTGCAGACAGTTGCAAGCGATACGACGCCGAGTAATGCATCAATGCTTGGCGTCCAGTATGCTCCATTGGCCAACAGTAGCACCAGAGCATTCAAGTAAGCACACTGACAGCTTTCACTTGTATTTTTTTAAGAATCTTATGCGCATGTACGCTTCAATGAAAAGCAAAACAAGTGGCACGATTAGTTACGAAAGTGAGCAAATTCAGCCAGGGACATGATTAGAGGCTAATGAGCACAAGCACTAGCCTTGCTAATGTTTAATGGGCATCAGTAGTGGCAAAACGCTTACTCGAGATCCGCACAAACAAGCGGATCACAAAACGAAGAAAAAAGTAGTAGACGACCCTAACGAAGGTACAGTTAGCCGTAAGTCACCCAAGTGTGTTGCAGGTACAAAAGACTGCGCTTAATGACGAAGAGGCAGGCCAAATTAAACTGAATGAATAAAAAAATGTCATGCAAACAGATGTATGCATGATTGTGTACACTTACAATTCGGCGAATTCCCTCCTTTGTACATCCACACTCTCAACCCGCACCGACGATTGGCACTTTCTGTCAACGACGTCATGAGCGTGAAAATTATCGCATCGCGCCGCACTTGACCAACTTCCAAGCATTTCGCCAAAGAGAGCGTACAGTTGGTATACCGCATCAAGTGTGCTCTCGTCTCCGTTTTCATTGCCCTAGTTCGGGCTTCTAGCTCACCTATCACCTCAGCCACGGGATCCCAAGCCGAAAAACATCTCCGTGCCTGTAGAAGCAGAATGAAACGTAAAAGGAGTAATCGCATTCGTAATAAGGTATTGCGATGAACTTACCAACTAAAGCAGCAGATTGACACCCAGTTTAAGGGTGATGTGGGCTGCATATCGACATCCCGCTCCTAGCAGAATCTCTACTACCTTGCCTTGTGTTTGGCCAAATTACGCTTGCTGATGCTGCAGATGAGCCGATTCAGTCTGCCAATGGAGAGGAGCTTGCTCACGCGTCCTCTCGGAAGATCTCACAACTGTATCCACGCTGCATCTCATAAACGCGATAGATTCTACCTAAATGGATGGTAGAACAACTTGTGTGATACAATTGGCAAAGTGTAATTGTAAGAAGACATGAAGACGAAAAGCAATGAAAGTCCTTCTCATTAAAGATGCATATTAAGAATAATGTGTACATAAAAATATCAAAGACGCTTAAAAATGGAAATTTGTTGTCACCTGAACAAGGAACAGTGCAACAGGAAATTTTAATTTCAAATTCCGTCCATTTATTTCATTTAAATCTGTCTTTAATTCTGTGTTATCATTCACACCAAAAAATGCAACTACTTTGACAGATTCCCCTTACTTTTTGAACAAATGGAACGCATCCATTGGGGTCAGTCAGTTAAGAGCACTTCACACGTACAGACATACCACATACCCCAAAGATGACCTTGAAGAAAACAAATCAACCAATCCATTGGAAAGTAAAATCACAAAGCTAAAAATCTTTGTGGAAAAAAAGGTACACAAGCTTCTAAGAATTCGCATCTAAATTACTTTTAAACTAAAGCTGCACATAGCTTTAGGACCGACACGCATGAGAGTCATAGGAGCGGTTTTAAAGTGTGGTTACATATTTTCTTTCCGAACGAAAAAAAATATATAGGCAAAGTAGTTTGTATGCATTGAAATAATGCAATTTTATGAGGGGAATAAAAATGGTAAGCTTTTGTTTATCAATGCAGTGCCCTGAACCTTTCTGGAAGATATAATAGGGCAGGATCCTTAGGAAGAAATTCCACATTTGGTTCACAGGAAGCGATTGGAGCCTCTAGCCTACCTTACAAACTAGTTTGCTTGGCCCATGCAAACCGATTATTCTGGTGCTGGTAAACCAAGACCGACACTCATCCTGCTTCTCGCGCCAGCGATCACAGCGTACTCAAAATTCGAATAAATACACCTACGTGAAAAGCGAGCCACTCATCTGAATTTCGTGCAGCCATAGAGCTACTTTACTCTTTTGTCAATTTTTTACCGTGGTGATTTGATTGGATTTGGTAATTCGGTCAATTTGAGAAACGGACTCAGAGATAAGGAATTTCGCTCACCATTACGCGTGCCTACAGCTAGGCGCAGGGACCCATGCCTGGAACCAGGTTTCCGAAACGGAATTTTAAATCAAACACAATTCCATAGATACATAGTGTAGCGTCCCGAGGCTCCCTTGAAGGCAAAAGAAGGCAGAATGCTAAGGTAGAATATATATATATTCACGGACAGAAGGAAAAAGACTGCTGGCATGGCCTGGAGGCCAGCCCACGCAGCTAGGGCAATACGGCAACCTCTGTGACCTTGACAGAAACCAGCAGTTCTAGCAAACAAAGTACTACACATAGTCTTGCGCACATTCACATTTTTAGCAAATTTTAAGGAGATTCAGAACTATGCCGAATTCGGATGTGAAGAAGCTGCCGAAGGAAGACGGCATCGCTTTCAGCTACTTTGTTATAGGTCGTCAGTGGTTCTCTCATTAGTAGCAAAATGCGCTTTTTTAACCTTAACAGTAGAACTCATAATGGATTATCGTCAAGATTGGGTTCGCTTTCTGCTACCACTAGTGTATTACCCCAACACTTTCTTAAGGATAAAAGAATACGAAATACTAAGACAAAGAATCTGTATTTGGAGTTGAAAAAGGATCGGTGTTTCTAATTAACCATTGAACAATAAGCACACCTCAGAAGAAGTAATCTGTTCGATTTTAAGGTGGCCGAATAGGAGAAAGGTAAATGAGAATATTACTACACTTATCAAAATAATATATTTTCCTTCTTTAGCATAACAGCAGGCACGGAAGAAATGCATTAGTAAGCCTTTGTTACATATGGTAGATGAATATGAAGACAACTGATCCTATTCACCAAACAGGTTAATTAATTGCAGTCAATGAGAACTGGTGCAGAATTGTCCCTATTTCCGGACACTCTGACCACTTATCTAATACAAGATTCCATTTGCTTGCCCAATTTTCAGCCCAATGGTGCATGTATAACAGCATGAGTATTACACAGCCTCCTTATCTATTCGAGCTCCGTATTTGGTGCCATCACCAAGAGCTGCCTTTGATTTTGTCATCGGGTGGTTTCCTATCTTTCGCTAGTGCAAACACTTCGCCTTACTGGTGGTGTACCCTTGTAGAGTCGCATTTTGTGGCGGTGAATGGTTATTGGCTGGGCACGGAGTTGCGCAATCTGGGCAAAGGCAGTTCGTAGGTAAGAGGATCTCCACTACTCAAAGCGCGTCTTCGCTTCATGGGGGTGAAATTTACGGTATGGTATATGCATTTGTACGAGGTTGCTATCTCGGTAGACGTTGGTCCTACTCAGTTAGGCTTAACATTTCTTCTGGATGGTGTGAGATACAAAGCGCCACTCTGCTATGCCTAAAACTTTCCTTATTATTACTTTAGGGTAGCAACGGTTGCGAATTCTGCGATTATTAGCAAGGTATCGAAGGGTATCTTGAGTTTAAGGGCCTGTGAGCATCTTGAACGGTGGAAACTTCGTTGATTTATGAACCGTAGCCCTGTATGCGAGAAGATCATGCCGTACGCTTAAATTCAATCTTCAGATCGCGCAACCTTGATGAAAGCGTTTCGAAGTCCGATCAGAGTCAATTTGCCCGTTGTCATGCCGGCATGCAGGTCTGAGAAGACTTGCGCAATTTTGTAAAAGTCGACTTTTAAAATTGGGACCTTGATCACTTTGGACCAATTCGAGCACTCCTTGTTGACCATCCACTGATTAAAGAAAACAAAAGCGACTGTATTAAGGTCCTGTGAATTCAAAGGCTCTAGCCCAGTTATTTTAATTAAGCGGCCAACCATAACTATCAGACACCAGTTTCTCCCGTGTGGACACAGGATACGCATGATCACTCTTTCTCAAGAATTCCGTGGCATTGCTTTTAGAGGCATGCTAGTTGTATTTTACAATATTTTGCTGGCTGCCATTTGCCACTTTGACCCATGCATAGCATTGTCCCTTTGTGACGTCAGCAACTCTCTATAATAAGATATGTTGTATTTGGTGACAATAAATGAAGAAAATTCGATGGTAGTAGTGTTACCTCATAACTACCGATTCGTTGTTTTTTTATTGCCGGCGCCCTGATGTTTCTATCATGAGTGATTCCATCTTCCCAGTGAGGTGGAAGCGCCCACACGTCTGCGCGAACGACTAAGAGAAGGTTAATGATGTGGACCAAGAGTAGCGTAATGATACATAATGCTTGCTGCATTATTCATTAAGGGTTGCGATTCGCATTTATCAGGAAGTAGTGGTCGGATTGGGGTATCTCCATGGGGTCAGATAGGTTGGTTGTTGAATGATTCTGACTACTGCTTCTACTGCTGCTAAAATCGCCTATGAGAGCCTGTGAATAAGCTGAATTAGGCATGACGAGAGCCAACACCTTTCATTGCATAAACCAGTGACATTTGCTCACTTCGTCTCGTCCGCAATCATTAGGGTTACGCCTTCCGCGTATATTACAAATTCTTTCATCCATACAAGCGACTTGGCGGTCGTACTGCTGCAGATGCGGCATATTTCTGGCCCCCGTGGTTGTAAAATGCGTATAGCAGTGTCGTTTTTGCCAGCTATGCAGCGGTATTGCATCACACTTTTCATTTCCCCTTCCCTTTTGGACTCTGTGAGGTTCCAACTTAAGCACGTTATTCACCTTACCTGCCGAGTTCGCCATGCAACGGCTACCGAGCTCCAATTAAATAGCACCAGCATTGCATCACGAAATTTATTTGCTGTAAGCCTTCTTAGACAATTGTTCTCAGCATGCATCATTATTAAAAGTTCGCTTTATGAAGGTCATTTTTTCCAATCGCTTAAGAGCACGACAGTAGCAGCAGCCATATTCACCTACCTAACCACTTGTCCTACCCTTTCATAGGCTTCTGGTTTAACAAATGTTCCGAGGAAATCAAAGGATGGAAATATCATGCAACGTAATGAAAAAACATAGCAAATCAAATAGCAGGTTATTGCTAAAAAATTGCAAGTAGTGCAGTAATCATTGTCCACAAACATCGGCGTAAATATCCTTTAATTACTTTTAGGAAAGTTTTAGTTGAGTGCAAATTTCTTATTATTTATTCCTCAGCCAATTCCGCTTCTTGCCATTTTTTCACGTCGTGAGTGATCAACTTGTTATGCATGTTACAAATGCTTTTCGCTTTATGTTGCATGGAGTTTGCATTTTAGTTTTGGGCAAACCGCCAAAATTTTAGGCGAATACTTCTCTTGTTTATGAAGGTAACTTAAATTTGTCGACGTCGGTCAGTCGTCCTGTTCATTTTTGATTATTTACCTGTATTTCGAGTGCGTTCATTCGACTTCATTGTAAGCAAAATTGGAATGTCAAAAGTGTAATGTGCCTAAGTAATCGAGGCTCAGAATTTGTTACCTGTTTTGGTCAAATGATGTATCACTGTATGCAGACCCCAATTAATGAGCTGCTAGAGCATGAATTAGCAAATTGATGCGCCTTAAACATCAGAACCCGTTTATCGACTGCAAAACCACATCGCATAGCAGCTTTACCTCCGCATTCACATTCACATTATCGCTCACCACCATGACATGACTGACAGCCGTATGTAAAGCCGATTAAAAACAAAATAAGATTAGCTTCTTTTCTCAAACAACAGCCCAAAAACCCAAGTTACACGTGCCTTTTCATTGCCAAGATCAGCGTAAACATTAATTGAGTTTGATGCTGTCCTATAAAGGTTTCATAAATTTTTCATCCCAACAAAAGTCTAGGAGTTAAAAAAACATTTAGCATTACCAAATTTGGCTAGCAAAATTGACAGTTCACTGATATTCGCGTCGCAAAGCAGAGCTATATAATAGGTGCAGCCAAACGACTTTTGAAGCAGAGAAATCCGCACCTCGATAAAAACAATAAAGGCTAGTAGAAATCTGATAGGGCACACATGGTCAATCAAAACATGAAAAGTTACAAAGGTACCCTCGTGCTATTGATTGCCTATTGCTTAGCGACAAATAACGATGCGTGGTCTGTTGCAGCGTCCAATAGAAGGGATGAATCCACAGGGGTCTCCTCAACAATCACTACAGTGCCAATGACCGATGCTTCAATCGATTCCACAGCAGACACTACCTTGGCTGCAAACACAACGCTACCGACTCAAGACAATAAACCAACTACTGCAGCACCCAATACAACAGATAAATCTACCAATCATTCTACCTTAATCACGACAGCGCCAACGACCAGAACTCCTGTCACCCCAACAGCAAATACAACCTCGGCTCCAAACACAACGCTTCCGACTCAAAACTATACGCTAACCACTGCAGCGTCCAACACAACAGATAAACCTACCAATCATTCCAACCCAATCACGACAGCGCCAACGATCAGAACTCCTGTCACCCCAACAGCAAATACTACCTCGGCTCCAAACACAACGCTACCGACTCAAAACTACACGTTAACTACTGCAACGTCTAATACAACAGATAACTCCACCGATGTCTCTACACTAATCATGACAGCACCAATGACCGATGCTTCAATCACATCCACAGCAGACACTACCTTGACTGCAAACACAACGCCACTGACGATAAAATCTACGCTAACTACTGCAATGTCCCAGAGCACAGATGAATCCACAATCCTCTCCACACCAATCACGACAGCGCCAACGACCGATGCTTCAATCGATTCCACAGCAGACACTACCTTGGCTGCAAACACAACGCCACCGACGATAAAATCTATACTAACTACTAAAACGTTCCAGAGTACAGATGAACCCACAATACTCTACACACCAATCACGACAGCGCCAACGACCGATGCTTCAATCACATCCACAGCAGACACTATCTTGGCTCTAAACACAACGCCACCGACGATAAAATCTGCACTAACTACTGCAGCGTCCAATAGAACACATGAGCCCACCAACGACTCCACTCGAATCACGACAGCGTCAATGACTAGAACTCCAGTCACTTCCACTGCAAATACCAACTTGGCTCCAAACACAACGCTACCAACTCAAAACTATACGGTAACTAATGCAGCGTCCAATAGCACAGATGAACCCACCAAAGTCTCCGCCCCAGTCACGACAGCGCTAACCACCAAAACACCAGTCATCTCCACAGCAAATACTACCTTGGATTTAAACACAACTCTACCGACTCAAAGCTATTCGCTAAGTACTGCAGCATATAATAAAACTTATTTTAACTCCACTATCGCTAACTCAGCCACGTCCTCTGCTGGTTTTTCTGCGCCAAATGACTCTTTTATTGCTACCTTTCTTTTAGCAG
The DNA here is from genome assembly GCA_036345935.2 of Taenia hydatigena. Taxonomy (NCBI): domain Eukaryota; kingdom Metazoa; phylum Platyhelminthes; class Cestoda; order Cyclophyllidea; family Taeniidae; genus Taenia; species Taenia hydatigena. Next base: position 8,025,857 of record JADWOT020000007.1, read on the forward strand.
TTTCCGTTCACACATTTTCTGCTTCTTCCTTTCCCCTCCGCTTCAGCTGCATCCGTTAGTTTTTTCCATTATTGTAAACTGTCTGACTCTTCTTTCTACCCTTTTTCGTCACTTTTTTTCACTCCTCTTTTATGATGTAATTGATCGCTGTCTACATCGTCTTTTCTATAAGGCTTCTCTGTGTTTGGTCCATCAAGTACATTGCCGTCATATGAATCCAATCTTTTATCAATTTTTTGGCCTTTTGGAGGGTGTGTTGTCAAACAAACGGTGCATTAACGATAGCTAATTTGGTATTTTATGCTACATAGTTCTTGTGCATTTCTCATGAGCATATGATACGTATCAGTGTAATTATTTTTTTATGGATCGATGGGGAACTTCTTAGGCCAAATATTAAACATTTCAAAGGCAATAACTTTACTGTTTGTTGTTGCTCCAATTAGACCATTTCAATTGGATTCTTATGACAAATATTTAATGCATGCCACCAAAGCAGTGCAAATTTTATACATTTTTCATGCACTGATATTTCGTGTGCATTGTATGCTTGCCCTACCTGCAATTTTTCAGCAATAACCTGCAATATTAATCTTCCATGATTTCGCTTCATGTTACATGATTTGTCGATGTCTGCCACAACGCATCTTCCAATAATGATCCCTACAGCTCAAGAGCCAACTTTAACCTCAACACCATAAGATTTTGCAGTGACCGCAGGCAAGTGCCAGCAGCGCTAGTTCCATCAGCAAGATATGTGTATTTTCCATTTTGATGTGTGGTTAAATGATTGGTTCGTTTTATAGTAAAGAATCACAAAGCATTTGTACTCAATGGATACAATACGTTTTGGCATTTCAATTAGCAACTGGTCTTTCTATCCCCAAAACACAAATCTCTTTCAATACACAGGATTCTTTGTTTCGTGGCTCGAAATTTGCGCAAATCTGAATAAGCTATTACAGCATATATCAAGTGCATGTACGTGATTCCTCCGCAGCTTGAAGGATTGAAATGAGGGTTCTCTATTGCTTCCTTTGAACTGCCTCGAAATATTCCAACTTGTGTGCAAATGTAAAAATGTTGGGCATGAGTCACACCGCACATAATGTGACTTGAATGAAGGCGAATGCATCGCCGAACACATTTGAAAATGAATTTAATAGGTGACAAGTATAAAACTTAGTGACGAAAAAACACGTTAGAAAACATTTGCCTGCTATCCGACACTCGTCAAAGAAAATCTGTGCTTAGAACGCGCCCGTCGTAATGTGTGTCTCCTTTTCAGCCACTCACTGCAGGCGTTTGGTGCAGTAGAAATCGCAGTGCAAGCTGTGCTTAGCTTAATGCAACATTTGGAGATTGTTGTTGTTTGTAAAATACGAAAAGCTGGTAGACGTGGTAATGGAGCTAAAATCAGAGCCACACTTCATAGTCGGCACTGAAGAATCACTTGAATGAGAAGGGATCTTCTAAAATGGCTTTAACTATCAACGCTGCTTACTCACAGCATATGGCACGATAGTGACGCGAACAATAACCCGCGATCACATGGTGTGAATATGATATGAGGTGAATATGATCTCGTTTTTTCTGATCGCAACATGTTCGCGGTTTCGTTCTCCTTTTAGAAGTGCAGATTTAAGGAGTGGGTGAAATTGACCGGTATGGTACTACCCAGCATGTAACAAGGATACATGACCAATGAATTTTAATATGCTAAAGACCATTGATGATGGGATCCGACTACAAAGAGAAGCATTAGTCACCAGAACTGCTTGTAGCTGTTTGGAGTTCATACTGCTCGTTTGCTGTGCTTTGACAGTTAACCTGCCCGTACCTCACTTGTGGGGCTTTGCTTCATCATGCGTCAATCTGCCAGAGGCAGTCAGAATGCACTGTCTACCAATCCCTTTTGACTTTGATAGTGACGATGGCCCACAACTTATCTGCCACGTTGCAGCCAGTGCGTGTGGTTCATAGTGACCTCCTTTCCAGCCTGTGACTTCGGTATTATTTTGTAAAAAAGCCCAGAAAGAAACTTGAGGCCACTTAAGGGATTTTAGGTGGTTCCTGTAGATCGAGCACCATTTCCTGATTTCCTACGGCCGCCAGTTTGCATGTGCAGCCAACTACGAACCTCGACATGCCCACAGTTTCGAGCTGCTTTTTGTTTTACTTAATTCATTTATGCTTATTCAGTATGGAATGCTGATATCAACGCAATACATGCTATTAATCAACCCTTGTCGTCTATACACTTTAGCCAAGTAAGAAGGCCTGGGCAGTTTTAATCGTATGGTGTCATTGTATATGGTAGCGCTAGTCTGCTTAGCTTCTCTAGTGATGATAATTGATTTAACGGGCTCTGTGAGGCTTAATAGCCGAGGTGTGGTTTCCTGAAGTGGACTAACATGGAAAGAAGGAAAGACCGTGTGATCGAATGAGGCACAACGAGTGCCTGTTAGCAGGCCCACTTATACGTTTCCACTTAGTTTTGATTTTGGTCACACGCGTATATGCTACACAAATGAACTAAATCGAATAACAAGCTTTGACAGACACCATCTTCACAAAGCTCTGACCTATTCAAACAAAGGATTACAAGGCGGAAGGCAAGAAGACAAACGGCAAGCACGCCACATCCTTATTCACCGTATAAATCTATGTTGCTTTTAATGCACCCTCGATGCCAGGGGTGGAAAGGAACTTAGAACTTCGTGCGTGATGAATGTCGAATTCGCCGGAGCCGACAGAAGCCACTATTCTACTTTCAATTTGCAACACATCCATCAGTCTGCTGAAGGATAGCGTTTTGAGTCTCACATGTACTGCATAATTTTGAACACACCATTTCCAGAAATGGGTGCTATTAAGTTTGCGCGGTGTTCGGTTCCTTATTCAATTGTCCGCAAATGTTTTATAAATGCATACCAATTTTTTACATGAATCCGCCTTTGACGATGAACCGCTTGTAATTATTATGCAATTTCATGGGTTCTAAAAACTAATTTATTGGGTACTTCTGTATGTTTAGGGTTAGGAAGGTATTTAATCAGAAGTTTTTTTATTTCAAGCAGTTTCAAGGTCACTGGCCGTGTTTAGTATATTGTCTGTCGGTATGATGGGTGAATTATGTGCTTCAGTTGCGGCGGTATTTTGGCAAAATATGACCTGTTGGCTTCAAATTGAGAAGAAGTGTCGAATTTCAGGCTTCAATTGGTGTCAACGATGGTCCGGATCTTAAGGATAACAACGATGCGCCTGCCTGTGGTGGCGCGTCTAATAAGCTCTGAGAACTTTCAGAAAAATTGTCAAATTCGAAGCCTGGTTTCTCTATTGCTCTCCACTCTGTAGCAGTGCAAATAAGTTTCCGCCTATAAGATAGCATGAATTGTGTTGTGCTGTGACGAATCAGTCGTTAATCCTTTTCCCCAAGTCTTTTCACAAGAGCAATGTGACAGCTGCGTTATCCAAATTGTTGCATTAGCCATATTGGCAGAATCATTCGTGCTCATCGGACGCGGATTCGGTTGAGGTGCCCTCCGAAGGGATGCTCGAGTACTTTTTCTCCATTTATAAACAGAATGTCGTCGGCGCCTTCAGCTTCAGCAGGCGCGATCTGAATAAGCCTAAGCCAAGGTCGTAAACATTCTGCTACGAACGAGACTTCAACGTGCATTCTACGCGATCGTCACAATAAATGTCTATCCATCGGTTTGATAGACATTGCTTCCTGAATACTCAGCCTGTTCCTACAGATACGAGGATGTTTTTCGGATGAAATATTTGGCGGCGCAGGTGATGGGTGGGTGCAAATATTGAGTTCTGCTGCGAGAAATGGAGATGACTGAACGAATGAAGCGGCATACCAGTAATGTTTCCTCGGAGTGCAAAGGACAGGTGTTTCGTTAAGGCTGTGCCAATGCTGAATGTCGTTTTGGCAACCAGCGTTCACTGATGGATTTTTGTGCCAAAAACTGTTGGAAGTCTGCAAAGTAGGGTGCAAGCGGTGCCGTGTCGTGACTCCTGCGTTGTGACGTGGTAGGCGAAAAGGTCCAAGTCAGTGAGTGTGAGGATTGTGGATAGATGGAGGAAGGAACCTGCCAATTCATAGGTGCGTATAAATGGCCATTTTATGCACATCTGTAAAGTCTCCACTTGTACATGCTGTTTGCTTGCTGTTTATCTACTTTGATGAGGTGTGACGCCTGACTGCGAAGTGTAGTCTTTTGCAACAAGCCGCAGTCACTGCCTGTTGAATGGGGATCCAACGCTGACTCAGGACTAACTGTGCCTCCTCTTACTATTTTGTTTTCCACATGTTCCACTTGTTTGCTGTCATCGGTTGTTTAGATGCTTCCATCCAGCACTGGTATAAATGAAGTAGTGGCAGTTCTGACTTTTGCGCATTTTGTTTTGTTTTGCTGGTCAGATGGGTAGGTGGTGTACGTTCGTCGAACACTTGTATTGTCATGGAGGCCTAACTGGGGCAGATTGTGTTTAGCAGGATTCGATGAATATGCATGTGCTCTTTGAGAAGTTTGATTGAGAGAAATTGTTTATGGTTATTGCAAAGTGTGTCGAATTTGTTGTTACTGGATTGAGTGTACTGGATGTTGCTAGGTAAGAGAGAATGATTTGCGTCATGCTACTTCTTTGTTAGTCGGAACGGCAGCATAGGTGCTGAATACTTTTGCATTAAATAAGCATATTCTACTGAAACTCCTTGTGGCTTGATAGCTTGTTGCTGGTTTGCTTCTTTTAATCGTTCTGTAAATTTGATGGGACTATTTCGTAGGTATATACGCATTTTAGGTGCACTCAGATTTTCCTGACTATTAGGCAATTGCGTTGGTCCCTTCTGCTGATGCTAGTTTATTTGTAAACGAACGAAAAGGCAGGGAAGAATATGCGACTTGAAGTGAATTCGACTGTTTACTGTTCCCTGCCTAAGGCACCAAACTATGCACATTTATCATTATCAGGGGAAGCCTCCAGAGATGTCTGCCTCCGAATTGCTGATGAATGAAGTGTTTATGGGAAACATAATGTCACGATGGTGACTTTGAAGACGACTCACCAATTGTCTTGGCTTGTTCACTTCTCCTGTAGCAATGCAGCAGTCTCGACGTAGTCCTTCTCCTCACTCTTCCTCCTTAGACGTAGTAGTAGTTAGCGTTGGCTTTAGCTGTTTTGCTTTTGGGCTAATAGTTGACTGGCAGGTAGTGTGTGGACAGACAAAAGTGCAGGTTGGCCATGTTACTATTCTTGACGGCCAGTAGTCAGTGGACGTCTCCCAAGACACAGGCTAGTGTAATTTGGCAAGCGTTGAGCTTCATCGGTTTATTTACTTGCGCTCCTTCAACTTATCTGTTGATTTGGTTATTTGGTTGGTGGGGTTTTTGCTGGATAGTCAGGGGAAGGTGAGGTAATATGTCTACTTATCTCCATCCGTTTTGCTTTAGCGATATAGGATGTGGAGTTGGAACAAGTGTACGATCCTGCCTGATGTGAGCGAACTTGTTGAATCCGCTCCATCTTAGTTAAAACATCAGACTGTCGGAGATGCTAAAATCAACACCTCTCTGACGCCCTCGTGACTAGTTTATTTGGAGAGCATTGCTTCACTTCGATTACGTTGTTGCTACTAATAATGCGTAGTTTGTAAGTTGCTCATAGCCGGAAGAAACGGGATGCCTTATTATGTTTAGCTGCCTTGTACACGGTATGTGTTCTGCTGTTTTGAGCACATGCACATGCGCGCTTGGTCTATTACACGTAATGTCCATTGTCTTTGATTGCTGTCATGCGCGTGTCAAATGCAGCGGAGCTGTGGGTGACCCTAGGTATCGGAGAGGGTGGAAGGGGATGTCGCTGTCATCGACATGTCCAGGGCTTAGTGCATGCGGGCTCCAACCGCATGTTCTAGCACCTGATGATATTGAGCGGTTTTCGCAGCCCGCTTTTAATGTGGCGTCTGATGTTTAGCCAGCAAGCGCCACGGCGACAATGGCAGAGACCCAGTGTGGTCCAGCCTGCACCCTAGCCTCGTGACATCGATTAGTTGTCTCCGTTGCGCGAGTGCTTTCTGCGGCGCATGACCTTAACACGATAGTCATGTGTAGGGAAGAGTTATTTGTAAAGCATTAAAGTTCTTCCATTACATATTTGCGTTTCTGTTCTTTGTTTATTAAAATGATTAGTCACCTGGTGGAGGTTTGGAAACGGAGGCTGGGTGAGGGGGTAAAGCCAGTGTTGGCTGTCTAATGATTCGTTTGCCGCTCTGTATATCTCACTTTTTCTATCTGCCAACCTATCTACCTACCTATCTGTCTACTATCGGTCTAGCTCTCTGCCCACTTTTTACTTGCAGCATACAGAAGATATATAAGACTGGTCCAGATGGGCCTGTTTTCAGCGCTCACAGAAAGCATTTAAATAATGGGAAATGCAGTACTCTGAATGGCCGAGATGTTAGAGGGAAGCACATTAGTCAGCTGGATATAAAGCTTACTGAGAGGAGTTGGAAACATCAATTTCATTTTGATAGATTACTCAATTTGCTAGGCTTTGCACTGACTAAAGTCAAGAGAGGGAGGCAGATGTCAATTACGGTGCCTCTAGGAATGCAAGTTCTGTCGAGAATGAGGTGTAGCAATGCTGGATGGCTAGCTGGCTCACACTAGGCACCCATCGACGTTGAATTGAAGTGGGTCACGTCATTGCCGAACTTTGTCGGCACGCTTTGCCATGCCTCAAAGCCGCTTTTCTACCAAGTGCCGTTAGTAACAAATGGTTCGACTAAGTATATTGTCTGTAGCATAAGATTTAGGCTTCAGATAAGGGGTTGCGCAAAGCAGTATTGGCTGGTTGACCGTTCGAAACCACCAGATGCAGATAAAATAGCCGCGTAACTCATCATTGCGGTCTTATCTATCAATTTGGGCCCAGTCGCAGGGGCACGGGACCCACAATGGGGATGAACATTGTCAATCTACGTTTGTTCTACGAATTGCATCGTTAATCACCCAAGAATACATAACTCAGTCAGCATCTATCCACAGTATTGCCGGACTCAATGAGGGGATGATCAGATCAAATTGTATCAATCACAAGAGTCTCGCGACTCATCATCGAGTGCTCGACGCGTAGTATATTTGCGACTTACCTCTGCGTTATTGCTTCTTCCCACTCTGCTACCGGTTCTGTTTTTTACTGAGAGGCGTAACTTCTTCCTTTTAGTGTGGTAAGTTATCTTATCATCGTTCTCTTCACTGTCATGCGTTTGTTATTTTCCAATGCCTAATCTTTTGCAAGATTTTGGTTAAGTAATGCCTTATTTTTAAAGTAGATTTGAGGAGGGTGATTGAGCATAGAAAATTACCCGTTTCCCTATCTTCGTAACCGATGCCAAGCTTTGGCTTCCAATGAACGAGTGACGACGTGCTCCTGTTAATTGGTCTTCGCTTATGACACCAGATTTTCTGATTTCATTCACTTTTATAATATTTTCGTGAAAGCTAGTATTTTTGCAGAAAGTTTAAAGTCGGCTGTTTGGAGAGGTAGGGTCCCTTGTCTTTTGTTAGCCTGTAGGGAGTAAACATCAATCCATTAACAGGCTCTTGGTGGGGCGTTAGGGTTAGCTATTTTTCTCAAAAGGCAAGTTTTGTAACGATCCTGCTGAACCGCCTTCATACACTGTTTCATTTGGCCCTTTAAACTCTTCTTCGCCCATGTGAAATCCTTCCTTTCTTAAAATAGGCAAAGAGGCAGCCATTTCTTTTCGGTTGTTTGGTCTGGCAGGCATTTTGCGCTTAGCTTCATTATTCCTGTCTCCGAGCTTGTAATTAATTCATCAATAGGTCCAAGTTTCATCTCCTTTTAAGGTATGAAATATAGTAGTTTTTATCGGTCTAGCTCCAAGTTCTTCGGTTGCATCTTTTTTCCTGTGCAACCTTTGCCTTTAGTCTGCAGGTACTTACCATTTATAAAGTAGAGGGATTGTCGAGTAGATCTCATACGCTTTATTCCAAGAGTTTTTCCTTGTCCATTCTCTTAAATGAGCCCTGGATGTGTCATGTTTTTCTCTTGGAATGACCCCTGCGATTTTCACCCCCACTCACAAATTTGGTTTTAATTATGATCTCTTAGATTTAGCATGTGCGTTATTTTCCACCAGAGTTTGTCCTTATATGGAACAGCAAAACGGGTAAGTGCGGTCTACATTTCATTAGCGCAAATTGTCTGGTGATATATGATCTCGATTAAGATCCAGCTGACGACGACCAGACCGTAATGCGTGTGTAGGGTGATGTACAGAAGGAACAGTTCCACACCCATTGCATCAACTCGGTTCTCTAAACATCCCAGTTGTGATTTCCTGTTAGTTGAGCACAATAGAGGAGGGGATGAAGTTATAGCAGACGCATCCGAAGACATTGAGCAGTTGTGCGGTGGAGTTGATGGGGAAGATGGAGGAACGTTTTGGTCTTGTTGAGCTGAATGAGCTCTGGGTGTTACTCAGGAACTGATCTTGACATGCATGACAGATTGGTCATAAAGGTGGTTTCTCTTTCCTTCACTACAATCCAAATGAAGAAGGAATTTTGGATCGTAATTGCCATAAGCATTAGTACAAATGTAGTCATCCCTGGTAAAATTTTACGACGGGTTATGCTGGATGTCAATCGGACCCTGGGCATCGGAAAGTTCACCCAACCAATAAACGTTCTCAAGAATTACCACCGTGTGGGTTAGAGGCATCTCGACATTTGAGGAATTGCCATTGACTGATGGACGTATGTACGCTCAAACGTATAGTTGTCGAGTAGGCTGACGTCTCCTGCTGGTACGGATATCCACGAGTGTGGCCGTCTTCTTTTCACAAGGAACTTGTCCCATCACCGCACCTTGTTGTACACAGGCACTGCCGCTGTTCTGTGCCATTCTTAATAGGTGATGTCTATTTCGTGCATAACGTGAGCTAGCGTAATCCAAGAGCACATTCTGTAATGCTGACGATGAGAAGCATAGGGGCAGCAGGACATCGAACAGACTCAATAGACTTCCAAAGCACTTGAAGTTGGATGCTTGCAATCACCAAATTAGCCTTAAACACTTCCGGTTTGGACCGAACTTGAACTGGGAGTTTTAGCAATCTTAATCCACGCAATAGTCCATGCAGCCCTCGTGAATGGATAGATCGTGGACTGTCGGAAATCAAACACGAACACCCTGTGCGTGAGCAATGTATTGTCATATGATGAATGGACGTGTTGTTACGTGTTCCATGTTCACACTACGCGTGCTCACACAGACGGGAGTCGTGGTTGGGTAGGTACTAATGGCTGTTTGGTGGCAAGACAGGGTGGCCGAGTGTGGTGGTGCAGGATGCAGACACGAGGGGAGGAAAAGGGGGAGACGGAGGCGAGGTACCACCGTGAGCAGTCATCTATTCACCAGCTGCGGATGATGAACGCATCAATCGAGACGGGTTTAAACATGCCTACTTATGGGACCAGTGAATGGCCTGATTCACATTGTCGCCGCACCCGATTCACAAGCCCACATTCGCATAGGTAGAGTGCGACGGTTTGAGTGACCTCGACGTGTTGGTCAGTAAAACCGCTGTCATTAACCTAATAGTTACTCCAGACCCTCAACTAGCGCTGTGCTGTCAAGGCCGCAGGATTATTAGACATGCTGAAAAGGTTAAATAGATTTTACTCAAATAAGTGCGCGCTAAGTAATCAAGGGGATTGTAACCAGGTAAATGTGACACTACTACATTGGATTTTACTGCCAGCGTGCAATGTTCGTCAAATTTTGCATTCGCTTAGATTTTTACGACGTCTGTAAGCACAAATTCAAGTTTAAAATCATGACATGATGGTGCGGCTACATTAACGTCTTTTTTACTTAGCAGTTACTGATGGCATAAATCAACTTCCGGAAGAAATGACGCATCTATACTTGAGAGACCAACTTAAGACTAAGACAACTGCGCAGACGAAGTGCCACAGAAGATTTGCAAGTGGATGAAAGCGGTGCATGAAGCTTCATGCATTGATGATCCAGTTTGAAGTGTCCTTTTCCGCTGAGACAAAGCTAACAGATAAGATGACAGATGATAGTAAATAACACAAAACCCTTGTAAATATGAGGTACATCGTAATTAAGATGGAAGAAGACGGTAAGACACTGCTTGCCAGCATCGATGGCATGGATGCGCACACTTGTGGAACTATCAAAATGGAAGCCGTCCAGACAGCAGTGTTCTCCAATGCTAAGTACACGATCGGGTTGGTTGGTTGAACAGTAAATAACGTTTTTTAGACCAATCGGATCTTCGGATAAAAGAATCAGGTTTACTCTTTAACGAATTGTGGATCTTGCAGAACTAGGCGCATTTTTAAATGCTAGCATTTTGGCCGAGCTTAATCTTACGGGCTAGTAGGAAGTCTTCACTTGAGCAACTCGAGACGAGGAATGCTTTCAATGCATTGTGTGCAAAGCAGTACAAAGAACAAAATTTATGAGAATCATTAATCGCCTTTACAACGGGCGATTTAACTTTTAAAGAATCGCATATCCTCCTAAGTGCATAGTGCAAACCACCGAGGACTGAAGGATTAACAACCTGCTTAAAACATTATTTGTGTAATTAAAGTAAACATGCCTGGATAGAATGTTAAATAAAAGTGCTGTCGTTCAAAAAGAAGAAGGAATGTTTGCGCTATTAGCTCAGTGAAGGATGTAAGTAAAGTTAACATCTTTCGTCATAAGATCTGCTATGAACTAAGTCGAATGGATCAGAACGCGGTCTTGAATTCCACCTTAAATCGGAGGTTTGGCTTGAAACTGAACAAATATTACTTGCGACAAGAAGATCATGTCTTACGAGTTCAAATTTAACATAATTGCGATCGCGAAAACTGGTGTCTCAGAACTCGGATGCACTTTTAGTAAATTCGGGAACCGTTAAAAACATATGTATTGTCACATACAACAGTATCTGCAGACGCCATTTGACTCGCGTGGGACCACAACCTCTAACTGCGAGTCCAATGAATTATTGGATTCAGTACCGCCCAATAATTGCCCAGTTGTTGAAGCATTGTGACGACAATCGTTGTTTTTATGACGTAAACACTTTTCGCCAAAACCAAAGTTATTTATTTTTTACACAACGTTAAATCTAGTTGTGCGGCAAAATGGACGGTCACTGTACAGAAGGGAATGGTTCCAAAGAACTTTGGAGGTTAGGGCAAGCATGACATTTATGTCTATCAGCGCGACATGGAACGCAATCGCAACAACTAAAACCAACGTCATCTCAAATCAAGAGACAGTTCTAGGTTTCCGACCGCGCCTGTGCCATACATAAAGAACAATCAAAACATTCGTGCTTATAATGGTATCATTTCTCCTCCTATCCGCCTTACATCCACACACCCACCCACCCATCAGGACCCGTCCCCACACCATTCCATTCACTATTCGGCATCATGCATCCCTCACAGCCCTCTCTTATTCGTCATCGTAGCAGGCGCACGGGTCAGTGCAAAATGAAGCGTGACAACTACCAAGCAGGTTGGCGCCGATGTTGCCTTTTCTACATGGTTTGCTTATCTTCTTTATTTGCTAGTCGTTTTTTTTATCTATTACATTATCTGTTGATTTTTCTTTCTTGGTGCCAACCACTATCCTCCGTACTTTGGCCGTGTGATTTATACTTTTTGAAATTACAGCATCATTCAATTTTCATACGTTATTTTCTGCTGGATTTTTATCCCTAAATGTGGACATGAATGTGTTTGTTTTGCTGTTGCACCTGATTGGTTTTAAGCATTGCTGAATAAGCTTGGTTTAAAATTTGACTCTCCTATTGCTCCATGATTTCTCAGGCTCTAATGAGCTTATAATCAGTAGTTGTTGTGATGCGCTTTGTGTCTTTTCGAGCTGAGCATTTATGCCCCATAAAAGGAATCGCTAGCTCTTATGTTTCTCAGTTCTAAGTAATTGCTCGGCAGCATTTATATTATCCGAATATTTTCGGTATCATTTTTGTTTAGTGAAAGCGGCACGGCTGTGATAACCATTAGAAGGGTAATTCAGTTTGCTTTTCTTCATCAATGAGCAAAAATTGCGCCTTATGCAACTTCAGTAGACGCGATTTGAAGAAACCTAAGCCGAGGTAGCGGAATCCTCTGACGATCGAGACGTCAGCGTGCAGCCTACGTCACTGTCAGACTAAGCACAAGTCTGCCTATTCTGTCAGTAAGATTATTGGAGAACGTCACCTTGCCCGAGAATATTAATAGTCGTCACATTTCTTTCGACATGTAGGTGGATGCTCTTCGGTTCGAGGACCGCTGCCACAGGTGGTGGGTGGACTATTCCTTACGTGTATCACCTCTTTGTGTTGATCTTATATAATCATCTATTTTGCTGCTCCCACTGCTTCTACGAGGTGCTAGGTAGTCTTCAATCAGCACTGGTATGCTGTATCCGTTGGCAGATTTAAGTTTTTATGCTTATTGGCATCCGTTTAATTGCAATGACCGAAATGACACCCTCGTAATGGGCCATTCTACTTGTTTGCGTAATCCGTTTAAAAGAAGAATTTGCGTGTGCTTTTTAAGGACCATGATCAAGATATTGCTAAAGTGTTTGCATTATGATATTTTAGAACCATTGCTACCGGATTGAGCATGCTGGATGTTGGTAGTTAAGGCGCGGTAATCCTAATCTTCAAATAAGTTTTCTCAAGGCAAAAGAGCAGTATAGGTAATCCCCTAAGCAAATCGAGATGGTTTCTTTTGTCGCCAATATCCAGTAAGCAACTTCACAATGGCATCTTGTAATAACTCTGCCACACATAATATGGTCCGTACAACCCAAGCGTGCATGGCATTTCGCTATCGTATTGTCACTACTGCGACGCGTTAGCACAAAACGTGGCAAGTGTAAAATGTCCCTTGCCTTTTTTGGTGCATGTGTGATTGGACTTGAGGTTAAATGCGTTCGTTAGAGATATTAACTCAGAATTGATTAACGGTTTGGATGCTAGTGCCTGAAGGTGGTTCACGTCATGGTGGGCAGAGTATATGGTACATTTGGTACAAATGCTTTTCAAGTAGGCGAGCATTGGAGGAGCCTTATGAAAGTTCTTGTGGCTAAAGGAGATGGAAAAGCAGCCATCTGGTAATTCCTGCAGTTGCATCCGCAGCAACCAGTTCATCATTGACCCCGCCTCTACTACAACGGCTAAAGCATATCACTGGAAGTCAAATTTTGTGCTTGATACATCCATTTTGCTTTTAAGACTCGTACGAATTAATCAATAAGAATTTTTACAACCGGTACAATGGCAGGGCCAATCGCAAGCTCATGTGGTGCGCACACCTCGTAGAAATTTTTACAGTGTGTAATACGGTCCACGCAAGTGTCGACGGTCAAGCCTTTTTGTGTGAATGCTGATTCCTCACTTATGTTCCCCTCAGGTTTAACTCTACATGGTTGTGAAAAGAAGACATTCGAGGCGGATGCTGACCGCGACTATCAGTCACTGAACTTAATCGGGTCCGGCATGCTGAAATATAGAAGTGTTATTAATGCCAGTTGAGTAGCATCATTGGAAACAGCAAAAGGAGGAGCAAACGAACCAGCCGACTAAGGCACTCATTGAGCCCATTCGTTAAGAACAAATTCTGCAGTCACTTATGACTATGAGGTGCACTTCCATACAAAGGAATGCTTCTTATAAAGCTATAAAATTATTGAAACCAATAGTAGGGAATTGTCTGAATAATCGTGGCTAAATAGAGTGAAGAGATGCCTGAGAAGAGGTCTCGAGCATGGCCATTAGCACATCAATTATGGAAAGGCCAATCACCCACACAGAAGTCCTTCGAAGCAGGCGCTTGCTCAGCAGCCGAGCGTGGTGCAGTAATTTATGAAGGAACCACATTCATTGTTGGCGTTGCCGCAGTTACTGATCCCACTACGGCTATATCGGAATCAATTTCCTGTAGGAAACAGCGAAAGCTGACGATGGAGCACTGCTAATTGAGCACTTGCATAGGGCTTGCAATGACGATTACCTGCTCGACATGACTGCCACTTCTAGCACTGAGAACAACTTCGCGAAATTGCCACACGTATTTGTGCAACAGCGGTGGTACCCGAGGATCGCAGCACGCTTACATCCCACTTCTCCCCCTACACAAAACACATGAATGCTTGTGCTACTAACTACGAACAGTGGGACCTCAGATTAAATCATGAAAAGGGACATACGTGGGTAGCAGTGCAGCCATTTGATGCAGTATGCGATTGCGAAGGACGAAACTATAAACGAAGGGAAAGATAAAGAGTTAGTAGACTCAGTCTTTTATCATCTAGTCTTAACAATGCTCTCCCACCCTGGTGTCTTGTATTCAACACCTTCAACGACTTTAAACACACTACCCTAAACATCCGACGAACCATCGCCTCTGATCGAATGATACACTTCTCCTTTTGGGTTGTCTACACATGATGATGCAAGTTGATACAACCAGCCCGAAAGTGAGATTGCATGCACTCTTCACAGATATGCTGAATGAGTAGAAGTGAATGAGCACTTCTGATCACATCACCAAATAGGAGGTTTTAAGAGCAGTCAGTCGTCGCATGCCGATTTGTCATTTCGCCTTTTCACACGCACGATGAAGTGGAACGAAACAACCAACTAAGCACGCCTACCCCATAACGACGCTAAAATGACAATTTGTTGAGAAGGCAAAGCGTTTAAGCCGCTCCTACACCCTCCACCCCAAAACACCCTACCTGGCACAAGAGCCAAAACATGTCAACCGCGGTAATGATAGCACCTTTCAAATGTTCAATGTTCAATCAGCGACCGTTATGATATTATTTTGAAGTGCTAAGATGCCTGTGAGTGGCCACAATAAGGCGTGATAAGGTGGGGTTTTCGTCCTTATTTCGTGCAATGTTGTCTCGTAATATGCACAGATACTTGAGGGCGTAGAGCTGACGCTTGTCCATAGACTCCCTCACCACCGCATGCGATTTCGACGGATACTCAAACGCATTAAACTTCGGTTTCTTGTAAATCTAATGTAAGGGAACAACAAGAAGAGCAGTCAAGCAAAATGGAGAGTGCCGAATAGGTGGAGTAGAAGAGTGATACGTACACGCAGACAAAACTGCTGACTGCGTTGTAGAACCTCAGTGAGGAGAACCTGATCAGCTAACATGCCGCGAAGCACCTCAGCCAAGTAGAGCAGATAGTGTGTATCTGAGCGAGCATAGTCTATCA
The DNA here is from genome assembly GCA_036345935.2 of Taenia hydatigena. Taxonomy (NCBI): domain Eukaryota; kingdom Metazoa; phylum Platyhelminthes; class Cestoda; order Cyclophyllidea; family Taeniidae; genus Taenia; species Taenia hydatigena. Next base: position 8,041,185 of record JADWOT020000007.1, read on the forward strand.
TCCCCTTGGGAAGAGGTCTAAGCGCAGAAAATTCCCACAATAACCACAAGAAGTGGCACTGCCTATTACAACAGCATAGCAGACTAGGCAATTCATTACGCAACATAAGTTGACCCTTACTTCTACTACGAGTGCCTCCCATCATGCCATCCATACGTGCACTACTATAGTCCTTATGCATCACGGACATCGAAGCATTCATCATAGGCTCCTGGGCCATGCAACATCCTACAGCGTCAGCTGAGACACTTGTATTAACTACCAAAGGATATGGGAAGTAGTGAGGAGAGTTTATCATAAAATAACTAGCACAATACAAAATGTCCTCAAGTGCTGAATAAGCCAATAAGTGAGAGTAAGTAATTATGGCTTGCGAAGTCTTCACTTCTCCAATGGGATAATCTGCAGCCGCAGCCGCAGCATCACCATTGGCGCTGTCTCTTTATGCTAGAGAGCCATATCTAGCCAAAATGCTGCCAGCGTACAGGACTGTGAAGGGCCTCCTGACCAGACTCATAAGGCCTAATCCACAAGGTACAACAAAAAAGGCAAATTATTTCTACGCGCTATACTTATAAAAAAAGCAAAACCTTTTAAATCACAAAATATTCATGGCACTTTTCCAGTATGAGTCGCATATTAAAAGAACCGCAATCAAGCAGGCGAGTTGCTGGAGAAACCGAGGGAGATCATCGCTTCCACCGGGGATATTAAGCTACTGTTTCACTCTTGTAGGAGGGATAAAAGCTGGTCTGTCAATGATTGGACCTGAGGATCCATTAGCAGCAAGTCCAAGCGCAGTGATCTATCTCTGTGTAGAAAAGCATAGGTGTGACCAACTACTAGACAGTAAATAAGTAGGTATGACTGAAAAATCTGCACTTACGGTGGCGCTGAGGGTTCGATTTCACCGCGCCTTAAGCGAGGCAACAACCGTTCAGGAACGTCAAGGAAAAGCTCTTCGCTTGAATTTTTGATTGCGTCCTGATGTCCTTCATCCAACAACGACTAAAGGAAAGTTACAGCCTGTATTTCTGCAAAGAAAAGACCGCGACGACGGAATCCATTACACTTCCAGAAAACAGAGTGCGCAAAGTGCTAAGTAATAAAGAGCTTCGAGTTTGGGCCGCAGGAAGTGCAACTCAGTGGACTAAAGAGAGTTTTACTCGAAGCTTGGGACTCTGTTTTATTGATTTCGACTCAGTTAGGGATGTTGGAGTCGATGAATTTGAAGGCGACATTACGGGCTTACTGACAACGCCTCGATTAACGAGCCTTGACTTCCTAGATTCAAAGAAAGCAACATTAAAATGATGCTAAGCTACGATTCGGGAAACCTCTGAAACGAACTTTTACAGTGAAACTAATATTTATATCAAATCTGCCATCAAATATTTTTCTGACGTCAGATCATCCTATACTATGGCGACAAGCCTTCATTGGGAGAAGAATCAAGCAATGCAAGCATTAATTCGATAAACTACGGATCTCTAGTTAAAATTGTTTGCACTTCTGCTTAAAATATTTCCTCACCGTAGCAGACCATGCGTCCTCCCCAGATAACAAGTTGTTGAGTGAGATAAGGCTCCTCTTTGAGGACACTCTTGAAGACGTAGGCTCCAAAGGACCAAAGCTTTTGCATCTTGCATTGGCAGTGTTAACTGCAACATTTTCCGTGGCTGTGGCAGCCAGAGTGTTGGCCTTCATAAGACCCGGACGGTGGAAGACAATGTTTTGGACAAGGCTCTTTCACATTTAAAAGATCATCTTACATCCACAGCAACGAAAAGTAAAAGCAGTTTTTACATCGCCTCTGCTTGGCTGACCAACCTAGAGGTATTGTAGTCAGATGAGACTGTGGCATCTCTTGAGGCCTCCGAGACATGGCATTGCCGCGATGTCGAAGGCTCACTCGAGACATCCGTAGTTGAGCAACAAAGCAATCGATATTGACCCTGTCGTTTATTTACCTTGTGCTGATCAAGGGTTCGACGAGTCTCCTCATTACTTAAGATTACCACCTTCCCTTCTCTGCCGTGCATAACTTCAATGTGCTTTCTCAGATCCCACTTCCAGTTGTTAGTACAGTAGCAAAATGGTTTTAAAGGGCTATTTAAAAATATAGCAGTGATGTAAGAGTTCTTATTAGCGGCCAGGTTTCGTCTTCACAGGTCAATCCACCACCGGCAAAGCGACGTTCCATTAGGTCTTCTCGGTGCAGCAGGGAATCAAATAGCCGCGAGGAGCTTTATGAACCATATAAATGCTCCAGATGCGGCCATCGTTCCAACTGGAAATGACACATCAAACCATATATTTGCTCTCTCTGTGGCCGCTAATAAGGACTCTTACATCACTGCTATATTTTTAAATAGCCCTTTAAAACCATTTTGCTACTGCAGTAACAACTGGAAGTGGGATCTGGGAAAGCACATTGAAATTATGCATGGCAGAGAAGGGAAGATGGTAATCTTAAGTAATGAGGAGACTCGTCGTACCCTTGATCAGTACAAGGAAAATAAACGACAGGGTCAATATCGATTGCTTTGTTGCTCAACTACGGATGCCTGGAGTGAGCCTTCAACATCGCGGCAATGCTATGTCTCGGAGGCCTCAAGAGATACCGCCGTCTCATCTGACTACAATACCTCTGGGCCGGCCAGCAATGACAGCACGAAACTAGAATCTCTTTAAGAAATCGATACACGCACCCCTCTAAATCCACACTGATATCAGCCCCAGCCTAGTCTAGTCCACTGCTAACTCCTTCTCTCTCAATTTACACTAAAGGCATTCGGAAAAGTAGTGCAGCCTCTACCAAGGATGGATTCACATAGCCATGAGGTCTCTAAATAGGCCAAGGTACGGTGAACCAACTTTCGTATGGCCACACGCCATGCATTACTTATTCTGTGAGAACTGTCTTAGCACTCCTTTTACCTGAGTAGGTGATGGAGGTGCTGCGATCGTGTGGTAAACATAGGCCACATAGGCCAGGTGCAAGTGTTTATTCGAATTGGAAAATTCTACCCACAGCAAAACAGCAAGTGTGCAGGCCTGAAAACGAACAAAATAACCAGTTAATTGACCACTTTTAATGATCATGACTAAAACTCTTTGATTAGGAAGAGCAAAGTACAGATACGAGCTAGAAAGCTTGTAGCTGATGTAGGAATGTACCCCTTCCTTTCTACCCACCAGTGCTCTGGTGAGATGCCTTTAGAGGATAACAGCAAAATCGGCTTAAGAGCTTGGCCTTCTGAGTGCCTGAATGTGTCAACGAACTAGTGGATAGAAGAATAAAAATAACCGATTTCAGTGTAAGAGTTAAAGCCTGCAATCAAACACAAGCCTCTCGCCATTTTGCCCTCCCTGGTAATAACAGCAAGCCCTTTGTTTTTGAACCAAATTAATTATTTCCTAATTTGACTGAAGCCAATTAGAGACCATATGCAGGCAAAGAAAATAACTCATAGCCACCGGAGCCCCTAAACACGACGTGCATTAATTATTCTGTGAGAGCTGCGATCGTGTAGTAAACATAGGCTGTCTGCCTCTCTGATTTAATTCCCTGCCAGGTGGAAGTGTTTGTTCGAGTTGGAGAATTCTACCCACAGCAAAACAGCAAGTGTGCAGGCCTGAAAACGAACAATATAACCAGTTAATTGACCACTTTTAATGATCATGACTAAAACTCTTTGATTAGGAAGAGCAAAGTATAGATACGAGCTAGAAAGTTTGTACCTGATGTAAGAATATATCCCTTCCTTTCTACCCACCAGTGCTCTGGTGAGATGCCTTTAGCGGCTAACAGCAAAATCGGCTCAAGTGCTTGGCCTTCTGAGTGCCTGAATGTGTCAACGAACTAATGGTTAGAAGAATAAAAATAACCGATTGCAGTGTAAGGGTTAAAGCCTACAATCAAACACAAACCTCTCGCCATTTTGCCCTCCCTGGCAATAACAGCAACCCCTTTGTTTTTGAACCAAATTAATTGTTTCCTAATTTGACTGAAGCTAATTAGAGAACATATGCACGGAAAGAAAATAACTCATAGCCACCGGAGCCCCTAAACACGTCTTTATGGCTCTCAAAAGATAGACACTTTCCTCGATTGGACTTAGGTGGAGGCTCTTACTCCTCGAATGACTGAGTTAAGCAATGTTTCGATGACAGCGAAAACGCGACTTAAATAGGCACGACTGACCAATGTGTGGGAGCGACCCTAACTGCCAATTAGAAACGTATCTAAGTGCAATCACTACGCGTTTAACCAATTGTGTGCCTGCCTCTTGTGCGCGATTTGATTGGTTTAAAGAGCATATCATTCCTTCCTCACCCAGCCTGACTTTCAGATTGCTGTTTCGTGCAGAAAAAGTACTAATTGGAAGTGGAATTTAATATACCCCTTCATGGTGAAAAATGGCTAGCATTACTAGAGATCAGCCAGCGCATTTTTCCGCAGGACGGTGGGTGTGTGCATGTGTGACAATTGATTCGTTTGTGCATTTTATAGGTGAAGCTTAGCTGCTATCGATTTTGTCCTCCTCCAACAGTTTGGCTGAATTTCCTTTTTCTAGGAACCGTAGGATCGAAATGATGACCACAGTTGTACTAGGATTCTAAGTCTTCAACTAGGAGCTAAAATAATCTCTACCAGGCTCCATTTCGCTTTCGCATATATCAAAGACATCCTACGCGCCCCAAGGCAGAAATAACAGGCCAAAAAGGCCTTCCTGTCATTTGAAAAGTTATTTGCCTTTTAACAAATCTTTTGAGTTCTCTGAATCAATGCCAAATGCATTCACGCATCGGGTGCCTAATCTTGGACCTTCCCACGTTGAAGGGTGCTTAATTGGAGTGACTACAGCCCCCCCATCAAATGATTGTTCGACCATGCAAGTGATTGTAACTACCAGTTTATCAATAATTGGGTCATCGAATCGCGTCGCATTGTTTGCACTTGGAAAGATGGGTGAGGATTGGAGGCGCAACGATCGTCGTCGCGATAAGCAGAGGATGAAGGTGAGGAGAGAAAGTGAAGGTTTCAGCTATGAGGTCACCTTGGGCCGGATGTTTACACTTTAAATTTATTGTAAGATCTATTTGCGTTGTTGATACCTGAACTTGTATCTTGTAGAGTCTGAGTGAATATCTTTCAAGAGTGGAACAAGTTATGAATAAAGTTAAAAAGAAAAGGATAAAGATGATTTAGTGGACAAATCCTTGTGGCATAAGTACGTGGCTTAATTTGTTAAAAACTTTGCTATGCATGTGTGTATGTCTGCTGTATGATCCAGATTCTCTTCGTTGCCATTAACAAGCAATGTTTTGAAATTGAAAGAGGTCACAATAACGTTGAATCTACACGATGAACATTCAACGCGCATTCAAGTCATAAACGATTATCTATGGCGTTTCTGCGGTCATGCCAGTGATTATACTGTTCAAAGAGGAGGGTCTTTGCTCAAATTACACGCAGTCTAACTACATAGAGGCGTAAAAATGTTGGCATTTTGTTTTGTTAGGCAGATTTTATGATTGTTAGTGATGTACATAAGCAACACATTTTGTTCCAGTTGATTAAGGTGAAGTAGCCGCTGTGTTTGATGTCGTGATTTATGGTATCATGTTTTCCAGACAATAGACCGTTGTCCCCATGGCTTTGACATTGCTCATCTTTTCCATGAACAACGTTGCTAATCTCTCAAACTGCTGCCTTTATGTTGGTTGTCGTTCTGATGGCTCTTTTCAAAGGCGGTGTTCCAAGACAAGCAGGCTCCGAAACTGGTTTGTACATATTTGCCTATCAAGAATGCAATAAACAAAGCCTCCACTTATTACCGTCACTCGGTAGTGGTTAAACAACAAATCGAATCGTAAGAAAGTGGGAGAAGCGAACCTGATTCGACCTCATGTACCAGGCCAGCAGCAATATAAAGAAAGCTGCCTCAAATACGTAGTCGACGATCTCGTCAACCAATTTAAGAATGTGCACCTTTGCGGTCGGTGATCGAGGTGGCAACCCATTTTACCAACCACTCACCAACAAAACTCACTTAAGGTCATTCCGGTTATAAAGTTCGCTCGTCTTTATGCATATTTTTGTGACCGCACTTCACTACACGTGCCATCGAGCGAAGATCACTGAACACCTTTCTGTTGCTGAGGCCTCACAGCATATCAGCAGAGTAAGCAAAACTTTTTCCGCTATCCAGACACTTGTTTACATAGCCACTGCAAAGATGTCTAAAAAACAGGGTGATAGAATAGTCAATTTTTGGCAATGTAGATTCACTCCAAATAAAGAGCTAGGCTTTGCTATTATTTACTAATGCGATCAGTGAAGCAGTTGCTCTAGAAGAACGACAAGCAAAAGTTGCCTTTTTGTTGCTTTGTTACCTTAGGTGACCATAATCAGAAAGAGACAGCATTGGCAAAAACACGACGAAATGAGAGGAGGAAGAATAAGAGGACGTCTACCTGATGTTAGTGCTTTATTATTTAAAGTTGCGAACGATGTAAGATGCCTGAATTCAAAACTGCTTTAAAGCACTTTAACTTCTAATCTATATTATCCTCTCTCTGGTGTTCTAGTGAGAACTAGTGGCGTTGGTGTTGCAAACCATGATTCCACTTCTCCAGGCATGCAGAATTTTAACTGTTGATTAAGTTCTGGTAGGCATTGGAACAATCACTTGAACTCAAGATTCTGTTTTCATAACGAACGAGAAACGTATGGAGTTTCGTGGACAGAGAACAGTGGCAAAATGGGTGTTTGTGTTTGGCTTTCGTTTCTTCAACTTTGCAGTCATTTTGTGTAAGACATTTAACCAGATTGTGAGAAGACCCTATTATGTCAACGAAAGGTTTAATTTTCTGACGAGTTTTATGAAAACTCAACAAATGCCTAAGTGAGTTACAGCCACTTCACCAATACATGCCAAATATTAAAACTGGACATAAATTCTATTGGCTAATGTTTGAAAATGTCGATAGCAGCCAGAATGATAAAATGAAGGACATGTAACCACATGAGGAAGGAGAGCAAGAGCGCATCGAGAAAAATAATTTGCCTGGCAAAATTTTTGATCTACTTTTGGCTGATTTGACATGTGACAGTATTAACTGGATCAGATTGGAATTAACTTGTCGCAAGGCTCTGGATACAAGCCAACTTGAGAATTAAAGATTTATCTTCTAACTCACCCAAGTGGGCGAAAATTCAATTCACGAGCTTCTAGATGTAAATCATGAAAGAAATTAGCAGTGCAAGTTAGGGTCGGATAGGCACACACCACGGCTTTTAACTTGAAACGCCTTTCTTATGCTTTCGTAATTCCAACTTTCTTGATGTGGTCATGGTATAAGCCAGTTAAAACCCGCATTGTGTATGCAAAATTACTATTTACTCAAAGCCCTTGTGCAACTCACTGCTAAATCATTCTAGTAGTGATTGAATCTTAACTAGTTCTGGAAAAAATAATTCCTTCCGGGCTTAAATTATGACAGCGGTTAGCGATGCACTGCAAAGCTCGGTGACCTACTGTCCCACAGAGCAAGCATGTTTAAAAAGGAAGCTGAGTTGAAATTCTTTGGTTAATAGTAATTTGCATTTTTGGGCAGGTTTCGTGATTTATCTGAGTAGATCATAAAATACAGATCATTCAATAGAGTAAGATTAAATGTCTGCTTATCACTGCTTAGACGCCTTAGAGGTGGTGGTGGGATGGCTTTTGGAAGTTCACGTTTGTTTGGGTCTGATGACGTCCTCAAAATGAAGGAGTGGGAGCTCCACTTCGATGCATCTTTGGTAGGCGTCTCCTTCGATTCCCACTACACTCGATTTGTTCCCAAGTATTTCGTCTCGCGTTAAGTCCCACCCTGTGAACTCCGTGCCCTGAGAAGGGAGGCGAGTAATCGCTTGCATATTGTTTCCTTACCCTTATATTGCACTTTGGTGCCACAAGAATGGATCACTACTCTGTGTCCCTCACGCTTTTAGAAGCCTTTATCTTTTCCAAATGCACTGCCAAGCTGCTCCTGTCTTCGCCTTCTCCTCCTACCTCATCCTCTGCCAGACCCTCTTAGCAGGTCTTCTTTATCTCTCCCCTAGTCTTCTCTTTGACCGTGATATGGAGAAATGATGCCAAGAATCATAACCCAGAAAAGACTAACACATGCTAGAACGAATATGAATAAAATCACACTTTACTTGTTTTAGCATAACTTAGCTTGAATTGCCACACTTTCAATCCCCATCTTTTAACTGCAGCTCTAGTTTGCCCAACACCACCTCGTTTTAGTTCCATCTCCTACTCCTATGCTTACTCCCTCAAAAGCGAGGGTCAGTACGTTGCTTCTACTTCTGCCTCGTGATTTGCAGGACGGCTCTAACTCCCGCCTACCCTTCTCATTATCCACTTGTTTTTCTCCTTGTAGAGATTGTCTTAGACTGAATATGGCCTTTTCTCTTGCATCCATCTGCACTCTGCTCACTGTGCGTGTCGGCTTCTCTTTTCCTGTCGTCAACACTCAAGCACCTGCCCAATAACTCAACATGCCACACCTAGCCCCACTTCTGCTGCTCCTCTAATTTATTCCTTTATTTTAGATTGAAGTGAGCGCCTCGATTTGGGAAGAAGAAAGCACCAAAACGCTCAACGTGCTTCCATCAGAGCGGGAAATTTTGGGTATACAGGAGCCAAAGGGAGGCAAATAAGGTACCAAGGGAACTCAAAATGGCTCAGACTTTCCTGTTAGACGGAGACAATTTGTCTTGTTTTGTACAAGCATTTCTAATTGCCTATATGGGAAGAAAAAAAGGAGTCTGCAAACTGCGGTCGCTCCAGCATTAGTACTAATTTTGATGGCGATGGATGTGGAGGCAGTGAGGTTGAGAGACGTCGGCATCCATTTGCACCTGCAACAACAATTAGAAGAAAGAAGTGGTCAAGTCGAGTATTCACTGCTATTGCTGCAAGTGATAGGGCGGGTGAGTCGCATGAGCAGCTTACCTTCTGCAAAATGGTCTTGTTGAAGGCGGTGCTGTCGGTGAAAGAGGCGAAAGGGAGCGGAGAACCTGCGAACGCCTTTACAACAACTCGACATTTCTAAAAGTGCCAGTAAACATCAACGTACAGTACATTGATTGCTTTATTAATCAGTTAGTCAATGGAGAAAGATGACCTTGAGGAAGGATGGATGGCGCCAATTACAAAGCTGTGTTCAGTTAGACTTGTAGGTGCAAAGTGAAAAACAGCTTGAAATGCCAGTTAGCCTGTGCAGAGGGTTGGGAGTAGAAGAAGGTGGGCGTAAAATGTGCTTCCTGATTTTTCTTGGTATTTGACCAACTCTTTTAACCAAAAACTGCAATTGGAATGATGTTGTTGACTGTGCAATCGCTGAGGCGCCTTGATGAATTGTGCCGGCAAACAAGCAGATTCCACTTTGCCTTGATTTTGCCTTGGGTATCCTTTGGTAGGAATTAACTTCAACTTAGATGCAGCTTATTAAATGACTTGTCAATGTAACTTCAAAAGTACAGCGTTTAATTGAGAAGTTGCTGACAAATGACTAAGTTCTTTAGTTCAGGCTGTAGCATTAGGTCCAATCCTGTGATACGTGAGTATTTAGCCGAACTTCTTGGCTGGACCATGGAGCCTAACAAGCCGGTTACATGAATAACGCGGACGGCTCTATACAGTCACATACTTCCTACTCGATGCAGTCGCATGAAGCCTTGTCTATGAGGGAGTGCGATCCGCAGCCGCCATTGGAATGAGATCGAGACATCTGCCTGACATCGGTAATGAAATTGCGGTCAAGAAAGGCTGAATAAAGGTGGCGGTTTAGATGATTGATAGGCCACCTTACGTACTTCTGCTTCAGACCTTCACTCTGCTTGTGTTCTACCCAGTCGCTTCCATAGCTGCACTCATTTTTAAGGTGCTATGAGTTGACATTCTTGGTATGTGTGCATCTGTAGGATAATGTAGAGCAAATGGAGTAAAATATTCAAATTTTAGCGCAAAATTCATCGACAATGCGAACGCCCGACAATGTGCTAAATTCTTAGACTGACTGTGATCTCAAAGCGTTTTCTTCCTTCCAAAGTGGGACAGGAACACTGAAGTGCCTACAATAATGTATCCATGATTGTAGGTCAGATCAGCCTCAAATTAAATCTGAAAAATAGCGGTCTTAGGCGCAAAGACGTCTTGGGAGGATTGCGCTACTCGTTTGCGTAGTAATAGGCTTGACAGGAAGTAGAGGTCAAGGTTGTGGGTCGAATTCGCATTGGAGAGTCAATTCAATGCACAAAATAGTACTCGGCTCCATCTTAGCATGCAATAGACTTTTGCAAAGCATCATTGACAGGCATACTTTTGTTGCTACTGTTCAATTACCTCTTTAGAGGTTTGTTATTTGGCAAACAGTGTCAAGTTATCAATTCACGCGTTGTAAAAATGCTGGCCAGAGGCGTCTTCCATGCACGGATTTGGTAATGCCGCACTGATGACGCGACAAATTCGCATATACGAGATCGATCAAACTCTACCGATATATAAATTTCCGGAGCTGCAACCACTGTTATGCTTTTTGGTGTTAGGTACCGTTACAAATTTTAGCAGTTGGTCTGCTGGCTAGCCACCTTTACTGTACCTACAAATTCGTCATATTTTAGAGCCTCTGTGAAGAAGAATGCTCTTTGGTTTTCCTCTTTGAGCAAAATAGACACGCATTTTTGGTTGCAGATCTGCCGATTGAGCAGAACGGAATTGTTCTTTTAATTATATATCCTGTTAGAACTTCTTATTATATTTGGACTTGACTTTTGGCATATTTTGCAAGTGGCATTGCTTTAGGGCTCGTCCAAGGATGTTGGAACTTCAAAGTTCTAGCCTTTTGAGGCTAGGGTGCTATACTAGCACAAATTTATCCAAGTGGAGGCAAAATATCAAGTCGAATATGCAAACCAACGTCAGGTGCGCCAACATGCAAGCTAGCTAGCTCAGAACTGTAGATGGAGAGAATGTTAGCACACGTTACTTCTTTGCAAAGCGTGACTAATATTGGCAGTTCAAATGCCCAAAATGCAAGCACCAAAGAAACCGCGGGCACTTATCTTCTTTGCATAGAGATCAGCATTTTCAAGTTGATTTCCTACCAAACGTCTTTTTATTTGATTGCTGGCAGTCATTTGTTAATCACTCTGGATGGCCGAGCGGCACATCTATGACCTCAAATGCATTTCAATTAATACAAATTGGTGCCGACTGCCTAATGATAAGGCTCACTAATAAAGTTAGTAACATGCCCTTAGAGCAGATTTTGGTCCATATTCTAGGGTAGATTGTGGTTATTGATGGTGGTGCCCGTAAGCACAGATCGATGGCCGGAATGAGTGAACTTGGCCAGTAATGCCACGATTGAAGTCGCAATGCTGCATTATTAATTTGACGCTTCTTTGTGTAGACAGATAATGTGCTTCTTATTTTAGTGAAGGGCGCGTTTTTACGAGCGTCTGTTGAACTGTGTAGGACTTCTGGATTATTTTTAATCCAATTATCTGTGCAGTAGTAGTAGTACTAATAAAACGGATGCCTGCTAAAAAATCATTGAACCACCTCTGCTCATTTTAAACGCGCCATCGCAATGCTTGGCAAACAATAGCAAACAGCATCGTTGGCTACTTGTTTACAGCGATAGAAAACTGCAGCTCCGCATATAAAGCGCGCTATCGCTGAGCTTGAGAAGACCTCATCTGATGTGTTAATGCGATTTGCATGGTCTCAATACCAGACGAAGACTTATGTTTCTAACCATGTAATGCTTAAGTGAAAGGCGGGAATAGAATTCGAATTCGTGCTAAAGAAGCTGTATCACCCCTTTTGCTTCAAGACTATGAATGCGTCAAAATTTTCCTACGGAAGAAGTTGCTGGGAAGAGGAGGTTAACGACGACAGTGCTACAGTCGTAATCTTGCTAAAAGCATTCTAAAGCGTGCATGCCTCAGAGCTTGTAACTAAGTAAATACCAAAAGATCCACAGATAAGCACGTCAAATATTACTGTAGAACAGTTGTCATTCGTACAGCAAAAAACAAAATTAATTAGATCCAATGCACACAATTTTGTTTACAAAGAGATGTAAGTCCCTTGGTGGGTAAGCTGGAGTGGCTCTCCATCGACCCGATTCAAATGATCAGTCAGTTCGACTTCACTTCGCAAAATGGCCACCGAAATGTGCCATCTTCATTTAGCACGTCCTTCCTGTTATGTCTATTTTAACGACTTTGTCTGTCTTTTATTCTCCTTCCCTTTTAGTCTCTACTCTACTGCATCCAAACCGTGTCCGTATTTTTGCAAACCTGATGCTTAAAATCGCTTTTCGCTACTTAACAATCTGATGCATATCAATTTTTCTTTTGAATTAACGAATGCGTTTGTGATCTCTTTTGGCTAGAAAGTGGGTTAAAGTAATTTTAGGAATTGGAGATATATAACGAAAAACTCTGGCGTAGCAGAGGGATGAACTAAAATTAGCCATTTAGACAGTGTCATGTGTGAACTTTGCGTTTGGTGAGCTTTCTGTTGCGCGTTGCAAAGGCCATACCAATTTATTGAATTAGTTGTATTTTTGTGGTTTACAAGTTTTTAAAGAGCTTCATACAGCAGTGCACATGATACAGAACGGCATTTCTGCATGCGCAAATATTCAGACTCTATCCTACAAGAAGGTGCAGTGCCAATATCAAAAGCCCTCAACTGCGTTGAAATGGGCAAATTATGTACTGCAGACGAATGCGCAGGAATTGGATGCCTGTGTATTCAAGAGAACACGATTAATTCCCAGCGTATGTTATGCTAGTTGTAAGATCAACAACTTAATAAGAGCACTCACTTAGCATTGCTCTAGCTGCCTGCAATTCAGTCCAAAAATTTGCATTTGTTAGACATTAGTCACGTTAACGGGCATTTAACTTCCAATTGCGTTCATTAATATGGCATATCAAGAGCTCAGTCTGATTTTGGCTACGGCTGCGGATCGTAAGTCATAAAACTCATCAAACTTGATTTGATGTTCTCTGGATGGAATTACATTTTGGAAGCCTAAAGCAAGCCACTTTAAGGCGAAATCGGCGTTGTCTAATCCGAAGGTGGCTTTCATTTGGTCTTCAACGAGAATTCAGCCTTAAAGTAGACCATTTTAAAGAAGCAAACATGTTCATCATAGCAAGCTCTTCGGTTTTTGGAATGTCTTTCCACAGCAAAACATAATAAGGGACGCTTAAAATTAGACCAAGTGTTATTTTATGCAAATCAAGCCCAAATTTCTTCCCATATGCTTCCATGTTCATGGGAGGCGAGCTTTGTGCTGCTAAAGCGCCAATAACAAGTACCCTATGTACTCACAGCAGTCCGTGAGATTTTTAAGTTTATATGAGTTTATTTTACGCGATGGCTACAAGGCTTACATGATTTGTAACTTTATACGCCCTCATCTCGATTGTGGTTGTTCTATAGATGCAGGAGATGCAGTATCAAAGTTTGGAACAGAGCAAATGCGTCTCGATGTCTGCGACCAAAATGTCAGCAGATTAAGCGGTCTGCAGGAAGAGACAGAGCCAACCGCGTCTTAACAGAAAGTCAAGCATTTGAAGTAACAGACTATTAAAGACTATAAGCAAACCACCTTGTGTGCATCAAAACTGCAATCAGTAATTATTGCTGCTACCTGAAAATGCACTTAACCTCATGCGTAGTAGATGAATGATGCGACAAAAGACAAAATAACTGACCATGCTGAGAGAATACCGCAAATTTAGCTAATAGGAAGGCACTCTCATTAGCACAAGAAAACTGATTCTGTTCCAAATCCACCCAGCACATAAATAAAATGCACAAAATTTTCATGCATCTCACTTTAACACTTTACAGAATGCCGTCATAGACCAGGTCGTCATAAATATTTTTAAGCGTGGTAAGTTCTACTCCATATGACATGGAGACAAGCCCAGCGAATTATCTCTGCATAATTGATCATAAATTTGTTCTGCCGCCTGTTACACCAAATGCGCCATCTAAGAGGAAACTTGGAGAAAAGGGGAAAGCGAAAGCCACCCAAGGCTTGGAACGTCTTCTGCATGCAGTCCACATTTGGAAAAGGATGTATCAGTTCCCACATCATGCCAGCCACAGCAAGTGTTTGCTCAGGCTTAATAATATCACCTAGAGCAATTAGGTGTCCACAATTCTGACTTCCTATATCCGAGTAATCAAGGTATAGAATGACGCAGCCATGATCGCTCAGCCGCATCCTTTGACCTTCTTCTGCATCCCTTTCACACCACTCACATGTGTTCACTACAGTGCTACCTGTTGTCCTCAAATATTGATTCCACTGACTTGAGAAGTACGGGATATCCGATGACACGTCCAGCCAGAGACGAGTCGGGGGGAGAAGTATGTAATTCTTGTAAATCGCATTTGTATCGTCTTACTATGTACGGTGGTTTTCTTGTACAGCGACATGGTGTGGTGATCGCACAGGTAATGGGAGCTTGTGGATCAGCAGGAAACTCTTTCGACGCAAGTTCACGGAAGAATTCCTCTACTTTGTTGCAATAACCGATCGCTTCAGGCAAAATATAGGGACTGGTTCGGAAGATTTCATCAAAAAGCATGAAACAGAGGTCCTCATCCACCCATTTCATGTAATTTACACTGTCATTGCTACCAGGAACTTGGGTCGGAGGGTCTTGATTCGGTGGTGGAGTAGCTAGTCCCTCCTAAAAAGTGCAGTCAAAGGTGACTTTCAATGACATTCGCGAAGAATATGCGTATAAAAGAAATGATAAATTCTCACAGCGGATGTAGAATAAATCAAACCTACCCGAGACATTACGACGCAAAATCTGGCGCAAACCACCCTAATGAGCTCTACTCAGGCGACAAGAGGTCACCAGCCAGTCCTAATCACTTCTCTTACCCAGCCAACCGGCAAAGCCTATTAACAAACTAAGATTCTCAAGTGCTATTCAGGCGTGTTTGAAAGGATGCGTGGAGTTCCCAGCAGCCAGCTCCGCAGACGAACTTACACGTTTATGCATTTTGTTGGCATTATCGTGTTTTTATGGTATCTCTAATGATACTATTAACAGTTTCTGTAGTGTCGTAATTAAAGCGCTGCCAAATTGAAAGGCCGGTGCACCCTGTAATGTGCCTTGGTAAAACCGGTATAAAGCTGTGTAATTAATGCAACATGGATGGCATAGGAGGCTCTAATCATGGACAGGTGTGCATAACATCAAAACGGTGGCCAAACCAACACAGATTATGAGGCGGGCATTTCTTTGCACAGCCCTGGTAAACAGGTGATCCTAAACGCACCTTACCGTCATTGACCTTGTCTGACCTATGCTGACAGGGGCCATTTTAAGGAAATCGGCTCTGTGCTGATCCAACGTTGCGCCCATGGTAAAATCGTCATTTTAAAGGTCTCAAAAGTATAATGAATAGACTTCAAGGCTATACTGAAGAGAATAAGGGCGCTTTTACGACCTAGACGATTTGAACATGCCTTGAAAGGGGATAAACTAATCGTTAATGCCGATTTACTAGCAATGTCTGATTATTTTTCAGCTATATGGAGATGGGGGCGAAGCATCAGCTCAGCTGTTTGGGTCATCACCCACTCTGAGTCGTTGACCGCTGAATTATGAGTGCATGACAAAATTATTGGCATGTAATTTAAGATTGAGTAAGCTTGTTTAAAATCGGGAAGCTATATTCTTGCTATTTACTTATGCAAAATCTTGACGGGTAGATGAAATTGACTAGCTTTAGAATACATAGGATGGTTAGAATAGGGTGATGTGCAAGCGCAATTTCTTCCATTGACGCACATGCTCGACGACTTCTGATATTCTTTTGATCACACCACTAGTCAGGCAGTTTAATTTCCCTTCTGGAGAGGGGCACTTGAAACATTAAAGACCATTCAATGGCAAGTGGTATTGAGAGAGGCTTAGCGCACTATGCTGACACAACCGATTTCAGAGGGTAGTAAGGCTTTTTACATCAAATCTGTCAGCTGTAACATGAAAACGGGGAGCAAGCATCAATCGTCTATAGAGTGTGGCAATTTTTACGCGCAGTTCGAATTATGTCTATTTTTAGCCACACCACTTGTTAAAGCGGATATTTGCCGCTGTTAATTAACCAAAAGCGTATTTAGGTGTAGTGGACCCTCCATTCATGAATGACAATTGTGCCGTGATTCAGCCATGAAGCCTTTCGTGCAATTTAAGCCATGTTTAAAAACTTGTTGAGATTATTTAGTAAAGAAGACGAACTTCCACCCGATTTCCTAGTAACTAGGCAGAATATTCGTCCAAATAAACGCCGGTCAGCCTGTTAGTATGCGGTATAAAGTGCGTCCACAATCCACAAACAAAGATAGTCCATTGTCTTACTCCACAGCACTAACGAGCTTATATGTTCCTGTTCGCATTTTTAAGCATGCTTTGTTATCACTCCGCCTTAAGTACTCACTAAGGGTATTCGTAACGATTAACCATCTAGCGCCTGTCTACAGTTGTGTCTCCATCTCGAAACGACTAATGCAATGAACGGGTGAATGCACTCTGTAGCATAAAAAATTGCATATAACGAATGGTACTGCCATGATTGGTCAGCATTTGAACGAAGATGGGATGAGTTTAAGTAAGTAACATTGGGAACTTACAAAACTTTTGATGGCAAATGTGCTTTACTAATTATGACTGTGTCATTTTGGACCTTGATTACTCGAAATTCAGAAGTCGGAACTGTGGACACCTAATTGCTCTAGGTGACATTATTAAGCCTGAGCAAACACTTGCTATCACTGGCATGATGTGGGAACTGATACATCCTTTTCCAAATGTGGACTGCATGCAGAAGACGTTCCTAGCCTTGGGTGGCTTTAACTTTCCCCCTTTCTACAAGTTTCCTTGTAGATGGCGCATTTGGTGTAACAGGCGGCAGAACAAAGTTATGATCAATTATGCAGAGATAATTCGCTGGGCTTGTCTCCATGTCATATGGAGTAGGACATACGGCACTTAAAAATATTTATGACGACCAGATCTATGACGGCATTTTGCGAACTGTTGAACAGCTTCCAAAATAGGTATTAAAAAGCGATGCGCGATAGGTTTTATGCACTTTACTCATGCGATAAGTGATTCCGAAACAGAAACGCAGGTGTTTTGTACTTGTCAAGCGATGAGTAAAATATTGGTATCATATCTTTCTGTTTATGAGGGGTGTCTTCTCATAGGCCAAATTCGAGCCACTCACCTAACATGTTCAGTTATTCCGCCTTTTCATCGCATAAATTATTCCCTGCGTATAAGTGTAATAGTCTTTTTAGGTAGTAATAATAATTACTAATTGCAATTCTAACGCACACATGGTTGTTTGCTTATATCATATGCCAAATACTCCGTTACACTAAATGCTTGATTTTACGCCAAGACATGGTCGACTGTCTCTTTTCCTGCGGACCGCTAAATCTGCTGACAATTTCTTCGCAGCCATGAAGACACAGCTTTCTTGTTCCCAACTTCGCTACTTCATTCCTCACATGTATGGAACAAATATAATCACACTGCGGTCGCGCACTGTTATTAGTCACAATGGTGCCCTCGTGTATTGCTCTGTGGCCATCGCGCAAAATAAACTTGATTTAAGATTAAACATTGCACGGGCCTTTGTGAGCGCGCAGAGTACTTGGCACTGGTGCTTTAGCAACACATTTTCTTTTGAATTAAAAACGACGATAGCGACAAATACATGTGATGTCTCGTTATATCGTTTCTCCCCCTATGCTCTTAGGCGTATATCGGAGGGAAACTGAGCCTGTTTTCGCATAAATTGACATCAAATTATAGGTTTTCTTTCGAATGTTTTAATGTAGGATGACGTTTTGAAATTGAAGAACCTGTTATTGTGGGGTTATTTACTGCTTAATAATGTTCTGATTTAACGCAGGATTCTCAAAGAAGACCAAGTGAAGGCGATTTTGGGATGAGGCAACACCGGTTTCGCCTTTAAGCGGTCTACTTTACACTCTCTAAACGTTAGTCGATCAAGAGGACATCAACTCAAGTTTAATGAGCTTTGCGACTTGCGGTCCGCAGCGGCAACCATAACGACACTGAATTCTTGATATGCCATATTAATGAGCGCAAATAGAAGTTTCGATGCCCGTTAGCGTGGCAAATATAAAATAATGCAAATTTTTAGGCTGGATTGCAGACAATTAAAGCAGTGTCAAGTAGGTGCTTTTACTAAGTTGTTGATCCGGCAACTAACGAACCTACATTGGGAATTAATCTCGTTCTCCTGAATGCGTAGGCATTCAATCTGCTTGCTAACACTCATAGGACGTGATTTGCCCATTATTGCGCAGTTGAGGACTTTAGGTGTTGGCGCTGCATCTTTTTATAAGACACAGCATGAATATTTGAGCACGCGAAAGTGTTGTTTAGTTTCATGTGTGCTGTTGCATGAAGATTTTGATGCTGTGTAAGATGCTTTCACTGGGGTTTATTGGGTTGCTACATCATGATCCGATTGCAAGGGTAAACCATTTATTAGGACACAGGTCGCTGTTGAAAGTGTAGCGTTCACCGTAAGAATTTTTTGAGGAACAAAACATTTTTGATATTGCGCTTTCTTTTAAAACAGATAACTGCTTAATCGCAGCCGGCTTGTCTTGCGATGGTGAGATTTTCTTACTTTACCGCATATTTATCGTCAGCCCAGTGGAAGTTACTCTTAACCTAGCATTGTGTTTATTTACAATTTGCCACCAACGCATATGATAGTCATCATTTTACTTTGTGGTCTATTCTTTTGTCGGTGTTAAGAATAAACTCGGAGGATTTATTTGCGTCGTGCGTCTAATCATAATTAGGCAGTGCTAAAGCTTTTCGACGCGTTTAGTTATCAACTTGCAGAATCACTTTGTCTTACGCTTATATGCTTCTGGGTTGCTTACGGTTTCCTTAGTTAGGCGTGTGATGTTCATATATAAAAATATATTTCGCTTGACAAGTGAGCAGTCAAGATCAAGTTCACGACCCCGCGGACCTCTTGAACACACTATAGTAACAGGTTTGAAATGCCATCGAACATTTTATTTGGGGTTGGGAGAAGTGCAACAGAGGAGAGAGGAAGTGCGATGCAAATTCGAAACGTTTATCGTTTTAGTGCAAAACCGGCCTTAAATCTGTAAGAACCAGTCTATATTAAATGACATTTGGGTCGGACTCAAAATGTGACTGCGAATGTGGTAAACCATTGTCGACTCATTTGGTGGTGGCGACCATTAGGCTAATATGTGCCTGCTAGTTTATCGGAAAATTGTCTTGAATGATCAAATGCTCAGCGTAAGGGCCAGAATCTCCCAATCGTGTGCTACTTTGCAAGCTGATAATTTTACGGGCACCCATTGCTTTCTTCTGGAAGGTAAATCGGACCGTTTGCTCTTAGTCAGAGCACGAATAGGGAAAAGAAGTAAATCACTGCTATACGGAAACTAAAAACAGTGCTTTGGCAGCAGTGCCTTCTCAAAAATCTACTTGCAAGTAGATTTTTTCATTATTGACCCTTGCTTCTCCCCATGACTGATTTAATCTCCCCAACCGTGGGGGAATCCCTACATGCCTACTCAAGACATCGGCAGAAGTTTAGTTTGAATTCTATGGGTAATGTGTTGGCTAAATCTAAACACTGCATTTAAGCCGTATGACAAACTGTTGCAAAATGCTTTTTTAAAATGTTGTACAATTTTCATACAGAAATTTTGCATGATTTTACCGCTCGTACCACCGCTGCAACGATGCTAGGGCGATTAGTGAGGTGACTTCGGTGAGGCGACTTCTTACAAGTGGCATATAGGGCAGGAGATATGCCTGCGCAATTGATCCACTTGCGGATGCGTTTGAATACGAATGTGGCAGGATGCGCACAGTCACATCTCCATCATTGCGCACGCCACGTTGATAGCTATTATGTTTAGGCCTTGAGGTGGAATGCCAACACTACCGACTTGGTGCTTAGCATACATCGCTTGACATTATTAGCAGGGTTGGGTTTCGGGTTAAGTTCTAGCAAAGGCCAAGTATATAGCTTGAAGAGAGGCGTCGTAGTCAAGAAAAGGGCATTTGTCAGTTTAAATGATGTTGGCAGTGATTACAGATAGTGGTTTTGGGAAATTGCAGCTGTACGGTGCAGCAATCTTCGCGTACATGACGTCGTAGACAGATAACACAATCCATTGGTGCAAGTTAAGAGTGCAGACGTATGGAGAAGGGAGCCTGACAAATCTTGAATAAGCAAAATGATGCACACACCTCTTAAAACTACATTACATCATGCATTTTAAATCTATCTGTGTAGTTTAATTTGGTATGCCTCTTCCACATTACGTGAGGCTTTTATATCTGTGGCAGGTATTGCCGATGGGACTAAAATCACACTTGGATGACTTACAGATAACTGTACCTTCGTTAGAGTCGCTTTCACCTGTTTCTTGAGTGGTACACTTGCTAGTGCAGATCTTGAGTAAGCGCTTGTGCCACTACTGGTGCCCATTAAATATTAGCAAGTCTAGTGTTTGTGCTCATTAGCTTCTAATTACGCCCTCAGCTAAATTTTTGAAATTTCGCAACTGACTGTGCCACTTGTCTCGCTTCTTGCCGAAGTGCATATACACACCAAATTTCTAATGAATACGAGTGGAAGAAGTCGTCACAGTGCTTACTTTAACGTTCTGCCGCTACTGTTAGCGATGAAGCATACTGGACGTTAATAAGTGTGACGTACTAACCGGCGTCTCAGTCCGTGTAATTGTCCGCAGTGGAACGTAATTCCTACATCCAAATAATATTTGTTTTTAGATCATACTAGTGGCTGATGCATCATGCATTAGTGCATCAATGAAGCATATTCCAGCAAATAAATTCTCGTTGCCTTCCAAATTTACACAAACCTTCTTTTCGCAGAATCTGTGTGTAATTTTATACTTATTCGAATTCTATGAAGTCACAGGGCAAATATTTGGTTCATTTGGTGGTTTATATTTTGCTTATGAAGGTTGGAACATTTAGGGTGTAAAGGGCACTGCATTGTTTGCTTTCGAAATTAATTTGAAATTTTACTAAAGCCGTCGAATTCGATGTGGCTTATCTCCATAAGATGCCTCCTGCGACGATTGCTTCTGAATTGTCCATGAATGAGCCTTTCAGTGAAGATGCAGTATTGTTTTTGCTGCCTTGAAAGATGTGCACTAATTACCTCTGCGTGAACTTCTTAACTGTATTGCTCTTTTGCCATATACCAAAAACTAGTTGATGGGACGTAGAGACTTAGACGAGGTGTGGATTTGATCCCGCCTACATTTTTGTGCATTGCAAGCATTAAGATTCCCTCATTTTTACATTTTATGTGAACACTTGGCTGGTAGATGAGAATAGATAGGCAGTCATCGACCTACATTATGGTTTCTTGCTTTATCTGCCAAACTCACTACTCCTCTACCTCTTTTTTCATAGTGATGGCAGAATAAGATATTGTTTTGGATCGTCTGTTTAGTCCTGCTTAACGTGTGTAAGCTAGTCGAGATTTCTACCGCTTTGGAAGAATCATGTGATTCTTGATTATGCTAAAACTGACACCTTCATGCCTTATTCTCTTCGTGGCGAGTGTTTTCGATCAGCACTGTTTAATTTTGATTCCATCATTGCTGCTACGGGCGCCCAAGAACAAGGTCATCTTGATTCTATTCAGACTACCAACTAGACAATGAATGAAGAAATAAAAATTTCATTAGAGGTGTCTTCATCGACTTAACAAATGAGCAAATAGGCAGCGATCGGTAGGCATTTAACTGGCGGATAGGAGGCGGAAGCTACCTCATTCTGAGTCTGTGTGGTAGGATTTCAGTCATGGATATATGTGGCAATTGATTAATCAGGATCTTCGAATGGGCGGCAGTTTGAAATGTTTGATTTGATCAAATCGAGCAGAAAATCGAGTGAGGGTGAGCGCATCAATTCACCATCCCTTTCCAAGGGATACAGATCACACACTTTTAGACAAAATGAATCACACAACGGCCGCAAAGGACGAGCTTTGTGTTTACATTCGACCATGGACATTTACTACTTAAAGGTCGCTCAGCTTACATGACATTGTTGCGCAACAGTATACTATCCAACTTAAATGTCTTGGATAGGTTTAGCCACCACGTTACCCATGATTCCAAAACTGCACATCTACCAGTGGTTGACGTCGTCGTATGGGTATTTTTACTGATTGGGGGAAAAAAATAACTCATAGAGGGAGTCAGGGAGTCGACAACGAGGATGTTAGTGATTGACTGATTAACGATTCGAGTTGGCTCATCAGTAAAGCAGTCAATACACCACACGTTGAAATGTATTCGCACTTATAGAGATGTCAGATCGCTGTAAAGTTGTTCGCGGATTCAACGAAAAGCTAAACAAGAGGCACGGTCAAGTTCGAAAGTGAGCAACTTCAGCCAGGTGCATGATTAGAGGCCAATAAACACAAGCAGTAGACTTGCTAATCATTAGTGGGCGCCAGTAGTGTCACAAACGCACACTCAAGATCCGTGCGCATGAAGGCTCCCCTGAGGATGAGGTAGCATCAACTCGCATCTTTCCTTATTTGGACACCACGTTAATGGAAGACAAATGAAGCTCCAACATGGCTGACCT
Source organism: Taenia hydatigena (assembly GCA_036345935.2). Taxonomy (NCBI): domain Eukaryota; kingdom Metazoa; phylum Platyhelminthes; class Cestoda; order Cyclophyllidea; family Taeniidae; genus Taenia; species Taenia hydatigena. The sequence continues at coordinate 8,063,983 of JADWOT020000007.1, forward strand.
CCAAGACCGTGCTCTCTTATGTGCGAACACAATGTTTGGCATGCTTGTAGAGTCTAAGATTCGGAATGCGAAACTTACTTGCCAGAATACTCAGTGATGGAAGGGGCAGTTTAGTGGTGAATGCAACGGAAATCCTGCCATGGCGTTGTCCGTAGCACGACGACTCAGCTACGGCTAACACCTTTCACCGATGGTTATTCTGGCAAATGGACCCTGTTTATAGCCATCTTTCTACAATTCGAACAAAAAAGTCCGTTGAAGCGATGGAACTTTCGATGAAGTATACAGTGTATTCGACAGGGTAGAGGTAGTCTCAATGAGAGACCATGAGGCAGTCATTGCGAACCTCGTGATGGGGGTTGCGTCAGAATTTCTGGGGGTAGAGAGGAAGAAGTGTCTCGTCCACCCCATGTTCCCACTGAAATCCGTTAGCTCTGACCTATTCGTTAAAAGGCCTACAAGACAGAAAGCAAGGAGACAAATGGAAAACGTGCCACATCTTCATTCATTGTGTAAATCTGTGTCTCGCTGAATGCACCCTCAGAACACCCTGTGTGACAAGCGTCGCATTCACCGAAGACGACAGAAGCCACCATCCTATTTCCAATTTGTAACAAATCCGCCAGTCTGCTCAAGGGTATCTTTTCAATTCTTATATTTATTGCATGATGTTTAAGCGTTTTTTTGAATGGTTACTTTAAAGGTTGCGCAGCATTTGATTTTCTCATTTGATTGTCCGCAAATATTTTGCGGAAGTATGCAAATCTTTCTATAAATTCACTCAACGATGAACGGCTAGCTATTTTTGCACGCCTGCATAGGCCCTTTTGACTTCAACTTTTTTGCGCATTTGTGCATGTTTAGGATTAAAAGGTACTAGATCGAAATTTTTTTCGGCAGTTTCAAGATCACTGGCATGTTTAGTGTATTGTCTGCCGGCATGGTGGGTGAGTTGCGTGTTTTAATTGCGGCGCTACTTTGGCAAAGTAGGATCTGTTGGCCTCGGATTGAAAAGAACTGCTGAATTTCAGGCTTTAGTCGGTGTCAATGATAGCCCGGACCTTAAAAATGCATTTAATAAGCTCCGAGGGATTAAAGAAAAGTTGTCAAATTTAAGGTTCGACCTTTCTACTGCCCTCCAATTTGTGGTGGTACGAATGGATTTCTGCCCAGGAAATGGCATGGTCAATGTTGTGCTCTAACGAATTCGTCGTTAATCCTCCTCTCGAAGTCTTCACAAATGCAATGTGGCAGCCGCATTATCCAAATTGCTGCAATAACCATATTAGTAGAATCAGTCGTGCTCATTGGACGCGGATTCGGTTGAGGTGCCCTTTGAAAGGGTACTTGAGTACTTTTCCTCCATTTATGAGCAGAAGGCGCGATCTGAATAAGCCCAAGCCAAGGTCGTAAACATTCTGCTACGAACGAGACTTCAACGTACATTCTACGCGATCGTCACACTAAATGTCTATCCATCGGCTTGATCAATACTGCTTCTCGAATACTCAGCCTGTTCCTGCTGATACGAGGATGTTTTCCAGATGGAATACTTGGTGGCGCAGGTAATAGGTGGGGTGCAACTATTGAATTCTGCTGCGAGAAATGGATATGACTGAACAAATGAAGTGGCATACCAGTATTATTTCCTCGGGGTGCCTCGTCTCACTCCAGGTCATTGAACCGTAAATGAAGCAACCATCTTAGGTGCGCTGAGGTTGGGCTGAGGTGCGCATCGGAATGGCCCACAGAATAATTGAAATCACTATCTTTCAGAGAGTATATAAGTCGAGGAAATTCGTTTTGGTAAATCTCTACCATTCCACAAGGTTTTTATGTTCCAAATCCTTTTTGAATGACACCATAAAATTATTAGCGCACTTAATGTTTCAATCTGTTAATCATTGTAGCGCTGCTTAATACTTACAGAATCCCTCCAAACAGGTCATGTGCACTATCCTATAAAATTCATCAAAAAAGCATCAATGATGTTTTAAGTTGTATCGTATAAAGCAAGCTATAAAAGACCTCATGGTGATTTTCAGGACGAGAGTTGGAGACGTCGCCGAGATAGTCAGACCAGAGGTCCATGTGCTATTCTTTAGGCCAAGGTACAACTAGGCTATTCTACATTGAATTCTTGGTTTAGCTGAACCACTAAATGAGTAGTGTTAAAACGTTCAGATCAGAGAATGCAAATCAAATCCTAGCTGGCTGGTCGTGGGATTTCGCACTTAGTGTTCTTTATTGAGGACCGGAAAGGGATGTTTTCAACATATTCTAACCACATCGTACCATCGCGAATGCAAATGATGCCATTGCAAATCGCCAATTCGGAAAGAATATCTTGTGAATATACTATCTTTCCATAAAAATACAGGCAAACAATATCTAAGCATTACACGAAAGCTTACAAAGGAAAATGGTAGTGGCTAACTCCAATGGTCGCAAATGGGATTAGTCCTTAGTACACGCAATGTGCAAGATTCAAGTTAGGTGGACAAAGCCCCACCTATTAACTAGGCAGGAATGTGTAATTCCTTATCTAGCAATGCTCGGTAATAAGTGAACAGGGGTGTTTTGGACGCCGTCATTAATTTAGGTCTCTAAGCAGGGTAGGACAAACAGTCAGCACTACGACTCCCTCTTACTAAGAATTTGTAACAGGGACTCAAGACTGTTCGCTCCGAATCAGCACAACGGAACACTTGTCTATTAATGTCCATATCCAGCACTTCACATATCACGCTTGTACGGAATTATGCCTGACAATCAGGGCTAATAAAGTGATTTCCTCCCCATTAGCACGTTAAATTTGGAGTTGTTGCACATTCTCTGAATGACGCATAGGAGATAGTCCATCTTTCTTAACTTATCCTTTGTCACGTTCACAATGGCGCAAGAGGTTCCAAGATGACCGTCAGACACTTCCTGTGTAATCGCAAAGGGTTTGTTGAGTAGTTCATGCAGTCCGAAAAGTCATTTACATTATGTTCTTTCGGAATAATCTACTACTCTACCATCAAACGATCAGTAGTAAAGGTATGTTCTCGTGCGCGAGCGCAATGGATGCGCAATGACAAGTTCTTTTCTAAACTGCCACTGATGAATTTAAAACTTAACGATCGTGTAGATCAACACTACTGAATTCTATTTAAGGAGAGCAAACTACACTAACACTAATCCATGCATTTCAACAATCGCTCATCATTAGCAAAGATGATTTAGCTTGAAATTAGAAATTTGATAAGGCTAATTCGCAACTCTAGGTTTGGGAGTGCTACACGAATTCACCTTCCAACGCCTTATAAACGTACGCATTTCACTGGGTTGATCAGCTTAATAAGTGAAAAATTTCATCACATATCTAAACTGAGGGAAAAGGGAAACGCTTGATGTAAGGTTACCCAAAGTTTGTTGAGAACAAGCAAGTAAATTAAATGCAATTATTGTAAATGCTAATCTATTCTCTCAAATGCTTCGCCTTTGCTTACACTATTATAGGTCAGTAATTCGTTGGACAAAGTTACATTTACCTTGCAACGAGACGATAGTCGACGCAGTATTTTAAATTGAAGGCCATGGATTCTGACCAAAATAAAGTAATACGATAGTTGTGACAAATGCAGCTCGTGAAGGATTACAGCTAAATTAATAAGATTAATGTAAGATGTTTGTTAATGGACGATAGGTATCGCTTAGGGCAAAAAACTGACCAAACCTAAAAATATTGAGAGACCCGCACTTATCTGGCGTCTTGCATAGCTTTGCGTTCATAGCATCGCTTGCATTCCCTGATTGTTTACACTTTTTAGCTGTTCCCCATTACTAATCCCTTTTCCAGCTAATAAAACATTTATAGAGTAGGGTGAGACATGAATACTTCCTATTTGAAAGCGACCAAAGTCCGAATTTGCGGAGCTCTCGGATTGATGGGAAGCCAGTAACACTGTAGAATGCATCAGAGCGGCACGAACTGTAATGTGCAAGTCTCGATGGAAGAATAGAAAATGTCTTTAATCCCGCTTCGTAGGCAAATCGTGAGAGCTTCTCTTCAAAGCTGCAGCGCAAAATGGCAAGTGTATTCCGAAGTAAGATCACCTTAACCCGTATAACCAAATTTATTTTTGATATGCCAAGGACATTATTGCTGATAATAGGGAGTGGGTAGACCGTAGGATAAGGCGATTAACTGACACCGATCCAATTGCATTTTAAATTAAGCACACAATTTTCCGATCCGCCTGGGTTGCCACTTATTCAGTTTTATGCACAAGATTTTTAAAATGCATTTGGGCAAGGAAACTTTCTCATTAATAGAGTCAATTATAATCAGGTTTTATGAGTAGAGGTATGTGTGCGACACCAGATTCATGTCCATCAGGAAGGAGTTATGGTGCAAAACCTTTGAAGCGCACTATCCTGTCTTCAGGATACGCTGCCAATTCCATCCTGCAAACATGCGTTGCGAGAGGTCATGGCAGCCCTTTTAACAAACCTATTACACCACAGCACGCACCTGTCAGCATGGATGCTCACGGTGCGTGGTGGTTTAATGCATTTCTGTGTAGTTGCGTGGTCAATTGAATGGTGAAAGATAAGAAGAACTGCATTGATCCACTTTTAAATGCGTTGTTTATTCACACGGCAAAAAGAAAAAGGCAGTAGTTTATTATTGTACTGCCAATATCTGGGTCCTCTACTACCCGCGCGTCGTGCTTAAACCTGCATGAAATATCGGTTTGAGGGAGCTAATGCAATTGTGGACTGCTTGCTTTTCACACATCGACCTGGCTTTGAACCCCAGATAAAAATTAAATATCGCATGCTGCTGGTGAGTAAGCGGCGAACCGCAGGCACGATCATTCTCTTGGTGTAAACTAATAGCAATTACGTTTCAGTTCGCCTGCACAGGGCAGTGCAAGGAACGAAGGGCAATGTTAACATTTCATAACTTATGTGCAGGACCAAGCATCAGATATCAAGATATTCTGTAATGTATTCGAAAAATAGGTTGAAATCGTCAACTAAGGTTAAGATGGATCGAAAGCATCCTCTACTGATTATTTATAGCATTTTATCAACAGAAGCTCATTTATTCAGTTAACTGTTATAATTTTCTTGTCATTTCCTTCAAACCTTTAAGTGACTGTGTCTATGAATTTAATGCTAGCAAACTGATGTATTCACGTTAAAACTGAATCGCATAACAAGTTAATTGAGTAACGGCTTTTGCAAATAGTAAGTGGTGCAGACAATGCAGACCGGGCAAAGGCGTGAACATAACTTCAGCCAACAACGTAAATCTTTTTTATTTAGTGCGATGTAGAGCATTGTCGTTTGATGCAACTGAACTCAAGATACCGAGACCGAGACATTCATTCGCCATTTGGGAGTTCTTCAGTATAAGATTTCGGACGAATAAACTAACAAATACTGGTGTGATGACCCAAATCGGCGTTTCCTTCAAAGCAAAGATTCTTTTTATGAACGTGGTTGGTGGATCGCAAATCGAATTTAATTACTTTCATGCATACTTTCTTCAATTTCTCCTTTCTTACGATTAGCTAGACCTTGAATACTTCAACATCACCGATGGATCTTAAAATCCATTCGACGCCGATGGAGGAGTGGCATGCGCGAGACCTCTTCTCAGACTTCTCTTCACTCCACTTAGTCACGATAACGCAGACAATTCCTGACTATTGGTTTCAATAATTTCAAAAGTTGACGAGAAGTAGTTCTTTGTACAGAAATTCGCCTCATAGTCATAAGTGGCTGCAGAATTTGTTCTTAGCGAATGGACTCAATCAGTGCCTTAACCGACTGGTTTGTTTGCTCCTCCTATTGCTGCTTCTTTCAAATTACACTGATATTTTCAATGATGCTACTCAATTGACATTAGTAACACTTTATATTTCAGCATGCCGAACCCGATTCAGTTCAGAGACTAATAGTCGCGGTCTGCATCAGCTTCGGATGCCTTCTTCTCATAACCAAGTTAAGTTAGCCCAGGTAGAACATGAATGAGGAATTCGCACTCGCACAAAGAAGGCTTGATCGTCGACACCTGCATGGACCGTACTACACACTGCATAATAATGTCTACGAGGTTTGCGCACCACACGAGCTTGCGATTGGCTCTGCCATTGTCCTCGTTTGTAAGAATTCTTAGTGATTCATTCGGACTAGTCTTAAAAGCAAAAATGGATGTATCAAGCACAAAATTTGGCTTTCGGTGATATGCTTTAGCCATTGTAGTACAGGCGGGGTCAATAACGAACTGGTTGCTGCAAATGCAACTGCTGCAGTTTCCAGATAGCGGCTTCCCTATTTCCTCTAGCCACAAGAACTTTCATAAGGCTCTTCTAATACCCGCCTACTTGAGAAGCATTTGTACCACATGAACCACCCACTCTACCCACCATGACGTGAATCATCTTTAGACACAAACCGTTTATCAGTTCTGAGTTAATATCTCCAACGAACGCATTTAACCTAAAGTCAAATCACACATGCACCAAAAAAGCTTAGGTACATTCAAAACTTACCACGTTTTGTGCTAACGTGTCGTAGTAGTGGCAATACGACAGCAAAATGCCACGCACGCCTGGATTGTACAGACCATATTATGTGTGGCAGAGTTATTAAGAGATGCCATGGTAAGGTTGCTTAAAGGATATTGCCAAAAAACAAAACCATCTTGATTTGCTTAAAGGATTGCCTATACTGCTCTTTCGCCTTAAGAAGACTTATTTGGAGATTCGGATTATATCCCACTGTAGATATTCACGTGAGTAATTGCGCAGATTGTCACGCCTTAACCATCTACATCCAGCATGTTTAATCTGGTAGCAGTGGCTCTGAGATATTATAATGTAAGCACTTTAGCGATGTCTAGATCATAGTCCTTAAAAAGCACGCGCCAATTCTTCTTTTAAACGGATTATGAAAAATGCAGAATGGTCCATTACGAGGGCAAGCCATTTCGGTCAATACAATTCAACGAATGCCAATAGGCATAAAAAATGGAGCTGTAAACGGATACAGCACACCAGTGCTGATTGAAGATTACTCAGCACCTCGTAGAAGCAGTGGGAGCAGCAAAATTGACGATTATTCAAGATCCACACAAATGAGTAATCCACGTGAGGAATGGCCCAACCATCATCTGTGGCAGCGATCCTCGAATCGAAAAACATCCACGTACCTGTCGAAAGAAATGCGACGACTAATGATATTTTTGAACAAGATGACGCTCTTCGATAACCTTTCCGACAGGATAGGCGGATTTATGCTTGGTCTGACAGTGGCGTAGGCTGCACGTTGACATCTCGATCATAGAAGGATTCCGTTACTTTGCCTTAGGTTTGTTCGAATAGCGTCCGCCGAAGTTGCATAGGGAGTAATTTTTGTTTATTGATGAAGAATAGCAAACTGAAGTACCCTTCCAAAGGTTATTACAGCCATACCGCTTTCACTAAATAAAAAATAATACTGGAAAATTCGATAATGCAAATGTTGCCAAGCAATTACTTAGAACTGAGAAACATAATATCTAGCGATTCCTTTTATGAAACATAAATATCCAACTTGAAAAGACACAAAACGCATCGCAACAACTACTGATTATCAGCTCATTAGTACCTAAAAATGCATGGGGTGATGGGATAGTTAAATTTCAAACTAAACTTATTCAGCAACGTTTCGAAACTAATCAGAGGCAACAGCAAAACAAACACATTCATGTCCACATCAATGGATAAAAATCCAGCAAAAATAAAACATGATAAGTGAAAGATGTTATAACTTGGAAAGTAGAAGTCACACGGCCAAAATGAGGGGATAATAGTATGCCCAAAGAAGGAAAAACTCAGCAGATAATGTAATGATAAAATGATTAGTAAATAAATAAGATAAGCGAGCCATGTAGAAAAGGCAATATTGGCGCCAACGTGCTTAGTAGGCGTTATGCTTCAATTCGCACTGGCATGTGCGTCTGCCACAATAACGAATAAGAGAGGGCTGTGGAGGATGCGTGATGGCGAATGGTGAATGGAATGATGTAAGAATGGGTCCTGATGGTGAGCGGATAAGAGAAGAAAAGATACCATTATAAGCACTAATGCTTCTATTTGTTATTATCATATAGCACAGGTGCGGTTGTTGTAATCGCGTTCAATGTCGCGCAGGTAGGCATAAATGCCATATTTGCTCTCTACTCTCAACTTCTTTGAGACCATTTCCGTCTGCGTAGTGGCTGTCAATTTTGCCCCACAATTACTTTCAACGCTGCGTGGATAATAAACAACCTTGATTTTGGCGAAAAATTCCTAGGTTACAAAAAGAGCAGTCGTCGTCACAATTCTTTAAACACTAAGCAATTATTAATTGACACTGAATTTAGTAATTTATAAAACTTTCAGTCAAAGATCGTGGTCTCACGCGAGTCGAACGGCATCTGCAGACGCTGTTGTAAGTAACAATGCATCTATTTGCAACGGTTTTCCAATTCGATGAAAGCGCATCTATGATTTCGCAGTCGTAATTATGCATATTTTGAACTTTCAACACTTTCTTATTGCAGGTAATATTTATTCGGTTTCAAGTCAAATCTTCGATGTAAGGTGGAGTGTGAGACCACGCTTTGATCCATTCGACTTAGTTCATAGCTGATCTTATGCCAAAAGGTGTTATCTTTACTTGCATCCCTCAGTGTGCTAATAGCGCAAACATTCTTCCTTCCCTTTGAACGACAGAACTTTAGTTAACATTCTATCCCAGCAAGTTTACTTGAATCACACACAAGCTTTAAGCAGTTTATTTATCTCTCAGTTCTCAATGGTACGCATTGCGCACCCACGAGGATATGCACTTCTTCACAAACTATATCATTACTTGTAAGGGTAACTGATGATAGGCAAGAATTTTGCTCATTGTACTACTTTGCACACAATGCATTGAATGCGTTCCTCGTCTCAAGTTACTCGTGTTAAGACTGGCTATTAGGTTGGAGGATTAAGCTCAGCCAAAATGCTAACATTTAAAAAACGCGCCTATTTCTGCAAGAGATTCACATTCCTTAAAGGGAAAACCCAATTCTTGATTTTCGAAGATCTGGTTGGTCTGAAGAATGTTATTTACTGTTCAATCAACCAACCCCGTCGTGTACTTAGCATTGGAGAATATTGTTGCCTGGACGGCTTCCATCTTGATAGTTCCACAAGTGCATGCATCCAGGTCATCGATGCTAGTGCGCAGTGTCTTACCGTCTTCTTCCATCTTAATTACGATGTTCCTCATACTTACAAGGGTTTTATATTAGTTGGCATCACCTGTCATCTTATTTATTAGCTTTGTCACAGCGGAAATGGGCATTAATCAACTGCATCATCAATGCATGAGGCTTTATGCGTTGCTTCAATCTGCTTGCAAACCTGTGGCATTTCGTCCGCACCATTGCCTTAGACTTAAGTTGGTCTCTAAAGTGTAGATGCGTCGTTCCTTCCAGAAGTTTATTTATGCCATTTGTGACTGCTAAGTAAAAATGAGGCGTCATTGTGGCTGCACCATCATGGCATAATTTTTAACTTGAAAATGTGCCTACGGACGTCGTCAAAATCTGAGTAAATGTGCAATTTGATGAACTTACACGCAGGCTGTAAATTCCAATGTAGCAGTGTCACATTTACTTGGTCGCAATCCCTAAGATTAACATGTGCGCACTTATTTGATTAAAATCTATTTAACCCTTAAAGCATGTCTAATAATCCTGCGGTCTTGTCAGTACAGCGCTAGTTGAGGATCTGGAGTAATTATTAGTCTAATGACAGCGGCTTTACTGAACAACACGTCGAGGTCACTCAAGCCGTCACACTCTACCTATGCGAATGTGGGCTCGTGAATCGGGTGGGGCGACAATGTGACTCAGACCATTCACTGTTCACATAAGTAGGCATGTTTAAACCCGTTTCGATTGATGTGTTCATTATCTGCAGCTGGTGAGTAGGTGACTGCGCTCACGGTAGTACCGCACCTCCGTCTCCCCCTTTTTCCTCCCCTTGTGTCTGCATCCTGCACCCCCACACTCGGTCACCATGCCTTGCCACCGAACCGCCATTAGTGCTTACCCAACCAGCATCGTCCCACGACCCCCGTCTGTGTGCGCGCGCATAGTGTAAACATAGAACACGTAAAAACACGTCCATTCATGACATGACAACGCATTGTTCACGCACAGGGTACCCGCGTTTTGTTTCAGACAGCCAACGGTCTGTCTATCCAGGAGGGCTACATAAACCTTTACATCGATTAAAGTTGCAGAAATTCCCGGTTTAAGTTCCGACTGAGTCAGAAATGCTTAAGGCTAATTTAGTGATTATAAGCATCCAACTTCAAATCCTTTGGAAGTCTACTGAGTCCGTTTGATATCCTGTCATCCCTATGCTTGTCGTCGTCCAAGTGCACCACGTACCCAGTTTTACAAGAGGTTTTCTGGATTGCCGCCTTGTTCATTCGATGGACACTCGGCTGCAAAGCTCCGCAGATTCAAAACTTGGGAATATATTATCAGTCGTGGCACTAAAGACAATCCAGCTGTTTCGCTACCGATAGAAGCGCAGATAACACTTGCAGTGTCCTCCAAGAGGACGCAGCTTAAGTGAGATTACACACAGTTAATTCATAGTATCGACAACAAGAGCTAAAAACGTGCCAGTTGCAAAGCGCTCAAATAGGCCGAGCAGGTTTTGTGAAGCATAAGATGGATGCCGGTGAAGTCAGATCCATCTGCTAACCACTTAGACTCATACCCCGCACTTGCTAGAAGTAAACAGTCTAATGAAAGAGATCATTCAAAATAATACTGCACAATTATAAAGGCCACGCGTTTGTACAAGGACTATGAGCATCTGAAAGTCATATCTAAAACAGACGCATTCCTGTTACTCAGCATAAAAAAATCGTTAGGTGCATTACACGGATTTAAGCAACTGTGCATCCATAACTTGAAATCAGGATGCTGGCACGTGGAAGTGGTGGGAAAACAGAAGGAAGCCCCCGTGTGTAGCAACTTTGATTTTCCAATAATGGAAACACTAAAGAAGCATACAGCATTGGAAATCATCCAGGCTTGGAGAGTGAGGTGCAGACATCAGAATTGGTGAGAATTGGAGATTTAGAGAGTCTCTAGTTGCTTCCCATTCGGGCGATGCCGTAAGACATTATCGATCTTTTCAATGTCTCCTCCCTCCTTCAGCGCATGGTCTCCAGGATCCACACGGACAAATTACGGTTATAAGCCGCTTCAAGTGACGAACCTCGCGTCTGCACTAGATTCATACACTGCAGACAATTGAACCTGCCGTAAAATTGTGCAGGGGACGAATGCATTCGTACTAATACTAATGCTTACGGCAAATTAAGCTCAAAATTCTTCCTCCATTTGGATTGCAGTGAAGGAAAGGGAAACCACTTTTATGACCAATCTGTCATGCATGTCAGGAGCAGTCCCTGGGTAACACGCAAAGAGCTCATTCAGCTCAACTAGACCAAAACGACCCTCTACCCTCCCCATTAACTGCACCGCACAACTGCTCAATGTCTTTGAGTGCGCCTGCTATTACAGCATCCTTTCCTCTATTGTGCTCAATTAAAAGGACATCACAACCGTGGCATTTATAAAACCGATTTGATGCGACAGGTGTGGAACTGTCCCTTCCGTACACTCATTTCGGTCTGGTCGTCGTCAGCTAGATCCCAATCGAGCTCAAACATCACCAGACTATTTGCACTAATGAAATGTAGACCACAATCACCCGTTTTGCTGCTCTATATGAAGGCGAACTCTGGCGACTGTGCGACGGTGCATAGGTTGTGGACAATAACACACGTGAAACAATAGAAAAGATGTTACAAAAAAACTTGAAGCTAGATCGATAAAAATTGTTAAATTTTAGGTGCTAAAAAGATAAAAAGCTTGAGCCTAAATTCCTTGATAAGCCAAATAACCGAAACGAAATGTCTGCCTCTTCTTTGCATATTATCAGAAAGACAGAATTTCAACTGAGCGAAGAAGAGCCCCAAGAACCAAATGAAACAGTGCAAAGAGGCGGCTTAGCAGAATCGCTGCAAAACCCACCTTTTGAGGAAATAGCCAACCTACTTGACTTTGCACGTTATAGTTGAGTCCGAAAAGCGGAAACTCCAACGCTCTACCAAGAGCCTCTTAATGGGATGATGTTTACACTTCGCAAGCTGACAAGAGACAAGAGACCCTACCCCGCCAAGCAGCCGCATTTAAACTTCCTTCAAAAATGCTGGCTTTTAAGAGGAAATCACAGAAATGGATGAAATCAGTAAATCTGATGCCATACGCGAGGACCGATTAGCAAGAGCTCTCTCACTCCTTCATTGGAAGTTGAAAATTAGCATCGGTCATAAAAAAAGGAGAATGGATGATTTCTGACTTTCAATCACCCTCCCCGAAGGTGCTTTTAAACTAAAGTATCACCCAATCGAAATATTGCAAATGTCTAAGCATGGACAAATAACAAACGCAAGCAAGTGAAGAGAACAGCACAATGGATTCGTTAACCATTCTAGCAATGGCAAGTGAGCCCACCACACTAAAATGAAGAAGTCATCTTATGCGTTCCATTAAAAATCGAACCGATGGCAGAGTGGGAAGAAGCAATAACGCAGAGGCCAGTCGTAAAAACGCCACGCGGTCAAGCACCCGATAACGTGTCTCGTGGCTCTTGTGATTGACACATTTCGATTTAATCATCCCTGGTTGAGTCCGGCAGCCCTGTAAGTAGGTATTGACTGAGTTGTAGATCCCTTGATGAATGACGACGCAACTCTTGAGACAAATGTAGAATGACAATGCTTGTCCCCATTATGAGTCCCGTGTCCCCATGGCTGAGACCAAATTGATAGATAAGGCCATAGTGATGAGTCACGCGGCCATTTTTATGCGTCTGGTGGTTTTGAACAACCAAACAGCCAACACTGTTTTGCGCGATCCCCTGCTTGACACCTAAATCTTGTGTTACAGACGCTATGCTTAGTCTAAAGGATTGTTAATACCTGCACTTCGTAGGAAAACGGCTTCGGGAGCACAAGAAAGAACGCCGACACAGTTCAACACTGACATAACGCCTAATGTGATCCAGCTAGACTTCCAACATTGCTACACATCATCTTCAGCAAAACTTGCATTCTTTGAGGCACCTTAACTGACGCCTGCCTCCCTCTCTTAACTTTAGTCTGTGCAAAGACTAGCAAATTGAGTGATCTATCAACATCGAATTGATGTTTTCACCTCCCACTTAGCTTCATAACCAGGTGACTAAGGTGCCTACCTCCAGCGTCTCTGCCATTCAAAGTGATGCATTTTTCACCATTTAAATGCCTTCTGTGAACAATGTAAACAAGTCCATCTCGACCAGCCTTACATATCTATCATATGCTGTCGCAATTGGCCACTACACATTCCGCAAATAAAAAATGGGCAGAGAAATGGATCGATGGATGAAACAATAGACAGTTGAGTGCATTGATATTTTGGCAGACAGAGAGATTGAGATATACGAGGTGACAGCCAGGTCATTAGACAGCCCATACTGGCTTTACCTCCTCATCCAACCTCTGCCTCCAAACCTCCACTAGATGACCGACCAATTTAATAAACAAAGAACAGGGGTGCATATGGGCAATCGAAGGATTTTAATAACGCCCAACATAGTTAATTGATAGAGCATACGATTAAGGGAACGTACGCACTAAACCGTGGACATGTCTATGACGGCGGTATCCCCTTCCACCCTCCCGATACCTAATGCACCCACAGCTCCACTGCATTGGACACGCGCACGGCAGCAGTCAAAGACAATAGATGGTACTTCAATGGACCAAACGTGCGTGTGCGCGTGCTCCAAAAACAGCAGAACATGTATTGTGCATAAGGCAACTGAACATTGTAAAGCATTCCATTTCTTCCAGCTAGGAGCAAATTCCAACCTAAGCAATGCTCTCCAAAACCACTCATCACGAGGGCGTCGGAGAGGTGTTAGTGTTAGCATCTCCGACAGTCAGGTGTTTTGACTAAGATGGAGCGATTTCAACAAGCTCGCTCACATCAAGCAGGACCGTACAAACGCTCCAACGCCACTATCATATCGCTACAGTAAAACAAATGGAGATAAGTAGGGGAATAGATCCATAGACAGTGAAACATACATATTGCCTCACCTTCGCCTGTCCATCCAACAACAACCTTACTAACCAAATAACCAAATCAACAAGTAAGTTAAAGAACGTAAATAAAGAATCAGATGAAACTTAACACTTGCCAGTGCACATCTGCCTGTCTTGAGGGACGTCTACTGACCACTAGCCGTCAAGAATATTAATGCGGCTAACCTACACTTTGTCTGTCCCCACTACCTGTCAGCCAACTATTGGCCCAAAAGCAAAGCAGCTAAAGCCAATGCTAATTACAACACGCCTAAGGGGGAAGAGTGAGGGAAAGGACTACGTCGGGACTACTGCATTGCTACAGGGGAAGTGAACAAGCCAAGACAATTAGTGAGTCGTCTTCAAAGTCATCATCGTGACATTACGTTTCCCATAAACACTTTGTTCGTCAACAATTCGGAGGCAGACATCCCCGGATGCTTCTTCTGATAATGATAAATGTGCATAGTTTGGTGGCTTGGGCAGGGAACAATAAACAGTCGAATTCGCTCAATGTCGCGTCCTCTGCCCTGTCTTTTCTCCCATTTAAAATAAACTAACATCGGCAGAAGGGAACAACGAAATTGCCTAATAATCAGGAAAATCTGAGTGCACCTGAAATGCGCACAAACCTACGGGATAGTCCCATCAAATCCACATAACAATTAGAAGTAAAGAAGCAGCAAGCTTTCTAACCACCAGGAGTTTAAGCATAATATACTCACTTAATGCAAGAGTACCCAGCATAAATGCTACCGTCCCAACATGGATGGAATTGCACTTATTCAAAAGCAATGCCTGCAGTCCGTTGCAGAAGCTCACACGTAGCATGACGCAAATCAATCTCTCTTACCTAGCAACATCCAGCACACTCAATCCAGTAACAACAAATTTAACACACTTCATAATGACCATAAACAACTTCTCTCACTCAAAATTCTCAAAAAAACATGCACATTCATTGAATCCCGATAAACACGACCTGCCCCATTTAGGCCTCCATGACAATGCAAGTGATCGACAAACGTACACTACTTACCCACCTAACCGGAAAAAAAACAAAACAAAATGCGCAAGTCAGAACTGTCAATACTTCATGTATACCAGTGCTGGGTGAATGCACCTAAACTATTGATGGCGGCAAACAAGTGAATCATGTGGAAGACAAAATAGTAAGATGAGGCACAGGTAGTCCTAAGTCAGCGTTGGGTCTTCATTCAACAGGCAGTGACTGCGGCTTAATGCAAAAGACCACGCTTCGCAGTCAGGCGTTACACCTCATCAAAGTAGATAGACAGCAAGTAAATGGTATTTACAAGTGGGACTTTTCAGATGTGTATAAAAATGCGCATCTATACGCACCTATGAATTGGCAAGTTCCTTCCTCCATCTACCCACAATCTTCACATCACAACACGGGCGTCACGGCACGGCACCGCTTGCACCCTACTTTGCAGACTTCCAACAGATTTTGGCAAAAAAATCCATCAGCGAACGCTGATTGCCAAAACGACTTTCAGCGGTGGTGCAGCCTTAACGAAACACCTGTCCTTTGCACCCTGAGGAAATATTGCTGGTATGCCGCTTCATTTGTTCAGTCATATCTATTTCTCGCAGCAGAATTCAATATTTGCATCCATCCATCACCTGCGCCAGCAAATATTCCATCCAAAAAACATCCTCGTATCAGCAGGAACAGGCTGAGTATTCGAGAAGCAGTATCGATCAAGCCGACGGATAGACACTTAGTGTGACGATCGCGTAGAATGCGCGTTGAAGCCTCGTTCGTCGCAGAATGTTTACGACCTTGGCTTAGGTTTAGTCAGATCGCGCCTGCTGAAGCTGAATGCGGCGACATTCTGCTCGTAAATGGAGGAAAAGTGCTCAGGCACCCTTTCGGAGGGCGCCTCAACTGAATTCGAGTCCAATGAGCACGACCGATTCAACTAATATGGTTATTACAGCAATTTGGATAATGCGGCTGCCACATTGCATTTGTGAAGACTTCGGGAGAGGGATTAACAACGGATTCGTCAGAACACAGCATTGATCATGCCATTTCCTGGGCAGAAACTCATTCTCAGCACCACAAATTGGAGACCAGTAGAAAGGTCAAACCTCAAATTTGACAATTTTTCTGTAATCCCTCGGAGCTTATTAGATGCGCCACCACAGACAGGTACGTCGTTGTCATTCTTAAGATCTACACCATCATTGACACCACCTGAAGCCTGAAATTTGACAGCTCTTCTCAATCCAAAGCCAACAGATCCTACTTTGCCAAAGTAGCGCCGCAACTAAAACACCCAACTCACCCACCATACCGGCAGACAATATACTAAATACGGTCAATGACCTTGAAACTGCCGAAATAAAAAACTTCTGAGTAAATACCTTCCTAATCCTAAACCTACGCAAATGCACAAAACGTCTAAGTTAAAAAGCCCAATGCAATTATATTTAAAAACAGCAAGCAGTTCATTGTTAAAAGAGGATTTATGGAAAGATTTGCATACATCTATAAAATATTTGCGGACAATCAAATAAGGAATCAAACACTGCGCAACATTTAGGGTATCCATTTTAGGAAGAATTGCGCTTGAACATCATACAGTAAATATGAGGATTGAAGAGCTACCCTTCAGCAGGATGACGGATTTGTTACAAATTGAAAATAGAATAGTGGCTTCTGTCGTCTTCCATGAATGCAACAATCGTCATGCAGGATATTCTAAGTTTCTTCCCACCTCTCACACCAAGGGTGCATTCAACGTGGCATAGATTTACACGATAGATACAGATGTGGCGCGTTTCCCGATTATCGCCTTGCCTTCTGTCTTGTAGTCATTTGAACAAATAGGTCCGAGCTAAGGGATTTCAGTGCGAACACGGGGTGGACGAGACACTTCCTCCTTTCTGCCCTCACAAATTCTGACGCAATCCCCATCACGGTGTTTGCAATGGCTGCCTCATGGTCTCTCATTGATCTCTCTCAACAACCAAAGCATTGCATTAATTCCTCGTCCCATTAGCCCCAGCCGAGGTACTGCCCTTGTTGGGTGCCCTTATATGTACTACCAGGTAGTTTCCTTTCAGTCGTAAGTGTGCGAACTTCACTTTCGCGTCTGATCGGCGATTTGCCCTTGCAGAGTTACAGAATAATGGTTAAAATCGGAGTATTGTGGTGCGGACAAAGCACGTATTAGGCGACAGAACGTTCATCACTCTGACCAACTCTTTGCCATAAAGGCGATGAACCTTGCAGTACAGCTGTGGTGAGTAAATTGGCCTGAATTTGCGTATCAATTCTCCATCTCGACGGACATCGATTTGAAGTCGCTTGTCGTGATTCTTCCTCTGGCTCATGTAGGATAGTCCCAAGTGCTTGTGCGCGGTGCTAAAAGCTTACTTGCATCTTCTTCTGATTGCACTAAGAGCTCTGATACATTGATGGTATCGAAATGCGCCCTCACTTAACGATCCGCGAGCCGATAAAATCTTAATTGATGCACGAATCGCAGTGCGTGTCTTTGAGTTCTGGAAGGACAAGGAGTCTAGTGAGATTTTGGTGGTGCGAATTAGCTGTGAGCAAAGGTCATTAGAGTTGTTCATTGGGACATCTGAGACCGCGTATTCTAACTACCTGAAAAAATTGCCTACTGCACAATTTTGGCCAGCTTAGTTGTTATGTAGGAAATCAGCATGAGTATCACGTCCAAGACCACTTTTGCACATTTAATAAATTGTACTGGCTGAGGTTCTCTCCATTCACAGGCTTCTAACGACGCCTCCTCTTCTACAGCCACCCGCCCTCCCCCTTCAACCCTGGTGAAAGTAACTGAGTATAGGGAGTGAAAGGGTTGTTGTCCAGTACAAGGCGCAAACCACTCCACTGCCCCTCACTCCAAAGGCGCATTGAAAGCAATAAAACTATTGCATTGCATGAGTGAACTGCTAGCAAATGAGGATAATGTTTACGAAAGTAACAATTTGAGAGGGAGCAATGAACCTCGACACTGTCCCCCTCGATCCAGCCTCTTAACACCCCGCACTCCTGAGCAGCCTTCGCAATCCACACAGCGGACATCCAGTATGCCGTGGGATTGAGCAAGTGCATAGATGCGGTTTCGTGCGCAATGCTCTTCTGTTTGCTGAGGAGCGGCGCTGTTTTGAGCTGCGAAGGAAGGCGGTGTCGTGGTGTGGCGCAGAGTGCTTTGCGAGGAGAACAGTCCCTACTCCATCCCTTCCCCTCGTACACACGTACATGCGCATTGCAAAACGACCAGCCGCGAGACGCGCTCCACGCACCCTCGCTGACCCCTCTATCTTAGCATTCATTAATGGGCCAATCCTCGAGGTAATGCAATACGAGGCCGACCCGTGGACGGGGTTGAGCAAGCTCACAGCACCCGTCCCAGTTGGAAAAATACAGGTAATTTCATTGGTCCCAAATTAGGGACCGTTGCAGAAATTACACTGCAAAGAACAGATACTACACATGATCTTAGCTCAGAGAGCCGAGAAGCGATGCCTTACCTCGCCCACCCAAACCACGGCCTCAAGTAGCTTTCACTTGCTCCACGACCGCTACACCATCGCACTCAACAGCCTCTAACATAACCCGTCTTTTGCATATTTTCCCTGCGTTTCGTCTAATTCCTTACGCTCATCATAACCCGTTTTATTTCCTTTCCTTCTTTTTGTCTCATTCATCCTCAGCTAAATTGCCCATCCCTAATCACACACATCTATGCGCACGCTACTCACCTTCTGTTTCAGTAGGCCGTCATTAAGCCATCAAGTGCAGCCGTCTCGCTACACTTATGCCTGCGATTAGCTGCGCGTCCTGCGCCTCTGCACTCTGATGTTGTGGTGCTGTGCCGCTGCACCATCGCGAAACAATCAAATACGCACATTGACGCTGTCGTGTGCTCCCATGCGGCCGTGTGCCCACGAGCGCATGCACATTTGAATCACCTATCCGTGGCTCTCCATGCACAAGCAATTTTATATGCAAATCACTCAGATTTCATTTGTTTTTTAGCATCAATTCATTATAATTTTCTGATTTTATGCCAATTCACTCATCATATTAGACAACTGCTCTTTTACAGTTCTCGCGGTCTTATTTTTTCACCGATATTCCATTCAATCTTCACATTGTAAACAATTTACATTAGGCATGAAATCTTGTGGGATTACACACCTTAATGACTTGTCATTTCTGAGGTGACAGTAGCTCTTCTCAATTAAAGCACATTATAATTGAACTTATACGCCGGATAAACCTCAAAGCCAATTCTTTCTTGTGCCTTAGCAGCTGTCACTGCGTCTTTGGATTTCGACAACTAACGATTTGGTAAGGTGCAAAGCGACAAATGCTGCGATCAAAATTTGCAGTGCTTTGATTGTCTTAAGCGCCTTTTATGCAAATATCGACATTCAGACTGCCATTAGTGGTTCAGCAGAATCCATCCCTCCAAGCCTTATATATTTACATAACCTTTTCTAAAGGCAACTGCTAACCCAGCCATTATCACCTCAAATGCACCCGTGTGTCGAGGAAGCAGTTTGACGTTGATAAAAAATCAGAAATGCGAATTTTGAGCATAAAGTTGGATGCCGGAGTAATTTAGATTGGAAACATTTTCTCACCAAGTAATTTAAGGCTCTTCTTGAAGAAGGTGCTTAGCTATTCGGTCAATATGATTTGGTATCTAAACCTGAATCTTACATCAAAGTTCCATTTCAAAATGGATTTTAAAGCAGTACTAGCATCTACAAGCAATTATGCCATTGAAGATCAGAAGGGCCAAACTACCAAGTTACGGATGTAAAATTTGAAGTCCTACGCTTCGTACAACATCATCATGTGGCTCAAAGGCAGAAAGGTTTTGAATTTTGCAGCTATAAACAGGCGTATGATCAGAATAAGTGGTCAATCAAAGTCTGTTAACGAATCAAATGTTAAAACGTAGAACTACACAGTCCGTATTTCGAATCACATTACAAGGCAGAAGAAAAAATGCGAAAAACCATGGAAAGGGGTGCAGCGATGGCCAAGCGGTGACGAGAGTCATTTAGAGATAGGTGATTCAAATGTGCATGCGCTCGTGGGCACACGGCCGCATGGGAGCACACGACAGCGTCAATGTGCGTATTTGATTGTTTCGCGATGGTGCAGCGGCACAGCACCACAACATCAGAGTGCAGAGGCGCAGGACGCGCAGCTAATCGCAGGTATAAGTGTAGCGAGACGGCTGCACTTGATGGCTTAATGACGGCCTACTGAAACAGAAGGTGAGTAGCGTGCGCATAGATGTGTGTGATTAGGGATGGGCAATTTAGCTGAGGATGAATGAGACAAAAAGAAGGAAAGGAAATAAAACGGGTTATGATGAGCGTAAGGAATTAGACGAAACGCAGGGAAAATATGCAAAAGACGGGTTATGTTAGAGGCTGTTGAGTGCGATGGTGTAGCGGTCGTGGAGCAAGTGAAAGCTACTTGAGGCCGTGGTTTGGGTGGGCGAGGTAAGGCATCGCTTCTCGGCTCTCTGAGCTAAGATCATGTGTAGTATCTGTTCTTTGCAGTGTAATTTCTGCAACGGTCCCTAATTTGGGACCAATGAAATTACCTGTATTTTTCCAACTGGGACGGGTGCTGTGAGCTTGCTCAACCCCGTCCACGGGTCGGCCTCGTATTGCATTACCTCGAGGATTGGCCCATTAATGAATGCTAAGATAGAGGGGTCAGCGAGGGTGCGTGGAGCGCGTCTCGCGGCTGGTCGTTTTGCAATGCGCATGTACGTGTGTACGAGGGGAAGGGATGGAGTAGGGACTGCTCTTCCCGCAAAGCGCTCTGTAGGTTAGTGTGGCGCAAAAGCTTCACAGAAAATGTGACACATTTAAACTATTTGAAATCGAGTCAACCATAAAATACATTAGCTTTTCACGTATTTATGTGGATGACTTTATGTTAGGCAGCCGATAAATGACAGTGCTACCCGCATATTTAGCATTCCCTATTAATGCGGCATCTCTACCTACCTACATTTAGATTCAGATGCCAGCTAAACAGGTGATTACGGTTTTCAAGCGAAGCATAGAGGATATACACATTGTGACGGTTTCATCGTTCTCCCTTCTTTACTGCGCCTGCACCCAATAGGAGAAGACTGATTGCTCTGCGTCATCTTTATTACCTTGGACAAAATGTAGATCGAGAGCGTATCAATTGGATGTTATGGGATGGCCTCTGTCGGCGTCAGAGGGATTAACCTGCTACTGAAGGACGAGATTCTAGAGTTGTTTTCTCGATGCATGCCTAAAAGGCACAATTAAAGAAAAAAGTAACTATTACACACGTTAATTGGACATTTGAGGCAAAACTTAAAGCCCCTAGGTAAGCAACTTCAGCTATATCAAACAGTAAGGTCGATTAAAGCAAAGGAATATGAAAAGATACATATCAGAATTAGGTTTTGCCAATGTCAACCTGCGCCTTTATTGTCGGTTCATTGTAACGCAAAGGAGATTGCAAGGAGTGTACGAAGGATGAAGCACATGATACAGTACAGACAAACTTTAGCAGGTCCATTTTACTAGGCGTCAGTCAGTGCCTTCTCCTCAGAAGGGCCTTAGCCCTCAAAAATTGAGAATCGTATCTTCTTTAGCAATATTGCCCCCAAACATTTAATTCGTCAACAACATGTGGCAAACACATATGCAGCCCTCTGCTGACCTATTCCATTTGGTGGTTTTTATTAGTTGTAAGGCATGCAGTACCAAAGCACCCAGATCCATCTCTCCATCACACACAAATCCTAGCATAGAAACTATCAGTTGCCATTTTTACTGGCTCCAATTGCAATACGAATCATTTGCAGTCAATAACGGGGTGAGTAGTTTTGTTATCTCTGCATCTGGTGGCAGCGTGTTTGGCTGACTTGATTGAGTGGAAAAGGGCATGCTTGGTTGTGTAGAATGCAGAAGGGAAGGAGCAAACTTGGAAGGGTGGGATCGTTGGCCAATGGGAAAGTTGTGTGAGGGAGAAAGGGAATGACTTATTGTCACATGAAAGTGACGATAGAGGTGATGGCCTACTGCCAAGAGAATGGCTAAATCTGATCGTCCACCATACTGAACTGGTCTATTTGGAAACGATTTGACATAAACATTGCAAAACGTATCATGCATTCTGCAGAAATTCTGGGATAGAGGCATATTGGTTGCGTAAATCTGCTGCTATGTTGCATATGATGGTGACGAGTTTGCCATTACCCTAACATTGTGAAATTGGGAGTGATTCTGTTTGACAGATCTGTTGCACAAAGCCTGCTTGACCTGCTTTGATTGAAGGAGCTACCGTGCCATTTCTCACTATGCCACGTTTCACGTATAAATAGGTGGGATTCTCCCGCCCTCCTAGCCCACTTGCCACGATGATGTGCCCACGAAACGGTGAGTTGACAATTACGGAGTAAATGTCAGTTCCACACTCGTATGTTGCTCTGCGCAGGCGAAGTAGTGATTCTGCATAACTTTTGCGTTGCCAGGTCTCTTTGTGATAGTCTTCAGCCTGGTTGCTGCATCTCATCAGGCATCCACAGATGTGGAAAGAGCGCAAATGCTAGAGGCTCATTTGAAGTTCGAGAAAGAGTGTACCCTCCTGCTAGCGATATGCTACTAACGGTACGTTTCTTCTCCTTACGTCCGTGGTCGGCAACAAACTTGTTTGCACCCTAAGTTGCCCCACGTGCTAATTTACTTGGCGGCATTTCATAGCTTCTTTTCTACTTATCCAGGAGTACTCGACCGAACTGGAACTACTGGCAGATTATTGGACCAGTCGATGCAGGTTCGAGCATCCAGATTGGAGTCGACATTCACAATACGAGGGACTTGGACAAAATACCGCATTTATCAGTAACTTTAAGCCACCTATCACCGAAGCCGCTTGTGGCTGGAAGAGTGAAGATAAGTACTACACTTATTTCAACGACTCTTGCAGCTACGTGCGTGGTCATTACACACAGGTAAGAGAACAGCATGTGCATACCATTAATTAGGTGCAGCGCATGGATGCCATCGAGTGTGCTTTGTAAGGTCATTTCTTCCCAAGTATTGCAAGCCTACTTGCAATTTCATGCGGGTTGAGAGAGTAGACGTAAATGAGTGGAAGTATGGAAAACGGTATTATTTGGCAAACCACCACATAGTGTGGCTTGTTATGCTATTTTGTGCACAACCAGATGGTGTGGGCGAATTCGAGTCTGGTGGGCTGTGCCATGCGGCAGTGTGACAATATGTGATCTGGATGGATAAATCCACAACACTTTACTGTGTGTCAATACATGACCGCGTAAGTGTGATTTCATTTCGAACGATTGCTTGATCGGTTGGCTGGTGGAATCAATGGATGACTGTTTAGCTGTTAAAACAATAGCTTTGACATGTGCAGTTGTGACAGGGATAGTGAACTTCTTTAGGGGAAACTATTATGGAAAACAGCCGTATACATCTGGAACCAGTTGCAGCAAATGTCCGATGGGATACTCGTGTTTTTGCAACCAGTGTATCAAACAGCCTACGTGCAAAAAATTGCTGCCGACATTGGAATTGGAGACTCCTAAGGATAGAACTCTGCCAGAATACATGGTCTGGAAATGAGCCTAACAACCACCGACTAAACTGGTTGCATCTGCCCTGGCGTCCTTAAAGTCGAGTATCACGTCTTCTACTCACCCTGCTGTAGTCACTTTCTACCATGTTTTGAGCACCAAGTCATCTTATGTTGCTGATAACTTCAATAAACTTAACGCTTTCTTCACTACCCCTCATTGTCAGTGCAGTGTTAGTTGGAGGTATACACCTATTTGCATACTGAGGAGAATGTGAATGCTGCTACGGAGGATTCCGATTGAATGGAGTGGTTCGGTAAATCAAACATCCAACTGTCAAAGAGGATGGGTGATATCTGTTTAGTTATTTGCTGCGCCCCTCTAGGAGGAGGCAAATATGTAGTAGAAATTCGTCAATGTTTGCCTTGCTTTACAGGTCGTGAAAACGCTGAGAGTTTTAGAGTGGAGCACATAATTAAAGTAATAAATTAGGAACACACTTATTCATACTTAAGTTGCGAAGGTTGAGCTTTTATCACTTGGGAAGAGTTTATGCATTGCAATCGAATCATTAGCCATTTCATCCTGTTTTGCTAAATGTTAGTGATTTAGACTTCTGTCAAAGGCTGGTAGAGGTAATGTGAAGCTTGCCACTGATCAACTGTTTTAGTTCTTACAATGCTATCATTCTTCTGCAGTTGTGTCTACACTCTGAGCGGCGTGATGCGTGATTGACAAATTCATACGAAAACCGCGCTTAACCAAACCACTGACCCCACCATTGTTGATTAACAAATGCGGTCCTTTGTAGGAGGTTTTGCAAGTGTCATTTGATTATTTGAAGCATTAAAGCAAACAGCATGTTGCCCAGGCGTGCCTACTTAGAGAGTGCATTGGTGGTTTGACAAGAAAAGTCGAGCGAATTGATGCATTTGGACCACGTTAAGTTTCGCATGACTTGGCGGTAAGGTTGATATTCAAATGGCCTACGTCTACACACAGGCTGCACCGAATTCACGCCGCTCTATGGTGCTCGAAAAACTTTATCACTTCCACTCTACAGCACATCAAGCTGCACTCAAAGATCAAAGATGTTAGAATCGGCTCGGAGCAAAGTGCGCAATGTACCTCCTTAGATGCTTCATCACGCTCATTGCAATTAAAAAATCCTCAACAGTTTATTCAGTGGTCCTGCAATGTCTGCGAAACCTATTGACGGAATTACTGTAACGACCTACTAAGCTTGAAAAAATGCTAGGTGCACACTTACTCTTTACCAGTAAGCATAAACAAGGTTTATACAGACGAGACAGTGAAACCTGCCACTTGTAACCCGATCAACAAGAAGTTCAGATGAAAGGCGTGCTCCGGAATATCTCTGTTTAAGACGGATATATCACATAGGCTATAAAGGAGAGGGAAACCGTCGCCGTTCTACAAAACCAGCAAAATTTGGGACAAGGAAATTCAACAACGTAAAATATCTGCCGCCCTCTTAATTATAGTGCATCTCAGATATCATCCAATAGCAAGGGTGTCCATAATGAAAACGGATGGTCCGTTTGAATGAAATGCGAGAGATAGGCTGTCTACTTGTACGTTGGCCACCGCGCTTGGTAGGCATTACACTTCTAGTTTTACTGGCATGCGCACCTATCACGATGGCGAAGAAGGAAGGGCAGCGTTGGAGAATGCATGATGGCGGATAGGAATGAGAAGATGTGGGGATAGATCCTGGTGGGTGGGTGGTAGGCGGATAGGTGGTGGTGTGACGCGGTGATCAAGACTAGTGATGTAGCAAGGAAGGTGAAGGGTGGAGGAGGGAAATGATTGGTGGGGTGTGGTGGGGATTGCGCGCACGGGCAACAGGAGAGAGAGGATAGATGGGAGTGATGGCAGGGAGAGTGATAGGGGAGATGAGTGATGGGAGAGGGAGGAGAGTAGGATGTGTGAAGCAAAGTCATCGTCAACGACTAAACACGTTAAAGACACCGGCTCCTGTCTGATCGTCGAGGTTGAGCCGCATTGGATAGGGCCAGTGCTTTCTCGGTGCTGCTGAATCTCTTCTTCCATCGTCTTAAGAGCCCTCTTATCTCAGCTTTTGTACCGTGCTTTACAATGCACTACGCTCTTCAATATGCATCTTCAGCCCTGCTGTTTCTGCTTTCAACTTCTGCAGTTTAAACCTGACTTAATCCCTTCTATTGACTACATTTTTAATGCATGTTTACTTAATTGACGCTGAATTTTTTATCGCTTTTTTATTCCTTTATTTGTCAATTTTTCGTAATGCCTTTTGGAGTAAATGAATTCCTTTTAAAACTTCCTAATTAGCATACAGGGCTAGATAAATTGCGCGGTTTTTTCTTCGTTGTGTTACTTTGCACGCAACGCAGTGAAATCATTCCTTACCACGAGTTATTATTGGGATATCCCGCTATTCTCCTAAAGGGCTAAGCTCGGTCAAAGGTCCAGAGATCACAACATCCACTTAGTTCTGCAAGTCGTTCAAAATTTTTACGCAAGGACCCGATTCTTGTTATTTGAATGTCTGAGGCTATCATTTATTTGGTCTGGACGTTAACTGCTCTTCAACCAGTTGACCTAGTCCTGGACTCGACAAGTAAAATAATGTTGTCTGGCCGGCCTTTATACTCACAGCTCCTCTGCTGCATGCATCTTTGTACTCGGTGATGGCAAATATCAGTTTACTACATTCCTTATTCTTAAACACAATGCGTTTCATAAGTGCAGGGATATTCCGTTATTTACCATCATTTTATTTATTGGCCCCGACTCAACAAAAGGAATATTGTTGCTACATCTCCACTCTACAAAGCTTAATGTACTGCTTTAAACTACTTGCAAGTCTTCTGCGGCATTTCTTCTGCTCAAACGTCTCAGATTTAGGTTGATCTTCGAGGTACAGATGCGTCATTTTTTTCCAGTAGTTAATTGATGGCAGTTGTGACAGCTAAATTTGGAAGATGTTTTTGTTGCTTCATCAATATGTTATGATTTTAGCTTGATTCCTTGGTTGCGATTATTGCTATAAGATGGTTTGCTGCACAAGTTAATGAATATCGCACTTAGGTTGTGAAATTCAATGCAGTGGTTCCAATTTTAATTACCATTATTCACCCGATAAATTTGTGCGCAGTTATTTAGACAACTTTTATTTATCCTTTGTAGTAAGTCTTAAAACTCGCGTTCCTGTCAGTAAGGAGCAAATTGAGGGATTCTGGTGATTGTTGGCCTAACGACAGCGACTTTACCGACCGACATTTATACATCAGGCGCACCGTCACACCCTACCGCACAGGCTGGCGTAATCGAGAATGCCGGCAGTGTGAATCAGGCCATTCGCTGTTTCCATAAGCGAGCATGCATAAACCCATCTCGATTGATGTATGCATCAAGCGCAACTAATGAGGAGGTGAATTTGCTCATAGTGAGTACCTCACCTCCTTCTCCTACATTTTTCCCTCCCTCGTGTCTGCGTCCAGTACCGCCGTACTGGGCTGCTACGTCTTGCTACAAAACCGACACTACTAACCCAACCAGCGTCGCTTCACAACCCCATTTGCACACGCACGCATGATGTGAATATGGAATCCGTGGCAACGCCTTTACCTACCTTTACTGCACGGAGATATATTGTTCACACACAGAGTGCCTGTGTTCTACTTCAGAGAGTCGATAATCTATCCATTCAAGAGGGCTGCGTGGACCTTTATATAGATGCTATTTCTGGATGTTCTTGATCCAATTACAGTATAAACTGAAAGCTTTTAAAGCTAATTTGGAAAACGTTAGCATCCAACGTCAAATTCTTTAGAGGTCCGTTGAGTCCGTTTGTTGCCCTGTTGTTCATATTCTTGTCTTCGTTCAAGTGGACCACGCACTCGTCTTAATAAATGGGGTTTTCGCATAGCCGCCTTGTTCATTAACGGTCACAAATTCGATGGACATTGGGCTGCAAAGCTGCGTAGGTTCAGCACTCCAGAATATATAATTAGGTGTGGCATCCATTCGTCCGTCCAACAGCATCAGACCGATTTCGCCAAGTGATTTCAACTCCTAGCATCTATGCGTATAATTGGAGCATCTGGTCTATCTAGGCCAAAAAATACGCGAACGTGTTGCCATTACAAGGCGTCAAATTTGGTTGAGCAAGTTTTGTGAAGAACACGATAGGTACCCGTGACGCCAGACCCATCTATTAACCAGCCATACGCATACCACCCCTTTGCTGGAAGTAAGCCGCCTAATGGAGGAGATGATCTAAAATAAAGTTAAATAATCATCGAAGCCACTGTGAACCTCTGTGATCGTGCTAATAAAGATAAACTGTAGCACGCAATGGAGCATAAACTATAGGAATCTGAATGCTGTAATTAAGAAGGATGCTTTTCCTTTACTCCACATAAACGAATAGTTAGAGTCGTTACTTTGGTTTAAATGGTTCTCCTCCTGATTCAAGTTCAGGATTATAGAACGTGGAAGCGGCAGGGGCGAACAGATGGCAGTCTGCTTTTACGCTGTTGTATCCACTGTATCAACTTCGAGTGCGTAATGTGGCGGCCTCATTCCGACGCCTGATGCAGCAGCGTGAGTAGGTTTATTGACTAGGAAAAGCATGAATTGTCTGAAGGGCATAGCACTCAAATTTAAGGTGGTGTTAGACAGCCTATGAAATGCAGAACTGAACTTGAGCCCAAAGAAATGTCGTTTTTAGGAGAGATGTTGCCCTTCTAGGGCGTGGACACATCAGAAGGGAAGACAGTCCCCTAATACCATGCAAAAGGGGTGAGAAATGACCAACACCATCAAGAGACGAAGCTCGGCATTTTTTTGGGTTAAGCAAATTACTACTCCTGAATAATCTTGCTAGCCAGCACCGTAAATTACTCAACAACCTGTCGAATCTGTAGGCGCTCTTCACAGACTTTCTGACCGACTGTCAGGAACGAGTGTGCTGGAGCTGATTTCCACTGATTTCCTACGTAACGCCTACGCTGACCTAAATTGTGCGAGAGGCACCTTTTCCACCCAGCAAAGAGACGCAGACATAGCTGTCACAATGAACTGCTTTGATGACCTTCGCTCGCAGCTAATTCACACCACCAATATCAGGAGGAGAGAATTTCAAGTGCTTGTGAACTGGTAAGTGATCATTGTATTATCAATCTCGATGGCATTCTCATCTCTGATAGAGACATTTGGTAGCATGATGCAAAACTGAATCCAGTTACTGGCAGTCCAAACCCAATGAATTGCCTTTTCCTTCAATCTGTGGTCACCATTATGACACTCGCAGTCTAGTCAGATAGAATGCATGTCAACGAAGTCCGCAAAAATAACGTGAGGTCATGGGCAGCACCAACTAATCAAACGAGTCTCAGTGGCATTTCGGGTTCGGCACTTACTGTGGGTGTTTCATAAGGTGCTTTGCTATGATCGCCGCTCCGCTGCATAAATTTATTAAATGGGAAGCGTAAAAGAAGATTAAGCGGAGAAAGAGCATTATATGAAGTGCTTGAAAGCTGAAGCAAGTGCCCACTATATGCACTCACACAGGCGCGAGCGATGCAGCCGTGAACGGTGTCATCGAAAATAGGGTCCAAGAAGAAAGGCAACAAGCGTGGATGATTATAGTAAGAACGGATCAAATACTCACTTGATAGCAAGTGTGAAAGAGATTGACCGTTCTGCATCATGGAGGTACGAGAAACTGCAGCACTATGATCATACAGATGAAAACAGAAAAGTGCATGCGTATGATAATGCATACACGGAGCACTTGATTCGATCCATAGCTACTAAGGCTCCATTTTTGAAAGCCAACTCTTACCTGAGTCTTTTTTCTTCCAGTGCGTAGAGACACGCGTGACACCGGGACATTTTTGCAGGGCACTGGATGAGTGGGAGAAGCGGATCGCATTCACACCGAACTGCTAATGGTTTTTGCCAAGGGTGCACAATCAGACGAGCGAGATCTAAGCCCACAACGGACGCCTCTTGCACATATGACTACGGTTCATGCAACAGTTAAAATTTCGTCGTGACGGAGGCCTACAGGTCATTAAAATGGAGCGCCTTTTAGTGTCAACAATGTTCCAGGGATTGTATTGCGTCTAAATGAGGACGCAAGCATACTTGTACCATCGCATGCAAGCAATCACGATTGTCCTACATGAGCCAAAAGAAGCAATTTAGCAAGCAATTTTGGAATAACATCTGCGGAGACGGGAATCGGTACACAAATTCAGACCAATTTGCCCACCATAG
>JADWOT020000007.1:8096097-8241473 GCA_036345935.2 Taenia hydatigena
TTTCGTTCAAAGGTAATTTATCCTTATGAGTCACTGGTAGGCAAAGGCGAAACCTGCGAAACCTGCTGCGTAAAACATAGGAATACATCAGAGTCAATTTAAGGCCTATGGTTGAGTCTATGATGTCTTTTTCACGATGGTGAAGTCTGCTCAAATATTAAAGACAAGTGAATGACTCTGACGAAAGTATAGGCAATCTGTATAGGAAACAATTCCATTAGTTTCAGTTCTGCTCATTCGTTAACGCGACATTAGATTGCACAAGGAATTAGGAACCAGTGGTAGATTATCAGTTGTAGTTAGCTCACATTATTTATATATTTTAGCATTGCATGATTACAAAAATAAAACGGCGCACCTGATGGACTGCCATTTTTAAGTGCGAAATAATGGAGGTGTGGTTTACGTTAATTATCCCTTATGCGGAAGTGCGCGTGTCTTTACCACGGTCGGTAAACAAAAGGCCTGTTTTGGCATTGATGAACCACTAAAATAAGAAGCTTATAAGTAAAACAAAGGTGACCTTTTGTGGGTCAGCAGTGCGATCAATTTTTACTTAATCTTTGCACGATTAAACAAAGCCTATTATCGTAGTCGTTTGCAAGTGCCATGCAGCGGGAGAGTCAATCTAATGCCTACTGGATTCATGTGCCTATGAAATGACGTCGAGTAACGGTACCATTCGACTATGAGCTTATTTCGCACAGGGTTGGGCAGCTGCAATAGCGCAGGTCAGTGGTAAACTACACAACAGTCATTATTTATGTTAAGATCGTACGCTGATCTGATGCAACACAAATGAGCGTGCGGCCCATTTATTGTAATTGCGGTATGGCTTAATAATGCAATCGTTATTGTCAGACGTATAAGAAGAACCGGTCGAGCATGCTATAACTCTTGTATTAACAAAACTGCTGAGCTGACAACCCGTCACAAGCGTGGGTGTATCTCCACAGACCCACAATACTGATTCGCATGCGGTATGGAAGGTATGGCTTGACACTGGATTTAGCTCACACGTCTGTAAGGCACGTAAATCTTTAAAAACGAATTGCTACACATCGTTTGTTCCTCATACGTTGCATCAAAATTCCGGACAGTTCCTTGTTCCCCACCCGTACGAGCCTGTATGGGCCTCTTCTTTGTTCCACTTTTTGCCTTCAGCTTACCGTTATGGATGCCAATTTTGTCGTAGGCAAGTGTTACCCCTTACCATGACCAGCCTCTCTTAATTAAGGTGCTTTTGTTTAAAACTTTTCTATGTTGACATCAATTGCTTATAAAAAGTTAGCTCTTGTAAATTTAAAAGGGAATGAGTACTCTGACAATGTTGGAGTAAAGCTACATGAATCCTTCGAGCATTTTAATTCCAATTCCCAAGTATTTTTACCTAAATAAGTTTGAAGATTTGAACGCTTGCCATAATTTCACTTAAGTTGACAAATGGACTTAAATGCTTGCAATGAGGAATTTGAAAGAAATGATGCACTTTGAATAAGTGGAAGTCGAAATACCATTATGAAATGTAAATCAGTGTGGAGTAAACCTTGCGGAGACCTTATGTAGCAGTGACTTTTAAGGGGCATAGCCACGCACCTAGGTCATCAGTGTTCAATGGCTAACTTGCCTCGTTCATTCAACCAAGACTACAGAATCGGTTGAATTGAGGCGAACGAAGTAAGAATTGTCAGGGTAACCTAGTAATGGTGTTCCACCTGGGGTGTAGTGTAAGTTCTTCTCCTCTGGAATCCTAGTAATATAGGGGCTAGAACCACAGATAATTAATATTGCAGCAGACTAAAACAACAAGGAGTAAGTGAGTATCCACCTTCAAGATTGCCAACTAGTGCACAAAACCGAAGTCCAAACTTCATAGGCTGTAGTCTAGTCAACAGCGGGTGATATTGAACTCACAATAAGAACGAGAGTGGGGCAGAAATTTTGTTTCTCGACCTCAACGGAACTAAGATTTAAGCAGGATTTTCCTCCGAGCAGGCACAATTCTACCGCTAGTGCCTAGAAATCCCAAAGATGCGTTGGGTTAGCTACTTTGGCATCAACAAACATGAAACTAAACCTATGACGGACAGCGACTTCTAAGGCCGGACTGCGTTTAATCCATTTAGTCCTGCTAACCCATCAGAGGCTTATAGTTGAACGGAAGAATGTTTGATTGCTCACCTGCGTAGCTAATGTGCACTCGGCCTGGTGACTAGAGTAGCGCACACACTTGATTAGCCTGATCGTGGGGATGCGAATCATAAGGTGAAGCTAGGGGTTCAGAGAGGATACACTTTGCAAACTTTGTCAACTTTAATCTTCCTTTATCAAGCAGCAGCAAAATCATACTTAGGTAAGGTAGCGCAATTATTCCAGTGAATTCATTAGCAGCAAGTTGCGTAAAATATGTGTATTATTGTAAAAATGGTAACAACAGCCACATCATTCATTAGGTTACGCATTGATGCAGTAAGAATCGGGCCAATCTGCTCAAACTACAAGTGAGTCAGCAGTATCACGTCGCCTTTTCTCCTGGCCTAGCCCAGATGATGCGCTACATTTCACCTGACCTAATTTTTCTCTCCGTCCTTCTTCATTTAACGAAGGGTATTTTTCAACATACAGTTAACTAGGTGGGATACTGCGGTAGTCTCGGGGCACTTCACAGCCTAAATGGCTGCGCCTATTTGTTTTGAGTCCCGCCACCAGATACGAAATTGCGTCTGGGGCTCTACATTTACTAAATCCACCTGACGCATGAGATCGAACATTACTTGAATAGACTTACATGCGTGCAACTTGGGTCGTTGCACTTTGCTATGATATGGTGTCTTATGGTTCCATTTTTAGGTGCCGTCATTCTAATATGTTGGCTTTTGGCTTTGTTAACCTCACACGAATGGCGATGTGTCAACTGAGAATTCAGAAGCAAAGTGAAGATTCAGATTCTCATTGCGATTCTCGTTTAATACTCCAAAATGTAGATTGCTTAACGACGTAATTCAATTTGCTAATTCAAACGATTGAAGTGGCGAAAGTGGAACTAAGTGGATTTGCCCTTTGAGTAAGTGCTTCGATAATGAGCATCGCTGCATCTGCGGCGTGAAGCATGAAGCGCAAACGAAACCTGTGAGTTTTTGACTCTATAATGTGGTCAGTGTGCAGGTGATATGCAAAGAATTAAAAGGTGCACTTTTGACGGAATCCTGACTACTGAGAAACGTGGCAGTCGAGGAGGTGGTGAGAGAACATGCAATACTTAGCAAAAACAGACGAGTAATATTTCACACTTCAGACAATTTAAAAAATTGTTTTGATGTTTGAGTAACTGGTGTTTTTCCGTCCTCAAATCGCGCTTTTCCTCTAAATCTTCATTTCCTTCTCGCTCTCTCCTTTCCTCGCTTCTTTGTCTCCATTTTAACCTCATTCACAAAGCTAACAGCTGGTAGGTTCGTGTAGCTGCAGACAGTAGCGTTGACATCATCTTCCCACTGCCAAATGCAGTGACGGAAACAGCACTACCTCGTCTAGAAGCAGCATTACCTATTCCAATGCACTAACATGCATCTTTGTCTGCACGCACGAACGCGCTGTAAAACGGGGTGGGTCGAAGCGATGTAAATGCACGAAATGGTCTAAATGGATAGAAAAGTAGGTAGAAGGATAGATAAAAGTAGGCAAAGTGACCTGAACTACTTCGTCCAAATAGATATTTATCTCCTGCCATTGAGTGGCCTCATAGGAATTAATTAGCCAATTACAACTCACCTTAGTGGCGGTGAGAATTCACAAGGTGTGCGGGCCACTCAAAAGGTTAGCACCGGGAATATCTCTCTAACTGCACCTCCTAGACAAAAAGAGACCGGTGAACATAAACCTTCTGACGAAACAGTTATCATTGAATCCCGATGTGAGAAAAGCGAACTCTCATCATAGCTCTCAGTTCAATAAACTGCAAATAAATTATGGCCCTAGCTCAAGGGCTATGAAGGCCAAGGATGCGGCGACTAATCTTGTGTCCTTTACACCCAAAGCTGGCGAATTCATAGCAGACACAATCCACTGAAAGTGAACCATCTCACTTCATCTATTTCATTAACTATCCTTATTCCCTACATTACCCATGTGCCAATGTGTATGCACTTAGTATGCCTAACTTCAAACGTTTGTACCTGCAAAATAAGGATGATTTCCAAAGAGCATAACTTACCATACTTTGTTCTAGCCACTGCAAATTGTACTTTGTTTAGCTTTGTTACGTTAATTTATGCAATCGATATTTGTGGGACTACTAAATTCACATATTTGCGCCAACAATTCGACTTCATCGCATTTTTACCATATTGTCTATTTATGTGTTGGATGTTTGGTCGATAAAACGATTAGACGCGTAACAAACGCGTTGAAGCATTACAGTCTACGCACGCCCGTCATTCGTGAGCTTAGAACCCTTTACTTTCGTTAAACTACTCGTGAGCCATTTTCAGCACTCTAAAACGTGAGTTATTTTTTGAGCATTTGATCGCATGGGATTTTTTTCTGCATATCTTTTTGATTTATAAAATGCAATAGGCAGCATTAAGTGGCGAAGTGTTGACTAGTTCATTAATTGCCTCTAGCTTCTACCTATTTTTTTTCTCATTTCAGATTCGCCATTAACCGAATTCGTTGACTACCTAATTCTAGTTATCAAATAAATGATAAACACTCTTGAGACCGATATTGATGGTGGTAATATTAATGATCCAGCTATAATTCAAGCTAAACAAGCAAACAGCCAATCAAGCATGCGTGTTCTTTCTTTTTCTGTGCTCTACAGAATTACACGCACAATTCGTTTCTACTAAGCAAATATACGTTGCTACCTTATTTCCTAAGTAAGAGATGATTTTAAGGCGAAGGTGGTTGGCCAAATGCTGTCCCTTACTTTACAGGAAGATTACGCCTTTTATAGACCATGTTTACCTTTGCCACAGGTGTCTGGTAAATAACAAAAACAACCAAAATTGTGTTCATTTGTTTGTAACATGAATGCTAAATATGTACTGCATTGGCCTTTACGCCAACTTGGCGGTATCTATCCAATTTCTAGCACGTATGACAAAGCATTTTACGTGCTAGTTTAAAAAGTCCATTTAAGTTATTGTTGAGCTTGGTATGGAAACAGATTTTAAATGCAAGCACCTAGCTGGAACGCCTTATTTTCGTCCCATATGGTAAGCCTTGACAAATTTGCTCTCACCTTGCTTATTCCTTTCAAATGTCCATTCAACCTGCCAATTATGTGTCTGCTGCTAAGTAAAGGAAGATTTGTCAACAGTAGTTTGCCGAAATGTAGAAAAGTGAGGCGAGGGAGGAGCAAGATAAAGACGCCGAGGTGGAAGTAGCAACCTCCATATATTCAACACGTGGTTCCTTAGTTCACGCTAAAAAGGAGTACAGTGCATGCCTCATTGTAGCTCAGCCTTTGGCTACTAGAGGCCAAATGTGAGCTTGCATGCGCTTAGTTCTTGTTGCACCTCAAGTTTAATCCTGGAGTATCCATTCAATTTTTAAGCAGTTGTGTAATTATGAACAGTCAAATTGATATCTTGAGTTGGAAATCTGTCAGGACATTGCGTGCGAATGCGACATAGCGCCTTCCCGCTGGTAACAGAAAACCTTCTATCATAGCTGAAACATGAAGTTGATCTTAAAGATGTCAGTCTTGATGTGTTTGTTCGCATGCCATTCATGCCAATGATGGCGTCACTTGACCAAATTCCCAGTGCCAATCCAGCAGCGGTAAATGCCGAGCCACTGTCGACAGTTAGCTGAAATGATCGCCTGCGCTATTGCATTGTGCACAATCACCTGATTTAAGCCAACGGACCTTTTCAAGTCACACCCGATGAAGCGGTCTAACACCTTTTGCAAACTTCCTTACAAACAGCATCCTTGTCAACCTCAGGGCACGGACAGTCTTTTCCATCAAATCTAGGATCAATAGAGGGAGAGTCAAAGAATCCAGCCCAATGAGTGCATGTAATCAACGTGAAAATGTCAGAGCCTCTCAATGCAATCAAAATTGGCCTCGCCACAGGCAGTGACACCGAAGTCAATCGCTTCCTGAATTCGAAGCGACAGTTTTTGCATGCAATAATGAACTAGATCCAGGTTTGTGCTGAGGCTGAGAATATGGCTTTGTGCAGAGTTGGCATTTAACTGGTTTCTTTTCTGGTCTAAACCAAGAAAAATTCGATGTTTACCATGCACTCTTGCGACAAGCATGGTTGTACCTGGTTTGAAGCAATAAATGGACCAAGTAGGCTCAATATGCTTTGTTTTATTTAGCTTAACGTTTTTTTCCAAAAGCTGCAAATCCGATAAAGCAACATGCTCTCTTAAAAGAGAGTAGCTGCTTTAATGTGAATTGCCTTTTAGAGATTGTAAAGGCGAATCAAATCAGTGATACCTGTAAATGGACAAATGAAACAGGAGCAAATCGACGACTGCGTGTGCCGGGAGTCGAACCCGGATCGACTGCTTGGAAGGCAGCCATGATAACCGATACACCGCACACGCCCGTTTGCGCGCCGTCACACAAAACCCACACGAATACATTTCTGCTGGCATTTGCTGCTACTGACTGCCCTTTTCTTTTGCCTGTCGGCCCAGAGGGAACTTCCTTTTCCATAAATATACACCACACCTTTTACTTGCTATGCACATCACCTTGTTAGTTTGCCAAATTCCAACAATCCTTCCCCTGCGCTCCCGTATTC
Source organism: Taenia hydatigena (assembly GCA_036345935.2). NCBI lineage: Eukaryota > Metazoa > Platyhelminthes > Cestoda > Cyclophyllidea > Taeniidae > Taenia > Taenia hydatigena. Next base: position 8,102,862 of record JADWOT020000007.1, read on the forward strand.
TTGTCACCAGGAGGTAGACGTCAAGTCTTTCAATGCCCAAGTGGAAGGTTGATCTAGAATGAGGCATTGTGTCCAAGGTAAGATGTATCTTGCTGTTTCCATCGCCGTGACAACTGCGGTCATTTGATACTCTGCTTTCTTGAATAACAGTTCTAAACCAGGTATATTAAACTCATCACCATCTCCTTATTCATCTCACTGGCTGGGCTAGAAAGTGCCAGAGCTGTGTGAATATTTCAAATCAGTAGAAAATTTTTACCAAGCTGATTAATTACACTATCTTCTTGGACGTTGCAATTCGTACTTGCAGATAATGCTCATAGTCTCCCAAAATTTTCTCCTTTCTGCATTCTGACAATAAACTATTTTTTCTTCTGCATCAGTATGCCACATTACGACTTCGGAAACAATTAATTCTACGCTGACAGGATTAGTAGGCGAGGTAGATTGCTTAGTTTTACCGCTAGTCATCGTTCCCGATGATCGCGCACACGATTAACACTGGTTGAATCTGCTGTGCTCCCTACATTCCAAAGGAACTAATCAGTTCTCATTGCAAGGATAGCAGCATAGGGTACACTGTTGTAGGAGGCATGGTTGGCGATAAGGTGAGTCGAGTATCATGACGAAATTTGGACAAGACAATGGAAGTCAGCATCATGCAAACAATGCGATTTTACCCTTGAGATTGCAACTCCGTTCATCCTCTTCCTCATGCCATTTCGGTCGACCATGGCGCTTGTGTTTAGCGGTGCATCAATCGAATATCTTAGTGTTGGCAATACAAAGGCGAATCCGAGCTTATTTCGCAAAATCATAAGAAGTGGGATCGCGTTTTTGTCGACGTTTTTATTTATTGTCTATTCAGGGAAATGTATTTACCGATCCTTTAATTCTCCAAATTTTGTATTAAGCACCAACAAGGGCATAAAGTTCTTCCAAAACCATCTCATTAGTTGTAAGGGCAACTAATGATTACTATAAATTTTGTTCATTGCACTACTTTGCGCACAACGCATTGAAGGCGTTTCCTGCTTCGATTTACTCAAGTTAAGGCTCTCTATAGCCTAGAGGATTAGGCCCGATCAAAAGTCTAGCGTTCATAACATGCACCAAGTTCTGCAAGTCATTCACAACCTTTGGAAGTGGGGAACTGGGCCTTATTTTCTAAAGGTCTAAGTCCATCATTAATTAGTCTAAACGTTAGTTACTGTTCAACCACTTAATCTGGTAGTGTACCTATCGATGAGAATATTGCTATCTGGACGAATTTTAGGTTTACAGCTCCATCACTCACCCTGCATCTCACACTCCATTCCACTACCTCCACTCCTCCTCTCTCACCTTCTCCCTCTTTCTCCTCTTGCACGCGCCCGCACCCCCCACCACACCCTATCAATCGCCTTCTTCCTCCAACCGCCCTCCTTGCTGCATCACTAGGCGTGCTCAAGGCATCACACCACGCCTCTCCACCTACCATCCACCCACCAGTGCCTATTCCCAAGCATTCCAATCACGCAACCTCCACCGACCTCCCCTCCTCATCATCGCGGCAGGCTCACATGTGAGTGGAAAGAGATGTGCACCGCCCACCAAGCATAGTGGTGGTCAATAATAGCACCTAATGGAATGGAAATGAGAGTGCTGCACAACAAATTAGAGTGCTTGCGACGATGCAAGGTGGGTGAGGTGGATTGCAGTGCACTGCAGATGGGTAGGTGGGTAGGTGAGGGTGAAAGAGAAGAGGGTGGCAGCACCCATTATTCCCATCCGGTCACCTATGAAATCGTTAGCCATTCTTGACATGCCCAGGAATTTTTTCGAATTCGAACGGCTCCTGTACTGGCCTTAAATTCCGTTTCCTTTTTATTCGTGGTAATTCTTTCGCATTTTATCACTCTTTTTCTCTTAGCATTTATAGATAAATCGCACTCATTACTTTGTTAATTCTGTATCTGTTTTAAGGATTTAAATACATTATATTTACTTAAATCATTTTTTTGCAAATGGTAGTAGGTGCGCTTAGCAGAACGTCTTGTAATAACTCTGGCACATAATGTGCTCTGCACAATCCAGGCGTGAGTAGCACTTTGCCATCGCATTGACACTATTGATACATGTTAGTACCACACGTGGCGAATTTGGATGCATCTGATTGTTTTTGGTGCGCGTTTGAATGGACTTTAGCTAAACACCTTGTTGTCAATAGACGATCTGAAGGCTAGTGCCTGAAGATGATCCAGATCACGTAAACAAATGCATTCCAGGTAAGCGAATGCTAAGGAGGCTCTATAAAGATTCTTGTGGCCAATTAGAAGAGAGGACATGCATTTGGCCATAGCTGCAGTCGCATCCACAGCAATCAATTCATTCTTCACCTTGCCTGTAACTCACTAGAAGTTGGGTGCCTGCATGGTACACCCAATTTCGCTCTTAATACTGCCACACATGCATCATTAAGCAAGGCCTTACAAATAGAGGCAAAGGTGGGGTCGATCGTAACCTCACACAGTGAGCAGAACCTCTTAGAATTTTCTTACTAGCATGCCATTTGTTTGACGCACGTGCCGACGATTATGGCCGTTTCAGTGTGGATGCAAGTTCCCTCTTGTGCTCTCTCTAGCTTAACTCATTTCAGTTGTAAAAGAAGGCGTTCAAAGCAGACATTGACCCCGAATATCAGCCACTGTACTCAATTGAATCTCAGCATATTTGAACACAAAGCCTTGCTGAAGTTAATTAAGTAGAAGCACTGGAAACACTAATACGAATGGAAAAAAAACAGCGCGAGGTGGAGTAAGCAAAATAGTCGCTTAAGGCACGTGTGCACCCATTCTATAATTGCTTATGATTATGACAAAAGAATATCACTCATTTAGTTATGACAGTACTGAAACCAATAATCATAAACGTTTACAGTACAGTGATTAAATGGATGAGGAACCTGGGAAGAGGTCTCGCGCATGCCGCCCTCTCAGTGGATTAGTGTGGGTTGTAGTGCCCAGCAGCTAGTTTCAACTATTTAAAGTCTAGCCAAATGCAACTAAGGAGAAACTCAAGCAAGCATTGAGTTAATTAAATATGATTTGCGTTCCATAAACAGCGTTTATCGAAACAATCTTTTATTCAAGACAAGCTTCCGGTCCCGAACAGCGCACCAATTGCCGTTAAAACATCCTTCTGATTTCTTGTATTAAATTGCTCCCGGATGGCTAATGAATGTCTCGGTGGTCAAGTTTATTTCAAATTACCTCTGTTCTCATGATGAACGATTGGTCCCGTGACCTTCTTACGCATAGCAGATTACTTCCAACGGAAGGCTGAGTGACTTCACCACCAGCTGACTCACCTGCAAAAAAGCCAATCAAACGACCACTCACCATGAATTTGCTACTTCCTTCTTGCTGAACTAACAAAAACGATTTTAATAAATGCAACGTACGCGAGTATTGATGGGTGTAATCACTGCGTTGCCACCATTGCAACAGACGAGTCAAGGTAGCACCGGCAACCAGGGCATTTGGTTTGCAAAGCCTTCCCCATCGTTTTCCAGTAAGAACAAAAATAGTAGTAAGAAGCAACTAGTTGATCAAATTTTATGGAACGCTTTCAGAGCAAGTGTGAGGAGAACCTTCCCTTTACCTCACCTCTTCTGCCCACCCAACCATATCAAATGCCTCACCATATAAAATGTTCTAGTCTTCACAGAATTAAACATTTTCTTCTACGCAACCACATTCCTTAAATAGCTGCGTAATAAGTGGGTCATAAATGCATTACCACCTTCCAACACTCCAAAGTCTGCTGTCTAAAAAACTTCTTACCACCACTATCAACTAATTTCTCCACAGCAGTCAAAACCTAAGTGAGTAATAATTAATTCCGCCTATTCTTCCTCAAATCACACATTACCTCTTATACGCAGCAACTCAGTCAATTTACGCATCTTGTTGGCCCGCCACCGCCAACGACTCCCACCACTGGTTCTCCCATTCATGCCGCTGCATCGGACCAATAACAATAATTGACCTGACCGAACCTCACCTAATCCAAGGCATAGATGCACTTCACTTCTATTTAAGCTAGCATTCACTAAATCCACCTAAGTGGAGCGAAGCATCATTGATACCGTACGTGATAAAACATCAAATACAAAAATTTCCTGCTGCTCTACGCTCCTTCACTCGTTCAGGCAGTAACTCACCAACTCATCTACTCGGGGACATACCAACAATCTGTCGATTCTATCCTCAGACTTCTGTCTATCTACCTGGTAGCTAATGGACCATTGGCTTCTGCACTTATGCACAAATTTTTTTTCTGCAACCTTATTGTTTGCAGTTAATTTACTTATGGATGATGAATTAACTATTCTCTACACAGTGTTCTACTGACATATATTTTATTAATAACCACTCATATTTTAGTAATAGTATTTTCGCATTTTACTGGTATGTGGTTGTGAGCATTTGCACTTTCCTTTGTTTTTCTATATTTATGTTTGTCTTTATATTTATGCACAGATTGACTTTGGCAAAAATCATGTTGGCAGATAAAATATTGATGGAGCGTGTAAGATAGATGATTATAGCTAGGATGCTTCAGTTCCATAACCTTAAGGTTGCGAGTTCAAGTCTCGCCCTGGGCAGCACCTTTTCCTCGGTTATACCATTGGCAGCTGATGACGAACGGTAATAAAACAGCTGACACCGTGTCCACCCGCGCTTTTTGATGCGCATTGGTGCAACTTGGACAAGAACTGGCATATTGGTGGTTTAAACATGGTGCTCGCGGCGAAACTCGAGCCCAATCTTTTACTCAAGGAGATATGCCTTATCCATTAAACCACGGGGCTGAGTAGGGCGCTTTCCATGCCACATTACTTAATTCACTTACCAGGAATGTATACTATCGCATGTGCTCGTTTTTTCTGATTCTTTATTCTGCCATTCCATAATTTCTATCATCCAAGCAGTGCTGCCTAATAACTATCGACTCATTTCACATCACTCCTCACCGTTCCTATATGCCCTACTAATTTTAGTAGAAGCAGCAACTTTGCGTTTTACCTTACTCATCACAATATTTATTATCCGTTTGATGCTCCGAATGCCCTTCACTTCTTAACATGTCCTCTGCTTTCTTCACATTTCTTGACAGTGCTTACGCTTTGTGCTCATTCATCACAACATTTTAGAGATACTTTGATTTCTTTTTTTCTTTTGTGGATCTTTCCCAAATTTTCTTGACAATCACGTAAATGCAGCAAGGCTGAGTGATCGCAGCGATTTCGCCTTCCAAGTGAGCGGAATCGTTTAAAAGCCTATTCATACCACTGACAGCAGGTTATTGCCGCGAAATTCCGATAAACTTCAACCGCGGTAGTTAGGCATGATATTATGCTGTTCGCGAACTATTATAATTAAATGGGTTATGCGATGTTGCGAAAAGCGCCCATCGATTAGTGTATACTTGAAGTCGCTCCTTCTCTACAGCAGAAGTCGCAAGATGCTTTTCTCCAAAGAGACGCAACTCATTTTTCCAGGAGAATTTGTTATAAACGGAAGCCCATTAATGGTCTATCGCGTGCCTAGATGGGTGAATTTGGCTTTTGCTACTGCCGTGTTTTTGAGTAATTAGAGGGATGAAATCCACATGACATGCTGTGCCAGAGCACTCATCCGTGCGTTGCCAAGACAACTTATAACAAATAAGTTCTGAGGTGGGATACTGTTTGCAGTAATTTGGAGCTCAGTAGACACTGCTTAACGAAATTGGAAGGCAAAGTAATTAACTTGGTAGCAGGGCTGGTCTTTTTGTTTAAATCAACAGAAGCCAAAGGGAGAATAGAAAAACGATTGCGTTTTACTATCACTATCAGTTTGATTAAAAGAGCCCTGATACGTATATACATATATATATATATGTGCTAGGTCTGCAACAGCGGAAACAACAAATCTCGTACTTAAATTCAAGATTGCGGATGAGGCAACTTAAACACCTGCTGCTGGCTCGGGTAATGAAAGGCGCAGGGCTTTGTCATGCCTAAATGGTCTTATCCATCGACTATCGTGGGCGGTCGCAGCATCAGCGGCAGCTAAAGCCAAACGCACCTACCAACCTGCCTACCTGGCCTCATCGAGGGCTCCAATTCGAACGCCCGTTTCTAGTGGATATGAACTGCAAGCCTTAATGACAGAGTCATTAAGCATCTGACGTCACCACTCTACCCGTGAACCCAACGTTAAACTTCTCAGTTGTGTGCGTATACATGGATGCATTTTCATCCCAATGAGAAGATGAAACTACTCATAAAACAAAGACCAAAGCATCAGCAATCAGGAAGCTTACAACGTGGCTTAGGTATGCAGTGATGCTGCTACCAAAGCAGATTCGTCATTTTTTGACCATTGGATACAAAATGTCTTATGATGGAGAGATGCTGATATCGCAAGAAGACAACGATTTCGTTAGTCAAATGACGAGTAAAAGTTAACAAAAACCGTTAAAATGCAACGATAATGATCAACTGAGAACTGTGAAGCAGCACATGTGCCTTCACTTCGGAAACACAAGCGCAGAAGTCCAAATATTCCATTTATGGCAGCCAGCCTCGTCTAGCCAAAAGATGAGCGGCTAGCAAATTCACGCATCACAGGTTTAAATCTTGCACTTCTCCCTGGTACAAAGTTCTCACACTTATTTCTGCATTCTTGCTATACCACCCGCGGTAATGGGGTCACATCCTAAAGTAATTGAACAAAGAGAGCCTACGTTACAGTAAGCACCTGCAATGGAAGACGATGGTGACAACGGGTACGGCCGTGAATAGACGAGGGGATATGTGGTATCCATTCTCCTAGAATGTGCTTTGTAGGCGGGAGGTGAAGGAACAATTTGCATTTGGTTCTAAAGGAGTGGTTTGATTCTCCTGACGTAGGCACTCCTGCCTCCCAACTTTTGTTAATGCGCTACCTACTGCCTCTTTCGTCCAATATAATAAGAATGTCTAAGAGCATTCAACTTTCCCATAACAAAGCTAGTATAAGGAAAGAGAAGGATAATAAAGAAGTCCTTGCAAATGCCTTTTGTTATTTATTTCACATTAATTCTTTCCGCCATAACGCAAACACGCTCTGTTTATTCGCTCTTTAAAAAAGACCCCACACCTAACCATTATTTTGACACGAACCTTGCCACCAAATGAGCAATGCATTCTCTCGTACTCGTCAGCCTTTCAAAAAGTGAACGCATAAGCTCATTTTTAGGCGATGGGCGTGATATTTGAGCAGCGGCCCAAGTGAAAGGCATCGAACTTAGTTGCTAATGTGTAAGGGGTGATTCGTTCCGTCTCCATGTCATAACTGTTTTCTACCTCTTTCCTTCAATTGAACGATAATCCGTGTCGTGTTGAGCGCCACGCACATATCGTCATTTATATCGTGCCTTTCGTTCCATCCATTTTATTGTTGTTATCTGCCTCTGTATATTTCCTAGATAAGAACCAACCTTTACATACTTAGGGCCCTTCACTTGATATGCTGCGCTCTTTGCCCTCACTAGTGATTCTCTTGCTCGGTTTGGGCAGTGATATAAGCAGCCGATTGACATTACCGCTTTTGGTACGAATATGCCGATGCACACACACATACATATAAATGCAGTCTGAATGCAGCACAGCGCCTGTCCACTGAATGCGACACCTTTATGTTTATAAGCACGCAACATTATTAAGAGAAAGCAGAATAAAACGCAAGATATCATGTACCAAGCTGACTAAGTCCTTTATTTATAACAGGTATGCTAGCCCATTTCGGACAAAGCCGGCCCCATTTAGATAAGATTGGTGTGTTAATACCATCGTCTGGGGGTCAAAAGTGTTAACAAACATACCAAACTTTCCTTCCCTGTTATTAGACACCTCATGTGATATCTACGTGCATGCAGTTACAGGGTCTAGCGTCCTGCTGCCTGTGCGTGCAATAGATTTTTGCGCATTTGGTGACCATGAGTTGAACTCGCATCACTTAGGCGAAATTAAGAAAAATCTCACTGCTACATCATCACAGAGACAGCTTAGTATAGTTCCACATCACTTCATTTCCCGCCAATCTGCTCTGTTCCAGCGCCTTGCGGTATGCTCTGCCGTGTTGTGCTGTACCACATCACAGTGCCACGTGCTCACACCCACATCCATCTCCACCTTCTCTCCCATTCCTCAGCATTCACACCTATCTCTACTCCTGCTACTTCACCGCTTACGCGTCGACCAGTCACTTAGTAATCGTTCAAGCACCCACACACGCCTAGACTTTATGCGACTATTGAAGCCCACGTCAGTGACTTGTTAGGCTGCTTGTGTCAACTTGCTGGGGGATAAATTAAATTAAAAAATCAAGCGGCGTGAGCAGAGTGGCGCAGTGGAAGCGTGCTGGGCCCACAACCCAGAGGCCCGTGGATAGGAACCATGCTCTGCTAACTAGTTTACCTATTCGCACGGTTGTGTATGACTTCATCTCGCATCGACGCCTCGCTTGCATGGCCTGACGAGGCGATTCACCAAGCGCTCATTTGCCACTTTGATTCAGCTCTCCAATCTTATTTCCACCAACTAGGCAGCAGGTTCTGCCAGCATATTGACATGCACTTCTTTAGCATGTCGATGCCGATTGCATTTACAGTTATCCAAGCTCTTCGATGTATTACGGCTTTAAGCCTCTTCAACACATTACCTCTAATACGAGTGCAAAATTACATGATACTCCTCTGTATGCGTTGTAGGAGAAAAGAAGGCTTGCAAATGCAGCATAACAGCGCATTCAAATAATATTTTGGCTTCAGGAAAGCGGTAACGCGAAGGGTCGCATGCAATGTTCTTTCCTATGCAGATTGCCCACCGTACCTGCTGCTTACAAACCCAATTTACGTAGCTGCATTCTTTTCATCTTTGGAGATAAATACGCCAAATCACCAAGGCAAAAGACGTTGACCCGAAAAAATGCATTGTGTGGGTTAAAAGTAGCAGAGAATAAATGATCCTTAAACTGCGTAGAACGATGCTGCTTGCATGGATATAAGTTGACTGCTAATAGTCGACCTAGCATAACCACAAGCCGGTCCCATTTCATTGGCTTTTATCTTGTAAAGCTAAAACAGAGAGGAAGTTTTAAAAGATAGACAGCGAGTGTCTCTCCTCTGTGCGATATTGAGTTTTAATTACTGACGTTTTTATGAGCGTGTCAGTATCTTTTATACCTTTTTCTTCATGGATAAAGTTGTCACTTCACAAGAGTGCCAGTATGAGATCGCCCCCTCTTACAGACAGACTGCTATTCCTTAAAATTGCATGCTCAGACCACAAGCAGCGCTTACAGGTTTTGTATTTTATTACGATCCTTTCCAACGATCGAATGCTTTTAAATTCTGACAAGTGATTGTAATGAGATTAAGTCCGCGATAAGAATGAATTTTGCTGCTGTGATCCCATAAGGTTGGCAAGTCTTTCTACTTGTTATTATTCAGCGTGTGGAATCTTTACGTTTTTGTAAAAAAATAAGGAAGCAGAAATCGCAATGCATAATACAGTACCTCTATTTCGAAATCGTGCTGTTTTCAATCTAACCAGTGCGGTCATTTTGGGTGACAATTAGTCTGGTCTATCAGTTTGACAGATACGTTGTCAAGTCTTTAGTTACAAATAAAAATTATTGCTTTTTCATAGCCTGATTCCGTAGCCCCTCCTAGGGGTCTAGAAATTATCGGCGAAATGTTTGTTTATGAATAAGGCAGCAGAAATAGTAGCTGCCATGGCGCACTAAAAAGAGGAAAGTAAAAGCACTAGTGATTAGAGAGGAAGCAAGGAAGTAAGGAAGATGAAGTGGTGAATGCAGAGGATCAAGCCGACTCGATTCAACGCACCAGACTTGACTATGCCATTCACAGTAAAGGCTGTGGCATAGTAGTGCGCGCAAAATCTCCTCCACAACGCGACTTCAGCGCATTGATTGGCTAGTTTGAATTCTATCGATCCGTTCGCAATGAAGCATTCCTGCATGTTACATTTAACTGCTTCGATTTTTAGCAATTTGCTGTGATGTGTGTTTGCATCCAATTAATTCAATAAGGACTGAAATCTATATTACAATAGAAAAGGTAAGCTTTCCACTCACATGTCTAATGCGATCGTCATGGACATCGCAGTATCTTACTTACTCCACGAAGTAAACGACTCCTCTGATAGGATTGCTAAATATGGGTTAAGATTTAAAAAGTATTGAGGCTTTTGTGTTATGACAAGCAAGAGGAGCTGCATCGTTTGTTTGGGTTTCTTAGATGAGACACAAAACCGGGCTCCATGGAATTCAGATTTTCGACTCTAATTCATGGCAAGAGAAGAAGAGCCTGCACCAAATTGTTTGCTTTACTAGTGCAATGCAACGTTTTCACCTCAGGGGGTGTGTAAACAAAAATTTGGTTATGCATACCAAAATTGGGGCAACTTGCTTGCTCACTTCCCTTTTTGGAGTGGACTTAACAGAGCACCATGCGGCATGATTTACATTCGCTAATCAATTGCTACTAGTATTAATAAGAACCTAGAAGCAGTGGTACGGGATGTGCATGGTGTAGTTTGCACTGTCGTCCTCCCAGTGGCCATGATGGTTATCGAACGCACCGTCGCAGCAGTCATATTTTCAAACTTTTTATGCTGCATTGCTTGTGTTTAAGATGAACGAGCAGTACGGCTTTGAACAAATCAGTGAGCAGTTCCAGCTTAGTGTCGAGGGATCTGTGCTTAAACACGAGTTAAATAGGTCACCAAACAAATGGAATCATCCAACCTCCTCATACATCACTTTGTGCACGCTCGTCATAAATTGTAATCCATTTAAACCGCTTGGCTTCTATTGCAACTTTCTCTAGTTAGTCCAGAATTACATCCCTTGACCCCGGAAATCTAATTCAAGGCGTTGCTAAATCCACACGAAGTTGTTTACTTTAAAAGGACCTGAGAATTGTCATGCAAGTGGCATAACTTCTCTGTGGCTCTCTAGTGCCATCCATCCAAGTACTGATTTCAACCCATTTAATGGTATCGGGCGATTCTATACAAAAAGGAAAAGCCTATGCAAAAATAATGACCAATGGAAGCGGACTTTTAGCTGTTTCTGGAGGCAAAGCTTCCTTGTTTGGTTCTTCTGATATCTGCGTTTTTCAACGAATATGGACAATGGAAAGACTTACTGCAAGCTTGCTATGTTTCATCAGCGAAATTAAAGAAAAGTGGCAGACTACGTGAAAGCCAGCTTTGAAAATGGGTTAATAAAGCTATTAAAAATGAGGCATTTTTAAAGCTTTTTACGCTAGCAAAAATGTTAGGCAATTTGGTTAAAAATAGCCGTGAAAGTCACTTAATATACATTTAGCCTTTAATACTGTTGGCAAAAATTCCTTTTGGGTGTTACATGTCTCAACACGAAAGAGGAATACAGAGGCGACCAAGTGTGCCCAATACGGTGCAACGTCCACAGCTCACAGGCCTGATGCATATGCTCCAACGCGTTAGTCGATGTTCCTCGAGTCCACATAAGCTCAGTCATACGCTTCCCAGATGGCATATGTGCTTTCACAACGGCCTTCATTATTTATCGTCTTCACCATACGTATTAGCTTCTCTTCCGACACGAAGTGGACGCAAGAAGGCTGGTAAATAAACAAAGGGGCCACAACACTCAACACCGATGCAGTGTGACTGTAGCTTACAATGTTCTCTTCTCTTCTGTACTGTGCTGTCTTTTTGTAATCCATTTCAATGCTGTCTATCCCACTTTTTCCTCGCGCCTACTCCCCTCTGTCCTTCTAAATCACGAGTTATTCAGCGCCTTTCAAGTAACATAATGGAATCGTGCAAGAAACAGACGAGCAGAGGAGCCTTTCGTTTTATTGCAACACTTTCCGCACCCACCTCCACCTACCCTCCATCTTACCATACAGACTAGCAGACAATTTAAGACAAATCCACCCATCGAACAAAAGATGGTCTTTTAAAAATCTTTTTTTTACTCCTACTTCCTTTCTGTCGCCTTTTTTATTAGCTGAAGTATATTTTAGCGCCATCACTGCAATGCATGCGAGAGTGAATCAAGTGCAACTACCAAGTCCGCCTTACAAGTACTAGACTGAGACCACAGCAAATTTTAGCAATATCCCTGACTCTCTATAATTAATTCAGGTTTCCTCGGCGCGTTCGTCTCGTAGGCTGTGGTCAATCTACGAACCAAGATGATGCCCCAGTGCTTATATCATCCACAATTTTGGGTCCCTTAATTTTGCCGTACATCCATTCTCTCAGCATATTTTTAGCATAAACATTTATCTAACTTACATGAAATTATCTGTTAATCACAAACTGACTTCAAAAAGTTGGGAAACCTCCATTATTTGGTTGTGTTTAGTGGTGAAGACTGCTCCAGCTCATCTGATCCTTGTATTTTCACAAAGGTTCAATTAGTACTGCGATTGTAAGGTAGACGAAAGGCTACAAGCGATTGACCTGTGTTCTAGTAGTAGTTATCTAAGCTTATTTATGCCCTTAGAGGAAAATTTTGGCAGCAAGATATTTGTAAGTACCTTCTGTGATCAAATGGAATACTTTAAAAGGTCAGTGGTGTATCCTTCTCTGGTAACGATTGCATAGTCCAAGATAGTCTTGTGATGGAGTTGAAGGAATCCATTCTCCGGAAAATAGAGATGCCGCAATTTATAGCCTCCATTTGGGGCCCCTGCTGCATCATCACTCACACCTTACTTGGAAGCGAAACCTTAAGATAGAAGTGGCTGAAGATGATACCAAAGTTGGCATGGGCACCTCCAGTCCAGCGGAAGATCTGTACGGAAATCTTAGTTAAGGTGGTTGTAGAGAAATTGTTTTTCTGTAAAGTGAATGGCAAACTTTAATTAATCACTAGCCTTTTCGGATTAAGAAAAGCTTTGGTGTTGAGAGTGGACCTGGTAGCCGTGCTTATGCTGTCCCATACTTTTAGGATTGCTCCCACGGCAGATGTCTTCTAGCCCATGGGGCTCCGGCAAAGTTTCTTGGGAAGCGTCTTCTTAAACATAAAAGCGATCGATTCCAAAAGAAGGCTAATCAGGCTGATGAGATGACCATCCCACGGATCAGTCTTAAAGCTACCGTCTTCATCAGCCACAAATATTAGTCAGTGTCTGGCTGGCGCATTAGAAATGCTTTGCGTAAAGGTTGACAACTATTTATGTGCATTTAATAAAATGACACAAGAAGATATTATCGATACGATTCTAAACTTTCTTGCGGGAGTTACTCTCACCACATTGAACTGTATTGACAACGATCAGTCCAACAATGTCTATAATGAACATCGGTATTGTTGATTTAGCCGAATATCGCCTGGGCGAATGGTTGGGACCAGTAATGACGATTTTATGCACCAACACTTGTTTGGCAAATAGAAACCGAGCTAAATTTATTTGTAGTCGCTGTCAGACGACGATGTATGGCATTTATATTTTATTTCGTTTAGTTCTTTTAAGTCTGATTACTGTTCTACCGTTCACCCCTTTTCCCGTTTGCATGAATGGATCTTAAATGTTCGCTGCGTTAATTGACTGCAAATGCGAAGGCAACGGCGCTCACGGTAGTTAGAGCATTGCTAAGTAAAATAATCACAGAAGGTCCTGTAAAGTGGAGAGGGTTGCAAGCAATTTTTCGCGACTCGCTATGAACTTTGCCATTTGGCGGGCATGCACTAATAGAGAAAACAGTCCAATGCGCAGCTCACTACCTCCTCATCCATAGCCAATCGCCATTGTTACAGATTCTGTCTGCTCAATTAATATGCATTTATTCGAAGCGCGAGTAACTCCGATCGGATTAGGCGATTGTAGACGCTTAGATAAATAAAAAAGTAAATAGGAGGTAGAAGTGGAGGAGCTTAGTACTTCCCTTACTCCCCTCCTTCCACATGGGCTAGAGAAAGGTACTTCCGAGGGCCAAATTGTGCGAAAGGTTGTAAGCAGCATAAGATATTGCAACGAGTTGTCGTTCAAGGTGAACACTTTGTTTGATACGATCTGTTCAGATTTGATTTAACTTGATAGGTTTAGAACTTCATGGTCTCACGGGGATCTCAAAAGTGTAGTTTTAGGCATTGATCCAAAGGTCCTTGTCATCACTAATTTTGGAATCTTAAAAATTCGAAGGAACTGAACAACCCTTAAAAGTTTACATTCTCTTACCTCAATGGGACTGAATTATTCGCAAGTACCCTTAGAATCTGTGATAGCAGGAGGCTTATGACCCTCGTAGCCAATTTACATGAGACGAACATGGCTAATTTTTACAAAGACCCATTCCTTCTTGCCATGGGCTAGAACTGGTTGTCTCAATTGGATAGACACTTTTGGAGGCGTTGACAGTGAGTCTGGATTATTCATGTTCACCACCAAATAAGAGCGTGCACACTGCAGAGGTTCGATGCTATTGAGCCAGTATTCCCGCGACTAGTGATGGTGACAAGTGATAACCAGAACACTCTCTTGGCTTCCTAATAGGAATTTCCAGCGGTACTGAGCGCCTGATATGGTCAAATCGCTAAGAATTGTTTCAGAATGGAATGTAGGAGGGTCAAGGGGGATTATCGAGGTAGGAGCGAGCCCATTCTTAGTTCTCGGCCTTGAAAGGGGACCATTTTCGGCCTTCGACATGACGCAGTGGCGGGTGAGCTGTATTTTGGCAGCGCCGGTAGCCATAAGCCCTATCGCATGCACTACAGATGTTCCGTCCTACTATTGCCTTCCTTCGGCCTTATGGTAGCACCAGGACACTTCTGATCGTGCAAAAACATGGTAACAATGTTTATTCGTATAAAAAAATATTATGTTTCTGTTATTACTTTGCACCACTTTAACCCCGCATTTCATCTTAATGCAACGACACAACTTTACACATAAGATGGCATCATTTTGATTGCGCTAACCCCTCACTTCACGGTAATAAAATTGCTGTATTATTAGAACGCTATTTACATTAGTTTAAATTATGCATAGGAGAAGTGAAGTGCTTAAATGCTGGGCGTTTTATGCATTCATTTGCAAACCATGCTCAATCTAACAAAAATGAGATGAATAAAATTAGCTCACCACTTCTAATACGCTTATATCCCTTGGAAGTTGTGGAGGATAGAAGTGTCAAAATGCCTGATAGTATATGCTATTAGATGCTCATTGCGCACTTTATTATAGAGGTATGAAATCGCAGCATTCAAAAGATCACTAATAATTGCATCCCGTGGATTAGTAAGTAAGGGCATAAGGCTCTTTGCAGGGTAGTCAATCTAAGGTGTCGAACCCGAGGACTGCTTCGTTAAAAAAGAATTTGACGAGCAAATATGGATCCATTTCTAAGCAATTTGTTCAATGTCAACTAGCGATTTTATCCCCAATGTAGGCTTTGTGATAGGATAGAGGTTTAGGACAAAATTTTAGTGCCAGCAAGTCTGCGAACAATCTTGAGTACTTTCTCATAAGTGGGACGATCCGCTTGTGCAAGAGCACTTTTTTAACTTAAAGCTCGATAAAGGTGATTTACTTTGAAATCCTCTGTTTGACGTTCAGCTGCAAATTTTGCGGGAAAGCGATTGATTAATGCCCACAGAAAGTTCATTTGGCCTTAATTTCCTAACATTTCAAAGATGATTCACCCTTTAGTGTAACTGTGACCAGGATAAAAAGTAGCAGCACATACAATGTTCTGGTCTTGTTTTAGGTGTATGCTCACTCATAAAGCGCAATGATGAGCGCGCATCCGTGATCGGCAAGCTGAGATAGCTCGCTAGAGTACCCCAGAATGCAAACAAATAGCATATTGGTTATTGAACTTGTGTGTATATGCATAAATCTGTTAAATACCTAGTGGCTCATGAACGCAAGCTCAACTATCGATAAGGTGCTATCATAGTAATATCTCCTGAACAATCTGAATTACCAATGAAACATGGCGTAACGCGATTCGATGCGATGTTTGCTTTGTCACATTCATCTAGCAATACTCAATTATTTTCACCAAGTTTAGCCATCCATACAGAAACTTTGCGATTTACGCTTACAAGCTCTGCACATTGAATGCTCTTGCCTTACCGAAGGATGAGTTCCAAGCAAAAAGGTAAAGGCTTAACGTAACCATTGCTGAAAGCTTACAAGTTTTGCTCACAAAGGAGCATGTGCTTGCATTTCGTCAAACACTTCGAGCCAAATGACTGCAAACAAAAGACGCCAAGGTAATAGAATGAGCGCTCATCGCAAGTTAAGTCAAGATGACGAAGAAGTACTCACAGAAATGATTAACAACCTGCTGGAAAATCGATGTGCATAAACCCAAACACTCATATGCAAATGTAACCCTTGCTTACGTGCTTTCTATGCGCATAGAAACGCATCTAAAATGAATAAAGCCTGCCGTGATGACGGCAAACTAAATGTGCGGGGCCCAAAATGATGCTTCTAAATAACGGATCCGTTTTCAATATTGCATGTGATTAAAGCGTAGAGGAGCGAAAATCGTGTTCAGATCCAAAGCTTTGAGCAATGAGCAACGACTGCGTTCAAAATATCTACTTCTTTGTGATGTACTTTAATGAATGAATCACAAAAATTATTCATTTTTTACTAATCGGCGGGAATTTGTTTGTAAAGGGGAAGTTTATTATGCAGCGGGTATTTCGAATGAGGGTGTTAGTATGTTTTAGTATGTTAGTATGTTAGTAGCCAGCATCTGATCAATTATGGTGTGATTTTTTTCCTATGACGCGTAGTAGAACATCCTTCACCTCCTTTACAAGCAATGTCTTTTAGCCCTCTCAACTTATAATGTGTAAAGCAAACCAACAGGGATGAGGGCTCTTACTGTTTGTGCCTTTAAATACGCGCCATCATCCTTTACTTGACTTGGTATAAAACGGGGTAGCCAAAAAGATGTTGCATTTTGAAGCACCACTTTGTTGCTGCAAGACAGCACTGCAACATTTGGAAGTGCAATTCTTTGAGCCTTCAGTAAGACGTGGACAAATTGGAGGATACTTGCCGAGGATGCTGATGTCGGGCATAAATCTGGTAGGGAATGGAAATCGAAAATCGACTAAGTGAGACGTAGACTTATCTAGCATTCCTGCTAAAAGCTTTTGTCACGTTATACACTCAGCGTTGTAGTGAATCGACACCGTCTTTGGCCAGTAGGCATACTTTAGGGACTAGTCCTTCGACGTTAGAATCCCGTAAATAAAAACATTTTACTATATTTCATTACCTACCAAAGTATGTGGCACTAATTTGTCATTTATTGTCCATGAAGGGAGCTGGTAGATACGTATTGCTTGTGATGCACCTTCATTTCTACGTCTTTTGACGGTGGTAGAACCAAATGGAAAGTTGGAATTTAGTATAAAATTACTCTACACTTAAAAATTTGTCCTTAATATATTTGACGATTATTTGGTAAGAGGAATGATAGTGTGACGTGGCAGTATCCTGCAAAACTAGGCCAGATAGAGCGATCGGAGAGCCGCAACTTAACCCTCTGTCCTGAGCTAGACGTCAGGGACTACAGTTGATGAGAATGTAGCGTAACAACCACGCTGCAAAGGTGCATAAAACAGAGGATACATTTTACTATTTTCAATAAATGCGTGCCAAAATTCGGCGGTGATGCGGGTGTTTCAGACCGCGAGCATGCGAAGGCTCTTACTTATCGCGAAAACCAAAGGGGATCAAGCAACAGTGTTAGGTAATCATCCAAAACCACTCACTGAGTGCGTTCATGCGATGCATTTGCGCATTGAGTAGCCAAATTAACAAATACGTCAAAAAAGGGTTTGATGTTCAAGTCACCAGTTATGCACAAAAGCCTTTGAAGATCTCTCCGCGTCTACTGCAGACGAAAGACTAAAACAGATGAAACTGACAAAAGCACAACCAATCACAGATACGAAAGTAATATTTTGGCAAAATATGTGCATGGACAATCCAACATTTAGTAAAGTCCTCAACCTCTGCCTCTTGATGATCACTACCTAAGACAACATATAAATTTCTTTTTGAGAAGGTATAATTAGACCCAGGCGACTATTAAGCTCACTCATCGTAATGCTAGTTGTCATTCCAGCTCAGTCTGTAGGCACGTACGAGGAGGACTGGCTTCAGACTTTTATGGAACTTAAGCCTTAAATTAAAAAGGATGATCTCCCCGTCAAACAGAGCCAAATTACAAAAGTTGCTTAGCATTGCAATGAATGTCGTGCGACTGTTAGCTTATTTATTTAGAAATTAAATGTGCTGAGTGGATGATTTTTGTCGAAGTGAACACCATGACTCCTTGACAAGAGCTATCGCGCTGGATGAGAAGGGCAGGAATTAGGCTTTATCCTACACCGTCGTAAGCAGTTTTGCATTTCAAAGGTAACAGAAGCAAGGAGGCGTAAGGTGTTATGGCATGAGCTATAGTCTCGGTCTGGTTTATGGTAGATCAAGTCGACACTTGGTGTTCTCAAGCATCATCCGGTTCGCAAATGAGGGAAGGCTTAAAAACCAATGTCAACGAAGCCCTCAAGCGCTAGATGCTTGAAAGCAAAAGTCGTCAATGCCTTTTAATTATAATTTCTACTGAACAATCTGAATAGCCTAAACAATCAAGTGCCCGCAGAATCGAACCAAATAGTAATTGGTCCGCTTCTGGCGACGGAAGCTTGAACGCGTCTTTGTAACTTAGCTGCATCCTTCAACGCATAAAATTGAAGGCGGTGGATCCTTTGACAATGACCTTCATATCATTAGGGTAATCAGTACTTACTTCGGCTGTTTTCATCTTTGTTTCACAGTTACGCATTTGCATGGTTAAAATTCGTACCAACACGTGGTGTCAGCTTGTACGTATTTGTCTTCCTTTTCCCATATCCTTCACCTACGTTCTCTTCCCCCCGCGTTTTTTCCGTCAATGCTTTGAATTCTATTAACCTTTACCACTATTAACAAGGTTATAGTGGTAGTCAGCACACATAATAACGTGGAGTGGAGATAAAGATAGCAAAAAGTCGGATCAAAGTTGCATTTGCCCATAGGCACATTGTAGCAGTCATTTTGGTTGTTAAACACTACGCCTTCTAACATCTAGCTTAGACGGCCAACCCATTTTGTTTTGCGCTATTGCTCACATCACACTTAGTGGCAGAAACAGATGCGCGGCCTACTGCTGCATCCACCCGAACAGATAAACCCACCAATGTCTCAATCCCAATCACGACAGCGCCAACGACCAATATTGCAATCAACTCCACAGATAATACTAACTTGACTCCAAGCACAACTCTGCTGACTCAAGACTATACGCTAACTACCACAGCGTCCCACAAAACAGCTATTCCATCGATTGTCGCTGTGTTAGACGCGACAGCACCAACATCCGATACCTCAGTCTTCTTTGCGACAAACACTACTTTGGCTCCTTCCACAAGGCTACCAACACAAATTTATTTGCCAACTACTGCAGCGTCCATCAAAACGGAGTTTACCTCCACAATCAGTAGCTCAGTCACGTCCTCTGCTGCTTCTTCTCTCAATATCGGTTTTATTGCCAATTCTAAATCAGCAGTTGTCTCACACGCATTTGCAGCTTCTCTCCTCTCCCTCTTCTTCATTTGCGTGCATTGGCTCCTTTTATTACTGTTAACTTTTGCAATCCTCTTGCCCTTTTTTGGTAATTCTTTGTCACGTCCTCTCTTATGATGCAAATAATCGCTGCCCACATCAGCTTTCCACTGCTGTTCCTAAATATTCGGCCCATCAAGTACAATGCTGCCCTATGAATCCAACCTTTTGTCACCTCTGTAGCTTTCTGTCTGGGTGTGTTACAAAGTCAAGTGGTATATTACAATAGCCGGTGCGATGCTTTGGTCCACAAATTCCTTGTGCATTCTATACGTATATGATGCGCATTTGTGTAATTATTTTGCATTTCCTACGGTTTGAGAGTGATCTTCTCAAGCAAAACATTTAAATGTTTCAAAGTCAACGGCTTCACTATTCGACTTTGCTCTAATTAAACTATTTCAATGGGATTCTTAAAACGGATACTTAAGGCATGCCATTTAGCAATTCTGATATTTTACTTCACCAGGCGCTTATTTTATGCGTGCAATGATTGTCTGCTTCTACTTGCAATTTTTCAGCAAAAGCCTGTAATTTCAATTTCATGACTCCGCGTTAGTTTGCATGACCTGTCGATGCCTGCCTTAATGCACCTTCTAATAATGACCCTTACAGCATTTGCGCCCAATGGACACAAAATATTTTGACATTTCTACTTGCGTTTGCACTTCGCACCCCCCAAAACACAAACCTCTTTGAAATTCGCAGCATTGAAATGAGGATTCCATATTGCTCCCTCTGAACTGCCTTGAGATATTTCATTTTATGTGCAAATGTAAACATTTTGAACATGAGGCACACCACGCATAATGTGAATTGAATAAAAGCGAATGCATCGCCGAATGCATATAAAACCACTAAAGTAAATTCTGAGCTCCGTTTCTTAGAATACATTTTAGGCGGATAATGCTCTCTCGCGGTAAAAGAAGTCCGTTCCTTGCAGCGGTAAGATTTTTCCTTACAAAATTAAAGATGGCTCAGTTGCCTTATACAACTGACGGAAAAATGAGGGCATGAAGTATCAAAGCTTTAATTGTAGTCTTACATCATTGTCAAGCAACTTTTCTTATTCTCAACTCATAGCTATGGAAATACGCTGAATTTAAGCCACAGAAGGGTTTTAGAACCATTAGCGTATGATAGACATTAGTCACTTAAGCATCTTGGTGTTAAGGAGGTCGGCCAAGAGAAGACGTTTATGTGCCGAATGTCCTTCGTGTTGCAACATCTGCATAGGCATTAACAATGAACTTGCTTTGCACTTGCATTGATTGAAGCAGGGAAATTCGAGCCCTTTTGACACTTGTAAGACTATTTATCTAGATTGTGAGCACGTGAAGGGAACGGAAACTTAGGTGCAATTAGCTACAAGTGGCATGGACACTAGTCTCAAGGGTACTCTTGAACCGAATACTTCATGCTGCTATACAAGAAATCGGCGCAGTGCTTGGGTTAAAATTTCGACAAAATGGAGGCAAAGAGATACGATCCGTCAAAATTTGTTCTAATTGCAAATATCTCGCGGTTTGAGATTGTGTGTCATTTAGGGTTACTTGCACGATTTTTAATTCGCATGCTTTCTGACTTTATTAAAGCTCTCATGATGAAATAGTGTAACATAATGCTCACGAAGCACAGCCGTGGTGTGTCCACACACGAAGCAATTTATGGTTGCCGCATAGAGCAATGTAGTCGTTGTCCATCTTACGCTTGATGTGTACTTACGATTGTTCAGTGAAGTGCGTTAAAGGAGATGCTAATTTAATCAAGCAATGTTGAATTGCATTTGCAGCATGACTAGACGCATAAGTGAGGTGTGCGTAACACAACCGACATTATGCTTGAGCGTTTCTACTGCTTTATGAAGAAAAAATACAGGCATTATGATGGACATGTTAATACAGACCTTCCATCTCTGGGCAAAGGATCTGGCTGCTTGACGAAACGCATTAGGAGAATCCTTGCACACATGGAACTAAGCATTACCGAATATGGTCATCTTAGTCTTGGTCCGAATCTGTGTTGCCTACAAGTCCACCGCACGTGATAATTGTGAGTCACCAGATTCTGCTGGAACATGTAGCTAATACTAGCCTAGCGCAGGGCCATAAATGGTCACACACAAATCTCGGAGGCCCAAGTCGGCACTCCTGTCCAAAGTCGGAGACAACGCCTACGTACGCCAGTGCTGCAGTCTTCTAACTTACCCCATCAAGCGTGCTTTAATGTGGTGTTCAATGGAGGAAGGGTCCTTACGACGAACTTTATATACAGAGTCGTTCCTCATGCTTATACAAACAACACGCATATTCATTTGTTATAGCATTGTAAAAAAATCAGATGAGTTTGTTGCATGCAAGAAGCCAAAGCCACGCAATTCCCCTCACATCTATTCAACAATAAGGAATAAAGTCACTCTGCACTCTTGTGGATAGCAGATGTTATTTGTTATGCAAAGTGGAAAGATTCTCCCCTGACAACTGTGGCCTAAGTAGTCTGCGACCTAGTCTATGAAAGATTATCTCCTTAGTACCTAACGCACGCTTTAAAGCACAGGCTTGGGCCACGATGGTAGGACGAGTCGAAGATGAGGCAAAGGCATGTGTTGTGAAATCTTGCAGTAATCAGCAAATTTATTTCGATTCAACCCGTTTTGCGACCAAGTGTCTGAGTCAATATTAACGCACCCTTAACCACCTGACAACAAGGCTGTTTCTCTCCTGTCCTATTTTTGCAATTGATGCATGCCCTTGCCCTCTCCTAATCACTCACCATTTCTTTGGCACAGTGTATGGCGATGGAAGAGAGAAGTGCTGGTAAACATAGCAGCGAATTGAATCCAAGAAGTGTTTTTTAGTAAAGCTATAAAAAGTGAAATTGCAATTAATATCCTAGAGAAATAGGCTAAGCCACATCTTCCAATCAAGTCCTTGCACTCTCAGTCGAATGTAGAGAGCAGTGTGCCGCTTCGGCTAGTGGTGTGACAGAAGAAGTGCAAAGGAGGCCTACTTTAGATCTAGCAACGCGCGCTAAGCTCCAACATAGATAAAAGAGGCAAGCTAGTGATCAAAGTGGTTAGTGTATGCACTCTACTGCTAACACTGCTGATTTAATGTCAACCTTGATGTCCATTCTTTTGCCAATATCAAATTACCAGTGACACGCGGCATTTAACCATCTTCTTGTAATAGAGAAATCTAGCTTTCAATGTGCTTGACACGCATTTTAAGGTGTGGAAGGTGTGTTGACTTTATTTTGAGCATATAAAGGGATATGTAATTGATGTTGTCGGTGGCTTTAAAGGAGAAGTTAAAGCTTCGAAACGCGTAAAAGTAGCCGTTCCAGACGGATTCAAATAAATTCAATTTCACCGTAGATCGAGGAAGCAGACTTTAAAGTCGGCTGACGGTACGCAGTATATGGACCGATAATTACATCTGAATAAATTAAAAGAACAGTCTACTTGTCAAAAAACGCAAGCATTGTATTCACGACTCCTCGTGTTTCCTTGGGTTACTGCTACTTGTTCTCTAAAGCATATCCTGGGTTCAAATTTTATCTAACACCGCGTCGCTGATTAAAGCCACATCCGAAGTCATGGATTTGGTCCAAGCAAATCCAGGTTTTGTGTTCCGCAGATTATGTAACGCCACTTGTATATGGGTGTCAGGAGGCATTATACCGATCCTAAAATGCCAATGCATTGAGCAAGTTTATGCAAGCTTACTGGCTTAGGCCTCTTTTAGACCCTCCTTCATCTAAAAATGCAGCTTTCTTTTGAACAAATAACATAACACAGTTCCTACAGTGGCGATAGATTGCACGCTGTTTACAAATATGCCCAAGTTTGCAGGCTTATTTTTGGCAACTGCAGAAATAGCAGCGATGACTTTACCAGACTAGCTACATGATTACTAAAAGCTTGCAATTTCATTGTTTATTGCTAACGGATCTAAAGATGGCTGGCTGAGGGAAGGTAGGCCGAAATTTATTTACGGTGAGTCTAAAAATAGCTAACCAACGAGTTTAGAGCTAGAATGTCTATATAAGTTGAGATTCAAACTTAGGTCAACAAGAATCGCAAACGCCCTTTGTAGGTCGCTGTAAGTTGATTATCACCGAATCTAAGTAGTTGCATCCTAAAGAACATTGTTTAGGAATTTAATACTCTCTTTAGTAACTCTTTTTGCTTTACTCAGTTTTGCAGAGCGTCTGTCTTTTGTATGCTTTTTTTGTAACCTCACAGGATGTATTTTTGACCGTGTTTTATGAATGGCACTAGAATCTATGCTTCTCACAGCCTCAAAGTAAAACGGGATGCCTTTAATGGTCAGGGCTCTAAATTAAAGCATCTAATGAATGCTCTTCTTAACACTTGATTCCTTTGATTTATTTTCCTTGGGCAGAAAGGACTTAATTCTACCGCTAAAAATGGGAAGTTGGCCTTCAGAGCAGAAAATATCAACAGTGTTTAACTACACTCCGGTTTACTTTGACGCTGAATATCCCGACTTAATGCAAGAAGAAAGTAAATGAGTCGGCGTCCAACACAGACGAATACACATTGACCACCACGGGTCGCGATTCTTCAACATTTTTTAGCAGTTATGCCTGCAACAATTCCTAATACTTTAAACACATTACATGAGCATTCTCTCCTTACCCTCGGTCTTTGTATGTACGAACCAGCAGTGTCAATCGAGGTCTCTTGTGTATGTCCCAAATAACTCCTTCACCGACGCTGGGCAAGGACAGAGTGCATAGCGAGAGTCCCTTCTTATTGATTATCACAGGTTTAGATTAGTCGTGTAATCTTAGCTAAAATAACTGTTAATCATTGGCTTTCTTTTCCACCAACAACCTAAAAATTATATATTTCTTCATGCTATGATAGTATTTTATAAACCGCGTTTTCGTTAGTTCCTTTGAGTGCGTCTCCAAACTTCCCCGTAAAACTCTTACTGCTGTCTTTGATTTAATGATTTCACTGCGTCATGTTGGCAGTGGCACCAGGATTCAACACCAAATAACTAAAACATCTGCACTAATAAAGTCAGCACCAGCCCAACTCTGAGTGCATGGGTGGATTGGGATCAAAATCCTTACTAAGTGTTCAATATATCTGCCATTGTCAAGTTGATGAGTCCTGCAATCTTTGCATAAATTATCTGTATTTTCATTTGTTCGCGACCCTATACTCAGAATTAAAGCTTTATTGGGCAAGTACGCAAATGTCAAAAACAATGAGCCAGTTGATGCAAACGATACCGTAATTTAGAGTAAGCAAGCATAACGCTTTAGAGGATTGCTTCAACTCCTAACCAACAGAATTTTGCCTTTTAAGGCTACAATCCCCCTACACACAAAGTCGTTATAAATTTTTTGTCTAGAGCGGCTCGCATTCTGAACCAATTTTTTTGTTGCCAATCAAAATCAGTTTTGCAAGTTACCTCCCGTTTGATTATGCAAATTATAGGACAAGTCAACCCAATGAGAGGCACTCTCTTGGTCAAAATGAAATATTAGTGACGTAGAAGTTAATTAAAAACGGAGGAAGAACAGGGGGTTAAAGACTAGAGGAACGAAACACCAATTTCTCTGCTGATGGGACAACTGTCTTTGAACTACATCACCTTTCTCTGGATACCTAGAATCGTGCACTGAAGCGGTAAAGACATGTTAAATCTTCCATTGTATGTGTATCCTAGGGACATCCCAGAATTGGGGCAACCACTACCATTTCCGAGCTGAATTTCGCGTTTATACTTGTCGCTTAATTGACTAAGCTGAAAGATTGGAGTAAACAAGAAATTGACGAGCTTTGATTACTGACAGAAGAAAAACAATGTGTTCAGCGGTTCTATCGACACACGCTCTCTCACCTTCTATAGCCAGCTCAAGTGATTGTTTTTGTGCATTTCTCTGGCATCGTTGAGATGGTTGTAAGAGTGGACTATACCTGTTTACTAAACTCACTTAAAAACACTAGACAGGCAATGGCATGTAGCGCTTCTTTGATGGGGAGACTTTACGACTCACATTCCTTCCCTGCCGTAAATGGAATCCTATCATAATTATTTCGCGCACAGAGGCCTTTATTATGGCATAAGTTCATTTACAAAACATAATTTGCTTCCAGCAGCATTGGTTAATTTACATAAATTTTGCTGTTTCTTACTATATTTGGATTTAGCGTTCAACTGCATTTTAAATGTGAAGTAACCTCCTTAATTCGTTTAAGCATGACAGCAGAAGCCATCCTAAATAAACAAGTCTTAAGTTCATATAGGAAACCCATATTAAACTTTCTCCTATTAATTCACAGGCTTAGTGAGCGAAAACGAGAACGGGTAAACAGCGCCTAGTAATCAGCCTAGGCTTCAGCAGTAGCGGCTCAGTCATGTTTGTGCCAACTTGACAACATATCTGGACAACTCAATCCGCGCGACCTGGTCACAAGCACATTTTGATTTATGATGGAATGATTGAATAGCATAGTAGCATATCCTTCCTCGGTGGTCATTGAGCGGCAGAGGTCAAGGGTTCTGCTAAACATCGGATTAATAGTGCTTGTCTTTCACCACGATTTTGCAACTGCGCTTCTAAATTTTGTCTTCTTGGCAATTCCGTCCATTTTACGCAATCATCAGCAGTTAGCAATCCCATTATGAAGCATTTATTGTGGGCGCGTACAAGAAGGATGTGCAATTTTTGGCAGACTTAATCACATAACGCTCCTGGTAAAACATTTCACGTGACTTTTAACATGGAGGGATGCATTTTTACCACCGTTCGCTTTTATACAATCGCAGAGGGCGTAGGGGAGTGTGTAAGGAGAATTGGTAAAATTGAGGCCTTGGATGTGTTTCACCAATTCGCTTCTCTCAGACGCACCCATGGGTGGTCGTCGAAATGCACTGCCTGAGCATGCTTAGTAAGCTCTTTTGAATGGCCAAATAATTTTATCACATGGGAACCTTTTCAAATTTTTACAGAATGCGTGTACATGCACAGACTTGATCCAGAACGTCCACCTTAGTGCAGAATTTAGCATAGGCCCATGAAACAAGCAAGATGTGTATTTCTTGTCAACGAACTTTGTTACATTGTGGTGTTACAAGTTGTTTTTGTCTTCGAATGCAAACCCTAATTTTAGATCATAAACAAAGGAACACTCTGCTCCCTGAACAACCTCTTTGGCTTAAATACGTAGGTCACTGCCTTTCATCGACCCGCATACCAAATTGTTGCAAACGATGCTCAGAGTAAAACCTGCAAATGGAGGAGATTTCAAACTCAAGTCTCGTCATATTTTCTGCCGTGCGACTGCTGAGTACTTGCGAGTAGAGCAGCCTTAGAAACAATAGGGACTAGAAATAATCAACCAAATGCCGTCTGCTTTGTATGGGAGTGACGAAATGCAAGAGCTGCCACTGTCACCACGTCGCAATATTAAGTGGATCAGCAATGTCTTGTGACGTGTTATCTGTTAACACTCGCAAAATTACCACTAGATGGCTCGACTTAAAGCTGTTTAATTTTACAAGGGGGTTGCAAACATTCTCACTGATGCAACAAATAGAGGATTTCCACACTATTAGCGAATGGACAATGGAACTGGCTTAACTCATCTCTTTAGTGCCAAATTTCACCTCCATACTTTGTTAAAGCCAAAGAAATTTCCTCTCTTCATCAGTCTCTTGCAATTTGTTCTTTCATGTCTTCTTTGCAACACTGTTGCAGCCCATGTTCTTACATTCTACTGACATATACCAATGTGGCATGTCTACAACTAGTGGTAACACCTGATATTCGTCATCTTTCTTCCTTTTCTTCTAAAAGTACCGCAAAGTGTTGTGCGATTAGAGAAGTCAGCACTAGTCAATGCACATCTAAACGAAGACCTTTTAGAGTGATCCACTATTCAGCCTCGGCAAACGTGATCCTCAATGGCTCGATCTAGCAGAGTAGGGTCTGAATGTGCTCCTCTGAACATTGATTCCGTATGTGCACTCAATCTCGAAGCAAATTCCTGTTTGATATTTCGACCGTATCTTCATATCAACTTTGATGACATGTAGTCTCGGCTTTAGAATACATGGCGATACATTTACATCCTGCTTATCAAGGATGCCGTAAAAAAGTTCTACTTATAACGCTACCTCTCCGCTACAGTAAAGTCACAAACCGAGTAGTAAAGTAGTCATAGGAGCCGATCAGATGCAGTCGCACCACGTGGAAGATGTCACAGATGCAAAGTCTAAGATCTTGTCAATTTAATTCTAGAATAACGCTAATGCGACTAGGAGTCAAATCATCAACCCTTTTATTGGCCACGCATTCGCAAATTCCACTCGGCAAGCTTATTTTGCCCTAGGAATTCGCTTGATTGTGTGCACGTTTATATGCACCTCTCCCGTCGCATATACGATGGCGAGGTGATTTGTTAAAACTTCTCCCCTGATCGAGGTACCTCAACTTTTCGTTAAAATTTGTTAAAAATCTTCGTTTTTTGGTGTTTTGAAATGAACCTACTGAAGAGATGCACGGAAGCCAGGAGACTAAATGGTTGATGATATTGTAGGCTTTAGCCAATGTGATGGCATACTAATCAAAGAACTTTGGGCGTAAAAATGGAATGTCAGACTTTTGGAAATTAGCGCTATCAGGGTCTTGATAATGCGGCCTGTAATTTTACCGCACATGAACGACAAGCCTAGGTGACAACAAACTGAAAATGGAGACAACCTGACAAAACAGAACAACAACGAGAACGGATAGAAGGTGGCTATTTGCCGCCGTGTTTTTGCGTTACTTTGCAATGGTGCACAGCATTAACCTACGGTTACAAAACTGCAGTTGGGCCTTATGCTCTCGAAATTACAAAAGAAGGAAGAGATACCGTCCAAATAAATTGTGCAATATTCTAACCAAAAACAAAAAGTAGTAACGGATGCACCAGGCGTCAAATGTTGGCCGCTACTTATCGAAAGAAGATTTTGTAGAATACATGGGCCTATCTGACAATAGAGAAGCCCTACTTTGTTGATCAGATTATGTCACTAACACTTGTCAGTAATCTGATTTTGAGCCTGTGTTTGGTAACGAGTTGTGCTCTTACAGGGAGTCTAATGAACAGGTAAGGCTGGGTGATGGAAGGGTGTCGTCATTCCAACATATCGCAAACGTCTTTAAAACCGCCGAAGTAGATTTTGTGCTGTTTCCTGGAATGCATTTTAGGCAGCTAATACTCCCTTGTGGTAAAGAGAAGGCCCTTTTTTGCAGAGGTAAAGTATTTCCCCACGATACTGAAGAAGGCCTAGTTGTCCTTACTGGCAAAAATTAGAAGACATGTGGTGTCAAAGCTTTAATCGCAGCCTTGCATCATCGTGCATCGAATTTAAATTTGAACAAATGAAGCCTCTGATGCCATCCATGGTGAAGGAGAATCAGTAAAATACCCACCATCTTAGCTGTGAGTAAATCCCTCCCCTTCCCTTTTCCACTCCCCTGCTCTAAAACCTTCAACTTTATATAGCGACAACGCAAACAATGAGAGAGTAGAAATTGGGTGCACGAACCGATTTTACTTGCTGTTTTGCTGTGGTAAGCCGGTAACTGTGATTATCTTCGGCTTATTCGTCAAAATTAGTGGTAGAGGGCAAGGAAGCTCTTTGTCTCTTTATTTAAGGACGCTTTTAGGCTGTTAAAAGGACGCGTCAAGTTGCATTAGCACCATTCACAATCTTAGTTGAGGCCTACTCTGACTCGTAGAAGTGCCTCTTTACAAGTTTTAAGCCTTAGACATACAAGGATTTCAGGGGCTGGGCTGGGCTGGGAAGCAGATATCGGTCAATTTTGTACGCCATAAATGAAATAAGGATAGAGACGCAGGAAGAGTGCTGGCGAGAAGTAGGCTGGTCACTAATAATTGGGCGCCAGAATTCCTCTACGTGGTTATGTCTTGGTGTGTAAGAAAACGGCTGTAGTTGGTGCTGTTACCAGAGAATTGGCACCGGCATGAAGCTGTGGCGTGACTTACATGGTGATTTTAGTAAGCGTAAAATTGTCAAGGCTAGAATGCTATCTTACGCTAGGGTTTAATTATTGAGATTGGAAGACCCATATGTTGCCCAATTGATAACTCAATTTAAATGGTTTTAAATTAGCAGTAGCTGAGTCATGATATGAGAAAATTGCAAGAGTCATGTTGAAGAAGGGGTGAAAAAAGAATGGGAGGAATGGGAAGAAGAGATTAGTAGGGATTTCCACTAGCCAGAAATCAGATCCAACCCACGAGCGCGGCACTAGGACATGCTGTTGCCGAAGTACTGACGCCTGCTATTAGGCAGAAGTCTCCTCACACCTCCACATCCCGTCAACATCTTTGGCAGCGTGTCCAACGGACCAACGTGTGCCTCCATCCATGTAATTGGTGTTATTGCTTTTTACAATACAGGTATGCGCAGTACTCTATGCGATGATACTGTGGTGTACCACACCTTCCTCGACAGTGTGGCTCCGTGGGGCAATGGTAGCGCGTCTGACTCCAGATCAGAAGGTTGAGTGTTCAAATCACGTTGGGGTCAGTACTTATTCCTACCTCTTTTGCTATTACCTGCAGCGCATCCCTAACTTGTATTCTCCCGCTATCACTTTCGTTATTCTATCGCTGCTCTTACTACCGTTACCTCCAAGCTGGCATTGCCATCGTCGGAAGTGATGTCCCCTACAATCACCCTTACACTTTCCTAAAATAATTTCTTATTTTAGTCGTTTGCTCAAACTAAGTGACACAGCAATATCTACAATTGGACTGCTTATTATCGGCGTGCCGTGGTAGGAGGGATGATGAACTGCAATGATGACAATGCCAACATGAATAGCGTTGCAAGGACAATTTCGTCTCCGCCTTGTTTTCGCGTGATGACTCGCTCCCAGCCCTCTGTCGCAATTTATGCCACAATAGTGCACCAAAGTGATAAAAGTCACGCTTTTTAGTAATTTTGGATGAAGCCAGCGAAAAAGTGCTTGCAGTTAAATACATTTAGGGAGGAAAAAGAACAAACGAGATTTTGTTGAAGCACTAAGCGTAAGGAAGAATGTCACACGGGTCGGCCTTTCTATCGTTTTCATCTTCATCAGCTTGCGAGACGTCTCTTTTAAAAAATGCCTATGTCCACAAAGTATGCAAAGCTCAATAAGGGAGACGATACACTGGTAATTATCGATAAGGGATTTGCACCTCAATGGATAGGACTATTCAACCGACTAGCTTCGTTTAATTGTTTCTTTATTATCTCTGAATCCACTGGATCTTCTTCTAGAAAACGTAGAGAGAGGGACTTCAGGTTTGAAACATTCATTTACGAATGTGCATGTCCGAATTCTGCGACCTTTATTTGAGCTACATGTGAGGGTCGGATTCGCATGAGTATGGCGACGTGTTGAGCATATACTTGGACTGACTAATGTTATACTTACAAGTAGTTTGAATTTACTATGCCGTTAGGAGTGACTACATTTGAGCCTATTCTTAAGGCCCTAGTAAATACAGCTAAAATAAAAACTCAACGCTACTGACCACGATAAATTTGCGAGGTTTCAGGCGTACTTAACACCATTAAGCGCATCAAATATCTGTAAACGTAAACTTGTTTTTAACAATTGAGCCCAAGCGAGGCCGACTTAACATTACTGCTAGATCGCTACGGCGATTTGCCAACACGCATAGGTGCCATTTTGATAGACTATTTAAAAAGGCTTAACTATTTGTGAAATAGTTTAAATATGACGTCAAGAATTCGGTTACCATCTCTTCCAACCACGCTACAATCCATCGAAGTGGATAACATAAATGTAGTCTGCTTACTACTAATGGCCGATGAGTACGCTAAGCAACGGTCCACGGGCTGCTAGCCAAACAATGCCGAGCACGTGCACAAAAGAGCCTGCCTGTACTTGTGCAGCACACTAGAAAGCCGCTTAGAAAGATTTGAAGAAGTTTCTGTGTTTGGCAGTGACGATTACGGATGTGCAAGTGCTACTTCTAGTGCTCAAAACCATTCGTTTTGTCAAAGGGCTGGCCACAACACAGCCTACCTAAAATGGTTACTATCATTGCTATTTAATTCCCACACTAGTAAGCGTAGCCTTAAAAGAGCATTTGGCATTTCTGCATGCTTTGTTTGAAAATAGGCAGCCATTTTTGCAATATATTAATTTGAAACGAGACTCCTTATAATGTACCCCGTTTTTTCAACAGACTACGAAATTCCAGTTCGGCAGGAACGCTTCCCGAGCATTGCCCGAATCGGTGGCCCTGAACGAAGATAGGAAGCAGAAAAGCAGTGCTTGACTGTTCCAACACCGCCTACACTTTTATTCCGTTAATAGTTATTTATTATTCGTATCAAGCCATGTAGAGGATTCCAACGTGTTGGTCCTTTGTGGCGCCGATGAGGCTTGACTCTATCCATGCTTGCGCTAGCAAAAGAGGTCTATTAATTTTAGTGGCGATACCGTGCAGAGATATGTAAATGCGGTTTCATAGTTAACGTGCGGATTGGTGCCGTAACGATTGTCCTTGCGGAATTAAAAGGAGGTTGTAACTTGTGTTATGCGGAGAGAGAGCACGGGATGGGGAGCGAAGGCAAGAGCGAGTGTGTGCAAGAGATAAAAATTCTTGACAAATGTGGCATACGGTTGACAGTGCCGTATGAGATGCGAATAGATAAATAAGGGTTTGATTCATGCAGATGTGAATAAAGGGAGTGAAGATGAAGGAAAATTGGGAAATTTGGTGAGAGGTTGAGGGCGGCTGCAAAGTAATATTCGACAAAGACGTGATTCTTAAAACTTTTAAAATGATTGAACGAAACGAAGATATATAGTCGATTGGAATTAATAGCTTATTCTTACCAATCTGTACGGTACCACGAATTCATCGATGACAAATTCAGATGAATTATTTGCATATTAGGGATGCAGAAATCGACTTCGACAGCTGATATGGCTCAGAGGCCAGCCCACTCACCACAGGTGCAGTGTATAATGGAATTGTTCTCTTGCATTTTTATCTTTGTGTTAGCCCTCCTTAAACCATCAAAATCAGTTAAATTAGCCTAACAGAAGCATTACTTGAAGTGGGTAACATGGGAGGGCTCAAAGCATTAACTGATAAACTAAACTTGATGAGTTGGGAAAAAAATTGGTTTCGAATCATGCGTGCCTAGAAAAAAGTATTTCAGTCTGCGAGGAAATACTTAGTACAGCATAATTTGCACCAAGTCTGCATCGACTGGAATGTTTGTAACTCCGAAGAAAGCACCTCTTCCGTTCGACATGTACCTTAGGTATGCGAGTACGCTGCTGGTCAGCACCTTCCCCTCCAACGAAGGGCGACAAGATTCCTAAGTCTTGTTCGCCTTGTATCCGCAATAGTTTTGCGGAATAATGAACATTCACCAATGGTTGCCTATAGCGATAATTATTTGTCTTGATTGCGCATTAGAATTTGAGCGACTTTTATAAAGTGACTGTCACCTGGTTTAGGATTGTTCAGCTCAATTATATCCGAGGCATTTGATCACATAAACTACGTGGATCGAGAGACGACGCTAAGATTGGATTGGACTCAGAGTTTAAGTACTGCTGGCTCTTTGCACTTTTGAGTGCGTTCGAGAAATATCTGACCATGCGGTCTATGGCGATTTATTTAGCAGTAATTAGATAACTTAGTGCTTTTAGCGTCATTTTTGGAGCAGGATTAGAAGTGTTTTGCGAACGAAATGGTGTTTCAAATTGCCATCGGGTAGAACGTTATAGGTGTCCATTTGCGTGCATTTCCAGGTCGTGCTATTTAGCTCTGTGAATGACAGCTCTGGCGGTCTCGAGGATGTGTGAGAGTTTGCCGACTGCTAAAGTGGACAGAAGAATAGTTGTGGAGCGCTGATGCTTTCTAACTAATATGCACTGCTGGAGGCAGCTACAATGCAGCACCTCAGATTGTGGATGCAAACATGTCCAGTTCTACTGACTCTCGTTGCTTTGACGATTTGTGACCTTTGTATTCCGCAACTGCAGTCTCCACTCACTGTCAGCTCTCGTGATTCTTACAATGGTGGACGGTTCTACACCACGCTACAGTGCATTGTTCCATTCATTTATTGTAAAATTAGCGATTGATGAGGCAGCAAAGAGCCAACGAAAGTAGCCGGACATTTTCCCAGCTATTGTAATTAATGAGATCGGTCAAGATTATAAACTTCAATCCCCGTGTTATCATTAGAAAAGAAACGGAGTAGCACAGGTGAAAATGTGCGACAGTGGTTACCTAGCGTGGACAGTGATGAAAAATAATAGTTGACTTGCACTGGTGATGTCAAGTGCCTTATAGAGAATATTAATTGGCTGGCAATAACAATTAACAAATAAATGAGGTAGGGTTTCTCAGACATGGTGGTGAGATAGTGAGATGAGGTGGACAGTGTTCTGACGAGTCCTGAATTCACATAATAAGAGGAGAAGTCCCCTGGTGCTAACCCATGTTATATATTTATTGCATTTATCATGAGCGTTTAGCTGAGATGAAAGTCGGGTCTCACTAAATGTGAAATATGCTAATTCAAATGTGATATGAAAATTAAATTATGGGCACATAGTGAGGCAGAATTTGGGATGGTAATGTATATCTGTTGCCAACGTGCTACTATACATCAAGAAGGGCCGATGCATACAAATGCTTCTTTTTATCTTTGGTGCATCCAATACGACAGAACTTCTGAAAAGTGAACGTTGCTAAAAAGTACAGGCTCGGATCAGAATTTAACAACAAGATATCTCTTTATAGTCTCGATGCGAATGTCGCCTTGAAAGAACAAAGCGTGCTACACGTCGACGCCTTGGATAAATGTTGGTACCGCTTCTTAAATACTTCAGTGTCATTGCATCTTTCGGACGAAGTTTTCCTAGCCATTGGAACTAGCTTTCCCCTCTTGATTTCTGCTAGGCTCGCCCCAACTTTTCTGTTGGATCGACCATGAGATGAAGGAGAGAGGAATTGAGAAGGGGCGTAAAACTGTTAATAGCTGCAGAACTCGTGCAAAGTCAATTCAGTCCTGTTACCAGTGACCAACGTCTCTAGTAGTCTGCATTGGCCAAAGACATGGCACAGAACTTTTGTGTCTTGATGGTAACAGAAGGAGACACGTGTGCTTTTTGAGTCGCTTTGATAAGACATCTACCAGGGTGAGGCAAGAGGCATTACTGAGTAAACCGGTCAAGTCGAGATGGGTTTATGCCCTACACTCCTCTGGTTGACGCCCAAGAACTAATGTGAATTTCCAAGGTTTCTTCGCCACTCGTTTCCATAGCTAACTGCATGAGACCAAGCCGCTGGTATCTTCATCAATTAGTAATCACAAAGCAAAGCTTTAAGTTGCGGACTGTAATTATGCGGCTGATGCCAAGATGACTAGAATAAAAAGGAGACGCGCTCTCAAATGCAGTTACCTATGGTAAGCAACTTAATCGCCAAAATTTCCTAAAGCATTTAGCTGCTCAGGGTGGACCACCATGATGAAATGGTGATTAGAAGTCGTTGTTGGGCAAGCGAAGTAATAACTTCACCAAAAAGCATTGGCCGCGTTACCGCATTGTTGGGGGCCATGACCTCCAAAGCTTCAGCAGCCGGTGTCGAGAAGATACGTATACCTCGACGAATTCAGAAGTGGGGGCAAGCTTTCAAATGGTGACAGCTGATATTCCAGGGTCATGGCAGCTTAACACTTCTAAGCCTACTTGACCCTGATTGTTGGGTCGTGCAGATGACTCAGCCCATCAATGTGGCCAGAGCCAAGTGGGATCTTTTTTCTTGTGTTATTTTATGTCTAAGAGAAGCCCTTATTATGCATTGCCACGTGCATACAACCATCCCTACCTTTATCCTCCCTCCCCCTCCTCATCCACATCTTCCTCCACCTCTGCTGTCCCACTGCCTACGCATCACTCAGCAATTATTCAAGCATGCACACGCGCCCAGACCTCATGTGACTGTTTAAGTACACCTCTGTGGCTTGTTATGTTGCATGTGCTAGCCCACCGATGAGGGATGGTAGATTTGGAGGTGCTGGAAGTGTCAGTATAGTGCGCGGTGGAAGCGTGCTGGATCTATAACTAAAGTACCTTGAGTCAAAACCACGCTTTGCCAGCTGATTGCTCATTTATTTGCACGATCGTTACCGGCTGCATTACGCACCGCTGTTTTAAGAAGTCGTTATTTTATTCCTTACTCGGCCGATCATCCGCTTTAGTCTTTCAACGATAGTAAGAATCAAGTCCGGATCAAAAATGAGGCGATAATTTATTTTTGAGGAAGGGCGGTAGTATGTGTTGCAGAACTAACCACAAAAATGCTGCTTCACATTGGTCATTATGCGTGACCAACGAAAGAAAACCTTATTTTAAAAGTGGTAGCGACCAAAGCAAAACTAATAAAATGTCAATTTTGTTAGTTAAATCATGCCTGGAAACTCACAATCCTTAAAAGACACACTTGTTGGAACTTTTTTTAAAAAGAGTGAAAATGTTACCGATGACAGCCATTAGAAGAATGACGAAGATGAGCTTAGCTATGACGGCATTATCTGACACCGGCTTTTCAGGTCGTATCCACAGGTCTGAGTAGCCAGCGAAGGCATACTCCGATCCATGACCAACAGAAGGCCTGGTACTGGTCAACATGTGTACACTTTCTCCAAACAAGACACCACCCGTGTTTCACGCGTCTACCCAAATATGCGTGTTGATGTGAGGAAGAGTGACTCCCTGCACCTCATAAAATGGTTTTTCCTCCCATGACTAAAAGGTAGACATTAAAGATTTAAAAATTAAGTACATAACTTAAGCATGTTAATTGACGGGGTGGCAGCACATTCTATTTGCAAATGTAATACGCATTTTCTCAAATGCTTTGGACTAATTGTGCTTTGCCTACAAATGCCGCATGTTGACTGTGGGAGGTGAGGCGGTTCTCAGTAGGCTTCGAAAGATAATTATAAAGACACAATTGCTGTTGCCACGCAAAGTAGAAACTTCTTATGTAATAGGAGGGGCACAATCTGGTTTGCACTTCAGGTAGTGTGCATAAAGTCTTGGAAATAAAAAGCCTAGGATTCATTAAGGATGGCCTCGTATATGATGCTAATGTGTAGAGCAGCCTGAGTCCAGGCTGTATGCCAACGAGAATGACAAAAAGATGCAGCTGCTGCCAAGCTTTAAGCAGGTGCATTATTTTGGCACGTATGTGAGTCAAAACATGCGCATGTACAGTAAAAATAAATATGCTTGTGTGTACGCACGAGCGTATGAGTGAACGCTCTTTTCGTGTTAGGCATTTATGTATTTATGTATTTTGGGCGTAAATCTATCGTTGGGAGAGAAACACACCTACACACATTTGTATACTTATACAAAATTATGCATACATGGAAACGCGCTTCCACACACACATACATACGCACACATGATATAAAAGTACTCTGCACACCTACACATGTGCACACGTGTGTGCGTGCCACCCAAAATATTAGAATGCTTCCCGGCATTGCAATGTTGGGGACAAGATCAGTGATGGCAGCAATGTACGTAGTGAATCGACTGACGAATTGAGCCTTACTGAGCAGACTGCTCAACGCAATCCATTGTTTGCCTTACAATTTTGCGTGACTAAAGCAATAGCCACAAAGTAAATTAGGGTTACATTGATTCAACTTTATTCAATAGCTATGCACTATGCTTTTTGCTCAGTTGCACATGGTGTGGAACTGAGCAAGATATAAGGAGAAAAAATTGTGGGATAGTAAGGAGCGCTTGATGAGATGAACCAACAAATTCCTTTGTAACTTACATGCCTAACATTAAACAATGTTTTCTGAAATTTAGGCTACAATCTGGTGACTCATTTAGGATACTTTTTGGGGTTTAAATATTTTTCGGATGCTCCATTATCATTCTAAGCAAGTCGGACATCATGATATATCAAGCTGCTGTTGATGGCTGGTGTTCGTGACGATCATCATATCCAGTGTTCTTCCCTTCCACCCCACCCCATTGTGCACAAATCCAGTGCAACAGGAGAATCGCATAGGCAAGACTACGCCTAGTAAAATTAATGACTTTCCACGGATACTAGATGTCAACAGTTTTTGGATGCATTATGATGCATATTCTCTACTGAGAAATAGTGATAACAAACTTTTGTCGGGTTTGACAATGTTATTTAATGGCAAGTGGGATGATTTCGACTCCTACGACCAACGTCATCATTTATTTTTGCATGTTCCTCTGCATTAATAATCATTTTGATGTCTCCGATGATGTCGGAATCTGTAAATTTTACCTTTTCCTGAAAATTGACTGCATTCGTCCTTTCTAGGAAACGTAGAAATCACTTCCTAATCCATTAATCCTAGCTTAACTAATCACTGTGAGTTGGGTGAATACCATGTGATAATAGTAGGCCATGTTTAATTCCAATGCAAAACCAAAAACACCTTTAGTTTGTGTACTACACTGGGATTTAACAGACGGACAACCAGCCTACAGTGCTTCAGCTGCAGGATTAATGCATATTACTATCGGGAATGCATTAGATTTAAGTGAGTCCGCAAATTATTACCGAGTGGCTTGTAGAATGAAAACAAGTGGATATCAAAGTCTAAACCAAACGCTCTTGTCACTAACTAAGCAGCCTTTTCGTAGACTATTCTTGACCATAGCCTGATATCGATCTTCATCACGCTCAAAAGTCTGCTGGACACACTTTTGTCCAGCAGTCGCCGTTGATGTAACGCTAGGACACCGACGCGGATAGACGCGAGAAATGCGGAGGAATTTCGAGCGAACTTCATTTTCTGCCTCAGGACGGCAAAATGCGCTTTAACTTTGCTGCTACTGACGGCAGATTGGTGACAGCAAGTTGTTTGCCCAAAAGCTTCCCGGTTAGTAATGGAATCAGAAAACTTGGATAAACTAAAGCCTAAGTAAGTAGTTTAGCACAGAAATATTCTAGTGTAATTCGTAGTATGCCCATTCACTACTTTGAATAGTCGCTACTAAAGCTTTGCATTATAGCTCAATGTCCAAAGGCGCGCAGTGAATTAGATGAGGTCATGGTTGCACTCGCTACTACTCAATTTGTGTCAGTGGCATATTTCTAGCCCATTTAGCAATGAATTGTGAGGTTTAATTTGAGTACTTCGGCCCTTATTGAGATTTATTCTACGTACCTGCATACCTTTCCCTCTACCTATTGTCTACACACCTAGTTGGATGCAAGAAGATTCGTCAAAATTTTATTATATCTAGCTTTCCAACAGCGAATCATATCTCTTTATGCAAACAATAATTTGATTGAATCTACAGGCGGTCTCAAAATCACTACTTTACTCATTCGGGAGGTTACGTGCAGCACTAAATCTGAGTATGCAGAAATTTATTACGACGTCCAAATACAAACTAAAGGGCAGATGCGTGAGGACTTACTCCTTTGATCGACGGTTAGTGTATGGATTGTGTATTAATGTCAGCAAGTAAAATTTTAGCTGAAGAGCTTAAACGCTGTCACACGTTGCAAAGTAGGTCAAGCTAAGCCACTCACTGTTGTATTGTGGACACAAGTTGTGGTGGCGCTGTTACTATCATCCATTCATTTCAGGTTCAATGATCGGACTTGTGATCAATATAGAAATGTAAATTGTGCAACGCTCGACTGTTAGGCTTACAGAGTTAAGAGAGATGAGCATAGCAGAACAGTTCTGTACGATTTGATGGTTTGGAAGAAAGGGTTAAGGTTACTGATTGCAGTCGCGATTGTGTCAATCATAATTGTTATTAGTCTCGCTGCGGTGAATGCTACCGTGCCGGCACATGCACGGCATGTTAAAATATCAGCGGGTTCCTGTCCTAAATAATTCCAATTTTATGTCGTATACTGTTTAATACAAAATGAATCGCTTTCCCCATTGACGCAAAAGGCGAAATATCTTGCCTATATTTACAAAGGCTACAGTCGCGCACGTTTGTAAAGAGGAGGCACTGCTCCGTCCAAAGTGGATACATCACTGAACTTCATTTGGGGCAGATCCATCCGCTTGCTAATATGGGATCTGACTGCTGACCGACTCAGCCGCTGCTAATGCTATTGAATAGGTTAAGCTGTTCAAGGCCTTGAAAGAAATTGTGTCCCAGATGAAAAACTAAAATTGCGTGTTTTGGGCTTGATAGAGTAATTTGACCTGGGAAAAATACAACTGATGGTGGTGTCCTTAACCTTACGCACAACATGATTTGAAATTTGTGAGCGTTGATAGTGTTTACGCATCCCCATGCAACTCGACAGCACTTTCATGATATATTTGCATTTGAATACACTTCATATCGTGTCTCGGCGACCGGACCCGAGTACGACAAAGAAAGCGTATGTCACCGCAGCCAGTCCAATCTTGTCCTCGTAGTGTTCACGTAGTCTGTAGACAACTCGCCCTAGTGTAACTCTATGCAACCTTATAAAAATCGGAACAAAGTATGCTAAAAGTGGTTTTTTTTCTTCCAATGCCTTCTTTACAGCGCATAAAAAGGCTGGCGAAATGCTGGGACCATTCCAGATCACTTAAGAACGTAAAATCGTCCAACAGCCACTCCTGCCATAATAAGAGTGGTATGGCATATGGCTTTCCGACGTTTGCTCTTGAAGTATGCCAAATAACCTGTTTGGCCTGCCAGAGAGAAGAGTCTGTCAGCGTCGTGCTTTGACGTATGGGTTCGAACCACAATGGAACACAAGGATTGAGCAATGCAACAAAGAGTTGAATAGAATGCTGCAGAGGTATGAATGTGGCCCCGATCGATGCGCATCTACCACATCCATCCCGTGTGGCATTCTAGCCATTCGCTAGCAAATACCACTGCTAACCAGTGTTAGTGTAGTGGTCTATAAGCAGTACGTGGTGAATAAGGGCTTGAAATTAAGCAACTGCGAAGAAGTGGGACACAGCAGCCCATATCTTTAACTTAATGCCGCGCATAAAATATCGAAAGCAGTGAAATAGTGGATTGTAGCTTGCCACCCAGTCCTATGTGCTTCTTTGCCAAAATTGAAATCGTCAGCAAAATAGGGCACAATCGAAACAACATCGATAACAAGGAATGTGGCTGCAATTCCGATTTTGCGTGAAGCTTACAAGAAAGAGGCATATTTATACCAGTCTATCAGTTCTTAAACCACAAGGCTACTCTTCCATGCCTACAATCAACAATAGTGATGTGACGTGCTGTTTCGCGTGGTTAAATCAGTGCCCATGTAATCTTGGGCCGTTGTCCGCGTCACCGTCGTGCGATGTGCTGTGAGTAAGCGGCTTTGATGTTAAAAGCCATTTCAGGAAAATCCTTTTCAGTCGAAAGACTCTTTATTGCTGACTATGGAGGATGGCTGCGTTTTTGGCCCTATTATTACGTCTACCAAATTTTTGTATTTTTACAACCGCTAACAATATCTAAATGTTGTGCATAACCGAGGAATAAAAAAATAAGTATAGCTTGCACTGCGGTTCCTACTACATCAAACACTTAAAGTGAGCGGCAGGAAACGAGATCCACGTTACAATAGGCACATCCTAAAGAGAGATTTTCTTTGGCGAGTCTTGAGTGACAAGAAAATGTCTTATAGCAGGCTTTTTCCTTCATCAAATTTTTTATTATCTAATGACTTCATTATCTGATGCGTTTGGCAATGAATTTGCCCACAATGAATTCACATTATGTGCGATTTGACTCATGTTTAATTTTTTGATGTTCTAAGATATCTAACATAAAGCGATAAGAACTTTTCGTTTTAGTGCTGCGAAATGCAGAGAAATCAAGTGGGTGCAATTGATATATGCCGTACTGGATTATTCTGATTGGTGTATATCGCTGGCGCGATAAATTTGAGCTACTAGGCAATAACTTCTGTACATCAAAAGAGGTTTTCGTTTTAGGAGATAAATTCGTAAATGTATGTGAGAATTTCAGAGAAATATTTACGCATTGAGCAAAAATGCTTCGCAATTCTTCTCTACAAAGTGGGTAAATCATTAAACCACACATCAAGATAGGAAGAAAATACTTTGCTGGCAAAGCTAGCGTTGCTGACACTTGCTTATGATTGCAGCAAAATTTTTGGTGTAGGGTTGAAGTGGGTTCTTGATCTGTAAGGACCAATGTTGGAGGATGCGTTGTGGAAGGCATCGAAGGATTATGCGACGCAATGAAAAATCATAACGAATCAAACAGCGGGTGATTGCGGAAACATTACTAGTAATGCAATCAATCCCTTAATTGCTTTTTGGAAAATTTTATAATAAGTGTCAATCTCGTTAATATTTGCTCCTTAGCCAATTTTGTTTCTCTCCTTTCTCCACACCGTCAGTGAGCAATTTGTTCTGCATGCTGAGAATGTTCTGCTTTTGTTAAATAGATTTAGCACTTTAACTCCTGAGCAAATCATTTAAGTCCTGAGCAAGTGTATGTCTTGTTTGTAAAGGTTAAGTAACTTCTGTAACGTTAATGAGTTGAGTAATTCTTTTAAATTATTTCCGTGTATTTTGAGTGCAATCACTTGGATTCATTGCAAGCAAAACATATAAGCATTATAAAAAACAGAATGTCAACAGTGTAATATGCCTAAGTAATCGGGACTCAAAACTTGTTGCCCGTTTATTAGTCACGTAAAACACACATCTATTTAACGGTAATTAAACACGATGAAGCATTCCAAGCAGACCCCAATTAATGAGCTGTTGGAGCACTCACTAGCAAATTAATGCGCTTTAAACATTAGGATTCGTTTCATCCACTGCAAAACCACATCGCTGAACAGCCTCATCGCTGCATTTACATTCACATTCTCACTCTACCATGGTATGAGTGGCAGGAGTATGTCAAGCCGACAAAACAAATAGCTCGACACACCGAACTTGCACGTGCCTATTCACTGCCAACATTTAGGATACGCTCCTTTGATGTCGGTGTGAGCACTGATTAAACTTTGATGCAGTCATATCTGACTTCTTGATCCTGTGTAAAATAGGAATATATTGGCTCCTCCCTTAAAATCAGTGTAGTTGACGGGAGACTAAATTGAGTTAGTTTATCAAAGCTAAGCTTCAGATAGTTGTGAGTGCAGTAAAGCGGTTTCGCCGTTTACATCAGAAAGCATGGACAGAATCGATGGTAGGTACCAGGAATCGCTGCTGCAAATCATGGCAGTAGGGGCTAGTGAATACAAATCGCAAGACTTAATTAAAAATAGGCATCAGACACTATATATAATCACTAATCTTTTGTCAGGTGTTAGCGTGGACGTGCAGGCATTTGCAACCCCTTCAGGAGATGAAAGCCCTAACCTCCTTTTTTACACTCTCTCTTTGCTGCATCACTGGGCGAGCTCACCACACCACACCATCCTTCCACCTACTAGCCATTTACCCACCAGGCGCCATCGCTTCGCCCTTCCATTCACTATCAACAATCACGCATCCTCCACCACTCTGTCTACCTCGTCATTGCGACTGGCGCATATGCGAGTGCAAAAAGATATACAAGGCCTACCAAGCATGGCGGCCGATGATGCCACGCATAGGAACAA
The DNA here is from genome assembly GCA_036345935.2 of Taenia hydatigena. NCBI lineage: Eukaryota > Metazoa > Platyhelminthes > Cestoda > Cyclophyllidea > Taeniidae > Taenia > Taenia hydatigena. The sequence continues at coordinate 8,146,279 of JADWOT020000007.1, forward strand.
AATTTGAATGCAATGTAGCAAAGAGAACTGGCAGGAATATTGTAAGGTGAGATGGGTTGAAGCTCGTTGCAGGCTAATAAGTAGGTAGGTAGGGGGGAATAGGGAGTGATAAAGGAGGAGAAAAGTGAAGGATTAGAGACACCGAGTATTCCCAGCTGGTCGTTCACGCAAGTACCAATCCGACTCGACGTAACTTACCTTCGATGATCAGACGAGAACCGGTACCTTCTACTTAGTATGGTCGCTGGCGATGGCATCTCTTCACACCTTCACCCTCTCCTGTTCTCCACCACTCACCTCTCACATCACACTCTTCTCCACTGCCTTCATCCCTCCTTTCTCTTGTTGCATACGCGCGCACGCCCTCCTCACCCCTTCTTACCTCTTCTCTCCTAACGTTGTTTTAACAACTGACGTCAACTGCGCAGATTTTTTTGCTTTATTTGCTTAAGTATTTTTACACTTTGCATTCCTTGACACATCCTCTAATCCATTAAACCACTACAAATGTAGCTGCCATACTATGGTTCATCACTTCCCTATCATGCATTCACTTGCTGAAAATGTCTATTGCTATCACCGATATATTATAGCAAATTCAATGTTCTTTTTACCAAATTCAACATCAGCACATACATATAAGTATACTAGGCAGGACAAATATTACATAAACTAAAGAACGTTTATGGATAGACACCATTTTTGCTGCAAAACAGCACATCCACTTGCCACTTTTGATTTCAATCAATCCTCCTTGCAGCACCGTTCCTGAAGGCGTAAATTAATTTGGTTGATCACTTATGTTACTTAGCCCTATTCAGTGGCGAGTATTTCGGAAAAGCGATATGGCTGGAAGGAAAAGCGCATGGTGGCTCATTCACTCAAACTCCAATAAATATAGGATTACTTGCAATGGTCTCATCATAGAGTAACATATGGCTATCCTAATGGCAGAATAAAGACTAAAAAGCCCAGTAAAATTCAGCTTATGGGACAGAATGATAGCTCGCAAACAAGCGTCATCGACTAGACATTTGCTCCAGCGGGTAAGACATTGTCATTTCTTCTACATAAAGTACATAGTTGAGGTAGTCGAACACCTGCTCTAAAGGTACATGGTAGAATGCGCAGCATTAGAGGGTGTATACAGCATTCATCTTACTCTGTATGATCAGTGAGAGAAGATAGATGAGCCAGATATGCTCCAACTCAATATAAGCCACGCACCAACTTGTAACCACACTACAACCATCATGACACCAGAGTCAATGACGCAACGCTTGTGGTCGCAGCCCTACGTCCTAGGGCAGTTGCAACTCTAACACCAACAGTCTTCATGATGACCTAGTATTAAATAGCAGTCGCGAGGCCGTATTTTCTGCCGGACATGTAACCACCGAAACTGGTACCTGTCAGAAGGTTGCTGATGCGTCTATCCACCGTCGCGTGCACTTGATGATCCCAGTCTCGTTTCACAACGCCTATCACCATCACCTCGTGCATATTTGAGAACAAAAGTGACCAAACCCCTTCGCAAGCAACCTTATAAAGTCATCACAATAATTTCACAGTCCTTAAAAGCCAAAAATTGCAGCCATTTTTCACCACCACAGTATTAAACTCTTGTTAGGTTTTATTTCTCTGAAATAGGTCAACTTTAACAGTCGACAAAAACTCACACAAAATCGAGCTTACCAGTGCCCTCGTCCATAGAGCCAAATGTTGAGATTCGGAATTGCATGCGATTCGACGTCAGTAACATTGAACATGATTGAAATTTGGGGACAGCTGCTTCATTGACAAAATACTGCTGATGAAGCTCCATTGGTTTTGCTTAAAATGCTAATCAATTCAAAACCGTAGACCAAACCGCAGTGAACTACTACTTTTACCAGATGCTATTCAAAAGTGCAAACAGATAGCAACACCTTTATCCTTAAATAAATACCAATACGCTGCCACGTATCGATCCACCTTGCTTCTGAGGACGAGTTATGCAGATGATTCAGCCACTATGCAGCATGGCACAAAGGCCATGCTAATAATCCACCAAATTTAGTTATTAGCCCTATACGTTCCATCAGAAGACCTCTAGGAGAACTAGAGATGTGTGAAGTGCAATGATCAAGCTCTTATAATCCAAGATGCCAAGCTGTTTCCCAGCAAACAATGCCTTGACTTTCCTGTTCTTGCAAATTTTGTCTGATTTGTGTACACTATACACGTGTTTAATTTTTTCCTCAAGAAATTAAGCACAATACTTATTTCTGGTTGATTTTGGACCTCAGAAATCAAGTTTCCATATTCTTCAGTCAAGTTGTGTCTTGACGGTTTTGATTACTACGCACGTTGCGCATCTATGAAAAGTGGCAGTAAATAGCATCTTTGCGATAAAAACCTAGAAGTTTTGCATAAAGCAATTTAAAAGTAACCCTCTGTGGTTTCAAAATTCACTGTATGTTGATTTTAGCACTTGATGCTCATTGTCGAGCATGACTTACCGCAAGAAAGCTATCCTTTTTGAGATGTTAGCAAGGGCTTCTTTTCGTAAAAACCCAGGGAAGAACCATTCAGGGCATTAGTGATACTAACTTTGCCCTGTCACATAAGCTCTCCCTACTGAGCCAATTTCGTGCTCCAACTGTAGATAAACGGTTATAAATAGGGTCAATTTTACCGGAATTATTACTAGTGCAAGATGGTAACCATAGCTGAGTGAGATGTCGTGCTACGGACAACGCAAGAGCAAGGTAGTCATTGCATTCTCCACTAAACCACCCCAGACATCACTGTTTTAGGTGTGGGTTATCTTTTAAGTTGAGCGATTGATTAGCGTACCTCACAATCACTCTGCTTCATTCCTGAACAAACACTTGATAAAGCTAAAATGTATGTCGAATCACCTAGGGCTAACACTAGTTGGCTTATATATTCGTGCGTTTCTTCAACCGGTCATAGTCGTGCCCTACAAGTCGCTATGAATATTGCTCCTCACCAAGCTCTTGGAAGTAGTGATGCAATTTTGGTGGCAAGTTTTCATTTGATTGTCGTGTCTTCGTGCACGTTTACTAGTTGTCATTACGTATGAAGCCATGCTGAATGGGTGATGTCAGAACAGTTAGGATAAAGCCGAGACAAGATTTTGCTCATTTTTTGTCGTTATTTGTCTCGTATTCGCTCAAAACTATGCAATTCGCTCAACGCCGCTTGCTGGACTATCAAACAGATGGCTTGAGACCTGTATTGTCTGCATTAATAATTAAAAATGGGAGCAAGAATAAGTTGGTTTTACTTGGATTTAATAACCAAAACCGTTGAAGCTCCGAAATTGCCAATTAGATGCGCAATCTACTTTCTGAAATTGTAAGACAATGGAGGCCCGCTTTAAAATACACGAGGTAGTCATTTGTGGTGGCAATCTTGCACTGAATCAATATGGATTACGCCAAAAGGAATCTGCTGAAAACACGGCAGCTTATTCAGGGTTGTTTACTCACTTACGATTTATTTAGGGAACATGGCAAATTTACGGATATGCATCCATGATTCCTCTGAAAAAATAAAGAACAACTCTCTTACCATCATCCTGAGTTGTGCGCCGTGCAAGTAAGCTGGTCGACTTGACCAGTTTCCTTGCACCTTGCATCACACATTGAGGCCGTAATGGAAGAGGATGTTAGAGGGTCTGACAAACTTTTCTGGAGGCACCAATATCATTTTAGTTTACTATATGGGTTGTCTAAGACAGTAGACGTAAGAGAAAGGATTCAATCAATGTGCATCTTTCCATCTTTACTGTCGCAGAATAACCACATTATTGCCCTCTATAATAGCCCTTTCAAAGTTAATAGAACCATACTTATAAGCACTTTTGCTACCGCTGTTGGTATGCGCAATGGTTTCGCTTGCGTGCACTTTCCCCCATTTGCGTGTGATTAAAGTCTCTTTTTGCTAGCTAAACGGGACGCAGAAGTAGCCTGAGCATTCTTGCCACGGTTTTGACTTTGATTAGGTAGTTACAATTAAAAATGCTAACACTTTTACCTAGATAAGTGCAAGCTATATACTGCTTCTTGATTAAGTTTAGAAAAGAGCGGATGAATGGGCTGCAGTCGCATGCGCTAACAGGCACTAGTTAAAACAGTCGCCGGCAACTTATCAAATCGCAAGGTTTTGTGATAGTCAATTTGGAGTTCTGTGCTACCCATTTTACCTTCCTTTGACTTTCGTTTACTCAATGTTTCTCGCTCTGATGGACGCACTTTGGAAGTCTTTGTGCCTTTCCTTCCCAAACCCAGGTTCCTAATTCAATCTACAATATGGAGACAATGTAAAGGAGCCGCAGGAGCAAAAACTGACCTAACTGTGGCATGGTGAGTCATGAAGCAGGTGTTTAGTGTTGGCGATGTGTAGAGTTGAAGCCGAAGGAGTGCCTGCTTCGTCCGGTACGGAACTGTTGACCTGGTCATCTATTAAGACGAGCTTAAGGAAACAATGGGATAAAATGTGCCTTTGAACCCATATACACTCAAGTACACTCAGGCACACACACGTTTCTACCTGTATTGGTCCTCTAATAGGGCAGAACTAGGAGATAGGCAGTAACATACGCATTTACACAAATCTCAGACAGACAGACAAGTAGAAGCCGACACTGCAGTGAAGAGGCTGCAGAGCGACTTAAGATGAGAAGTCGCATTTTTACCCGTTATTGCAAGTCATCGGACTGAGGCAATCACTACAAGGGGAAAATGAGTAGCCAATGGAATAGGCAGATAGGGGTATGGCCAGGTTGCAATTTACAGAGTAAAAAGTTGGAGCAACGCGCTATCCTTCGCTGTTGAGGGAGTAAGTGTAGGAGTAGGAGATGGAACTAAGGTGAAATGGTGTAGAACGAACCAAAGCGATAGTAAAAGATAGAAATTGAAAGAGTTTGGCTGTCCATAAATTGCAAGCGACGCTATAAACGCAAGGCCATACAAGACGCCAGATATGTAGGGGAACCTCAATATTCTTGAATAGGGTCAGTTTTTTGCCATTAATTTAAAAACACTCTATCGACTATCGTCTCGTTGCGAAGTAAATGTAGCTTTGCCCAGCGAGCTACTGACCTACAAAAATGTAATCAGAAGTAAAGCATTTGAGAGAATAGATTGGCGCTTGCAGTAACCACTTCTAATTCAACTGCCTTTTCTTCCTTAGTTTAGATATGTGCAATGAACGTTTTCATTTACAAGACTAACCACCTTACTGAGATAAATACGTTTACAAGGCGTCAGACGATGATTCCGTGTAGCACTCTTAAACCAGAGGAGAGAATTAGCCTTTTCGAACTCCTGATGTCAAACTAAATCGTCACTTCCAATGATGAGTGATTGTTGAACTGCGTGGATTGGGGTTAGGATAGTTTGCTCTCTTTGAATGGAATTTTGTAGTTTTGATCCACACGATCATTAAGCATTAAATTCACCAGTGGCAGTTTAAAAAAGAACTTGCTGTTGCGCTTTTGTTGCGCTTACGCACGTAGATGTACCTGCACTACTGATCATTGTGATGATAGAGTAGTAGATTATTCCGAAGGAACAGAATGTGAATGACTTCTCGGATTGCATGAACTGCTTAACGATCCCGTCGCGATTACACAGGAAGTGTCTGACGGTCATCTTGGAACCTCTTGCGTCTCATCAAACACTGCTTTAGTCATTGTGAACGCGACAAAGGATAAGTTAAGGGAGATGGATTAGCTCCTATGCGCCATTCAGAAAAGATGCAATAAATACAAATTCAACGTGCCCATGGGAGGAAGTCATTATTCCATCTCTGATTATCAGGCATACTTCCGTACAAGCGTGATATGTGGAGTGCTGGATGCAGACACTATTAGATAAGTGGTCTATTGTGCTGATTTGTGCAAACAGCCCTTAGTCCCTGTTAAAGGTTCTTAATAAGAGGGGTCGTGGCGCTAATTGTGTGTCTTGCCATATTTAAAGACCCCAATCATTGATGATATCCGAAACACTCTTGTTCACTTATCGTAAAATATTGCTAGATAGGGAATCATACATTCCTGCCGAGTTAATAGGTGAGGCTTTGTCCGCCCAATTTAAATTTTTCCACAAGGCGTGCACTTAGTACCATTCCAAATAGCGATCATTAGATTCAGCAACTACCATTCTCTTTTATAAGCTTTCGTGTAATGCTTAGATACTGTAAATGCCCAAATCTTCAAAGGTGGCATTCCTTACAAGATATTTCCTGCTAATAAATTTCATATGAAGAAAATGCAGCCTTTTCGATTACCTTTATCTCAGCCTGAATGAAGCTGTGACCATTAAAACATATGTCATCCTTTCTTACTTTATCTTGGCCTATGAGCATACCCAAATATTTCATTATCAAATCATCCCATGCACTTGACCTAAATGACAAGAGCATTGTTCCAACAGTTATTACAGAGGGAATAACACACCCAGGAATGATTGTTGACCGCGCTTTCCTTCCAATTTGAGATCGAGCAGTAAAAACAGCTCTCTTCAACAAACGCACCTTCATGCTCCAGGATATTTTATGAGCATGATATGACTGTTCATTTTCACTGACTCAAACATCCATGCATAGATTATGATGTCATCGCAGCTGCGACCCCAGATTAAGACTACGCTGTAACGAATATCCCTGGGTAACAACGCTATCCGAGTTGGAAGGCTATCAAATCAATAGCAGACACCATTTGACAAGCAATAAATGTTTTATCGTAAAACTCGAAAACGAGATGATATTCCTTGCCATAAATACTGTACGGCATTCTAAATTAACTAACCATTGAAATACGCATCTACGACTAACTAATAATCGGTAGGTGCGACTGGAGGAGATCTCCGTCTCACTAAATTCGAACAAATTTTGTTACCTAAAACAAACGCCATCCTTGTTTTCCTTGACTGTGCTGAAACCCATTGCCTTACATTTTTATGGAAATACGATTCATCATTTTTTTGCAAATTGAATTTACCGTATCGTTTGACTGACTGTGCTCGACCAGTACACCAGATAGGTGGTCATTTCAAATCACTCACAGAGCGGGTCAGAAGTTGCGCGGTCTGCCAGACATTTGCCATGGCAACCAGAGTGAGTCGTTTGCAATCTCTCGTTTAGCCTCTCTCTTCATTGCAGTGCATCACATAGGGCATTTATTTCTCTTAGGAACAAGTGCCAAGCATTTTCGATCTTCCCTTTGAAGTATTAATAGGAATTTGCGAGTTTCTCAATGAGGCTGATCGCCTCAACTTTTGCACAGCTATTCCAGAATGGAGCTCTATATTTTCTGTAGAGATTGGTCATCAAGTTCTTCATAAGCACATCAGTCATTTCACATGGTTCGATAAGCGACTCTGTGATGCATTATGGTCAGAGAACTTGGCTGCTGCCCACCTAACTGTTCGTCGAGCTAACCTATATTACAATGAACAAAATCGTCTCTGGTTTCGTCGCTCCTTCGCCCGTGTTTCCATGCGTGCTTTGGAGCCCCTTTCATGCCTCATTATCTCTCCGACGGCGAACATAAAGCCGTTGTCTGTGGGAGATTTGCACGGAATTGGGCCTTATGTGCATGAAGTAGAGAGAGGTAGTGATGTGTTTGTACCGTCGCAAAACCAATATCGGAAGGCTATCTTACGCCTACCTATAATAAAAAGGCGAGGCTTGACTGAGGTTTTGGTCGAAACCTCATTTCTGTTATCGTGCATCGGGTCACAATTTCCCAGAATATCGTCATATTCTGAAGATCTACTCGCGGCAGACAAAACAAAGATTAGGATAGCCAACTGTATTCTCTACTTTGTGGATTACCAAAAGTGTACAGACAAGCAGAATGTTTGGATTACACTGAAGACGATTGCAAGGAGCATGTTGATGAACCAAACACTGATTGTGGTAGTTGCAGTGAATGCAGAGGAGGACAAGATGCGTGCGCTGAAACACGTCGAGGAGTTTTATCGCGACCTTGGCAGCTCTAAGGACTCCCCACTAGCTGCCATTTCCACCAATTGGCGACTGTGGTGCCTGTATAAGGGCAAATTTGGCCACCCAAATTGGGTGGAGATATTCGGATGGGCCTGCCTTGTCGCCATTTGGAAAAGAAACGAGTATTATCAAGGTGGTGGTCGTAAATAGACCAAAGGCGTTGGTATGTCTCAATTGCGGTATGATTGAATTTTGCCTATGTCTGCTCCAGTTTTATTTCCCTTTTGTCAAATAATCCATTCATAATAAGCTCCTCCTTACTGCCATTTTGCTTCCAAAGGACTGTAATTGATGGTGCGAATAAAATAAAGAGCTGAACGTTGCAGCAATTCTGAGCGACTGTTCCTCTTTTCTGCTCGACTGTTTGCATAGCGGGCACCACAAATGAAGCCATGAGTGGTGATTTCCTGTGTAATAGTGCCATCGTGCATGATTTTGCAGAACAGTTACACCAAACAGGAAGTGCAGCGCATCGCTAGCAATGTTTCTCTTGCACCATTATTGCAACTGGCAAATCATACCTATTTGGTATTAATGTAAACGTTTCGAATAATTTATAGCAATTTAAATCAGACTATTCAGAAATTATTGCGCAGTTCTAAGAATATTTTACCTTTTATGTTTTAGATAAGAAAGACAGTACGCTAACAGCTACTTGGGATTATTATATACAGGAGGCCAACATCTTTGTCGGTGTACACATCGGAGTACTTTATAATAAATCATTGAATACGATTTCAGATACCAGCTAAATTTTTCAGATTCGCTCTCACTGTTGCCTCCTCCCGTGTCTGCTAGTGAGTCGCTTTAATTTTACTTCTAAAAGGTGGTGAATAAAATATCCACTTTTCCCATTATATAAATCATGCAAGCAAGTGTATTAAGCAGCGACTTACCGGATAGACAATCACAACGGTCACAAAAGCAAGCAGGCTTTTTCCTTTTAATGCTGTAGTTTTCCTTATGTTTCGTATTTTCCTGATCAAAGAAGGCAAACGCGGATTGTGGGTGTCACATCTTTAGTATGTTGATAAGTAAATTTGCTAGTGCATGCTGAGAATGTGAAATAGAGTTCATTGCACCCGTCCTAATATTTTGAACCTCTGTTCTTCATTCCGACCGCACTTTGTTCAGATCGCGGCAATGAGAAAACTAGAAATCAAGGGAAGGGAGTATGTGGGTGGACCCGCATTCTGAACTCGAAGACGTCAGAGTAAACGATCGGGATGAGGGAGTTGAAGCGAGGTCGAGGTGACAGGCCTATGGAAAAGGGAATCCCCTTCAAGCTTGAGATTAGCTCGATAAAAATATGACAATTTTTACTGGAAAGAAAGGTGAGGACTGTGTAAATGGTGCCATTTCATCCATCCGCACGAGATCGTTCACCATTGTCTCTAACGACAAACTCCCAGACGCGGACTCATTTCCTCTGGATGTCTAATCCATGCGTATTTGCTCAATTGGGATAATCCTGCCTTCACAACAAGGATGGAATAAAGGGCGTGCGTTCAAGCCCTTGCTACTGGCATTAGGTGTTGTGATAAAATTTATTCATCTCAGTACGGTCTACATAATAATGGTAGTTATGGTTTCAGTGGCGTCCTAAGAAACTCCTCTTACCACAAAGAACGCAATTTGCGGGTTGATCTAGATGTCTGATCTAATTCTGGACTTTACTTTTCAGAATATCCACCCGCATTTAAAAATTTCTTAAAACAGTAAGTTTTGATGCATTCTCCTTGAGTGGCCCACATCGCAGCTACAGCCGAGGGTGGTGGCTTGCCAAATAACTGCTTTGATTACCAGGACGTCTGTTAATGGGATAGGCGTCGGTCCAGACGCCCAGCAATGCAGCTTTTGGCACTGTTTCAGCTGTTATGGCACCTAAATGTGGTGTCCATCTTATCCCTGTCATTATTTTTTGCAATTAAATCGGGAGAAGTGAACCACTTAGGAGTGATCCAGGTAAAGCCTCTTAAAACTTTCAACCTAGTATCTCCTTACTCAAAATAAGGGGATGCATGGGCCAAATGATTAAAAGGAATTACGAGAACTGAATGAATACGCTGGCTGAGCAGGCAAATTTCCTTCTTTAAAACACATTGAAACCTATTCTAGCTCCTCTATTTCTCACAAAAATTGCATTCAAAATGAAGGATTGGTCTGGATGCAAAATTCCACGAACGCACCTCAATGAATGATACTGAACAAATTTGGTCCCGGGAGTAGCATTCGTATACGAGTACAGATAGTGGATAACTGCGCTGATCAGACTCTAAATGAGTGCAAATTCTGATTTATTGCAAACCGGTGAAGTCCTTTGCAAAGTAAATTTGCAAATGCAGCATATATACTCTTGAAGATCATTGCCTTATGACGAATCGAAAGCGGAAATCTTAGTGCGCAAGGTCTTCGTAATGCAAGGAATAAGATTTGCAGTCTCCTACGTTCTTGCTGCATCGCTCCACGAAAATGCACACAATAAATTGCCCTTGTGGACGAACCCGTCCTAGAGCTTTTGTGTGAATGCGATCTTGCTCAACAGATGGAGCTGTTTGTAAATGTATCCATGTCTTAACATCTCCTGCATCATCTTCTGCGTGTTTCGCTTCCACTTTAAGGAAAACTCGTAAATGACATGAGTTTAATTCCTCTAGCTGCCCAACAAAACTGGCAGTTCTGTGGTGCGTGAGGTGGTACATGAATTTCACGTGATGAGCAGAGCGTCTAATGAGTCATAAAACAAGATCGCAAATGCACGCTAAGTTTTAGGAAGGCATTCATAGAAGTGCTAGCTTTTGAGTTCTTGAATACCCACGGGCTCTGTAGAGCATCTTTTGGTCGGTTTCGCTTTCATGAGAGGGACCAGAAAGCCTCCATCGTATAACATCTACGAATTAATTGCGCCAAGTGGGTAAGCTGTCCTCTGCTCCTGTAATCCATCCTAGCAATTCCACAGGATCTAAGGTTTTTGTCTTAGTTGAGAACTGAATTGGGCTAAGGAAGTTGCGCTGGCCGTCTCTTTTACTCTTCTCTAGTCCTAAGAGCACTTCCCCGTAAATAGTCATTTGATCAAGGTTGAGACTTAGGATACTTCGTGAAATCAAGATTTGAGTCCCTTCCTCCTCGCTTCATTCTCTGGCCACATTAATCAAGGTTCTATCTAGGTAGTAGAGAAGCAAAGGAGGTTTCTCATAATAGCTTAGTCGAGATCATTGCACAATTATTGCAGGAAATTTCGCGAAACATTTTCCTGAAAGATTTGGGAATGAGGTGATTCTCGAAGGTGGACTTCAGCATCGATCCGTCTGTTTAAGTGGCGTTACAGGTTTCTCCCCACTCAGATTACTTTCCTACCGCCACATAATTTGACCTTAACAATTTGGGATAAATACAAAATAGTGGAGTAATGCGCATCCGAAGCGGCTTTAATATTTATGCCGTGCTTTTTTGGCTTTGAGTGCTGCAGTTTTTATTGTCGGATAAATACACTTTTATGCCTCCATTTCTTGTAGACAGAAACACAAAATACCTAATGAAATTCAATCAGTCAGGATTCATCTTATTGTATGCATGACAATGTTTTTTTGTTGCAACAGTAAATACAGCTACTTGTTCAATGCAGGAGGACTGGGATCATCATTTACCAAGGTGAACTGATCTGACCCACCTAACCATCTTCATTTTTGTAGTAAAGTTAAGTCTTTCAAGCCAAGCGGCATTTGTGTTGGACTTTCCCACGGAACTTTTTGCATTGCAGGACAACCGGACGCCGTTGTACAGTTTCCATTAATAAAATTAGTAAGTCATTAGGCCTCATTTACGAAGTGACGAGAGCCTGCAATTAAGTTCACTTTGTAAACGACTTTAGCAATCAGGATAAGGAGAAACCCAATCGCATCTATTTCCATTTCCATCAGAGCTCTTTTCACCCGACCGTGTGTTCCCATTCGAAGATGATTTTGTAGTTGGACAAGTCTATTGCTAAGAACGGACGATATCCATTACGCGGAGAAATGGGGGTCAAGGGAAAGTGGGACGAGGGTGAGATTATATGCTTCCCATGCTCCTCTTTTCCTCCTATTTCATCCTAGCTAGAGTGCAAGTTCCATCGTAATGCTAAACAGCGACATTGAGGAGAAAGGTATTGCAATGTGTTGCTTTATATTTTCTTGTAGGAACAATAAACTAGTTCTGACTAGTTCTAAAAATGCAAAGTTTCTTTTAGTTCTTTTGGTTGCGCTGTGAATCATAGGTAAAAGCTCATCCGTAGTTGCTCACCTTTCAGTGAGTGAACAATAGTCTATTTAAGAATAGCAAATGCGGTCCTCCCCACAGAAGGACATTCTTCAAAGAATGAACCGACATTTGTTTAGGAAGTGAAACAAGTTGTGGGTAGGTTGTTAATTGAACATACTGGTGTAAATGCGACTTGCTAAAATGTGGTAGTTATTCCTTCCAGAAATTTGCAGATCTATAACAGATGAAACGATCTAGCTTGAAGGCAGTGCAGAACACCTTGATGGCCTTTGATGCTTTGTTGTGAATATTCCACTGGTTTACCGGCCGATGCAAATGTCGACGATTATTCTTCCGCTTACATGTTACCAAGAGAGAAATGTTTTTGTTGACTTCAAGTCACTAGCTACAAAATTTGTCGGCACTGGGTAGGTCCAGAATTCTTAATGTCCCTTCTCGGTGCATGTACATGTGATTTGTTCGACTACTCTTTGATGCCGAAAAACTTGAATCACCTACCATTTGCGATTTCTGCTCATAACTAGTTTAATGCATTTCACTAGTTCCCATAAGCCGCTTTATTACGTGACATTGCATCCAGGCATGCTAAACTGCTTTTGGTCAACTGACAGTGATTTGCATACCCAGGTTGCTTTTGCCCTAGGCACCCAATTTTAACCCATTAAATTAACCGGGCGATGCAGATGGATCCAGGTGACGCAGACGATTAAAAGCGCAAAACTCCAATTTTTAATTGCAAAAGCCCATCTATCAATCCTCGCAATTATTCCTAGGCTTTTCATTCCCTAAACTTTATGCACACTACCTGAGCTGCAAGCCAGATTGGGGCTCTCTCCTTTCATGAGAAATTTCTACTTTGTATGGCGAGGGCAATTATGCGCCTTGATAATTGTTATTCGCAGCCTGCTGGGAACCGCCTCATATCCCGCAGTGAACATGCGGTATTTGTAGGCAAGGCACAATTAGTCCACAACATTTGAGAAACTGCGTATCACATTTGCAAATGGAATGTGCTGCCACCCCGTCAATTAACATGCTTAAGTTATGTACTTAATTTTCAAATCGTTAATGTCTACCTTTTATTCATGGGAGGAAAAACCATTTATGAGGTGCAGAGAGTCACTCTCCCTCACATCAACACGCATATTTGGGTAGACGCGTGCAACACGGACGATATCTTGTTTGGAGAAATCGCACGCATTTTGACCAGTACCAGGCAGTCTGTTGATCATGGACCGGGGTATGCCTTCGCTGGCTACCCAGACCTGTAGAAACCTCTAGGAAAGCCAGAGTATTAGCTACTAATGACATAGCCAAGCTCACCTTCGTCATTCTTCTGGCGGCTGTCATCGGTAACATTCTCTTCATCCTTTGCAAAAAATGTCCCAACAAGTAGGTCTTTCAAGAGTTGTGAGTTTTCAGGCAATGTTTAACAAGAAACGCCTGAAGGTTGTTGTTCATCTACTTTTCCGAATTACATTTTATTAGTTTTCCTCTGATTGTCACTGTTTTTAAAATACGATTTTCTTTCTTTGGTCACGCGTGATGACCAGTGTGAAGCAGCATTTTGTGATTAATTCTGTAACACATACCACCGCTCTTCCTCAAAAATAATTTATCGCCTTTACCTTGATCCTGACTTAATTCTGACTATCGCAGAAAGACTGAAGCGAATGGTCGGTTGAATAAGGAATGCGATAACGTCTACTTAAAAATCGGTGTGTAATGCAGTTGATAATGATCGTGCAAATAAATGAGCAATCAGCTGGCAAACCGTCGTTTTGATCCAAGGCACTTTAAGTTATAGAACTTGCACGCTTCCACTGCGCAATTCGCTGACACTTTCTGCACCTCCAAATCCACCATCCTTCATCAGCGGGCTGGCACATGCAGTATGACAAGCCACAGAGGTGTGCTTTAGCAGCCAAATGAGGTCTAGGCGCGTGTACATGCTTGAATAATTGTTGAGTGATGTGTAGGCAGTGAGACAGCAGAGGTGGAGGAAGATAAGGATGAGGATGGGGAAGAAGGATGAAGGTAGGGGTGGCTATATGCATGCGGCAATGTGATGTGGTGCAGCAGGGAGAGAAAAAGCCCAAAAACCCAAGTAGAAACAAAGGGACCACTAGCTACGTTTTGCAAAGCTGAATAGTCCAGTGAGCTCCTAGGGTTATTGCTAAGGCTTTGTCCAATATATTTGAAGCATTCTAAATTTTTTATTGGCGACCCGACTTAAGTCAGCTTAAATGCATCTTATTCCCACTCACTCCAACCTGTCATTGATTAGGACAACTACGATGGATTCCTTAAATTTCGTTATTTAGAAGCTAGCTTTTAAGTCTAAGATTATGCGCGAAAATTGGGCTGTGGTCGGAATGTTGTCAAGCTGTCTTCCTTGTCAGAGATACGGGGACCGACGATCTTAGTACATCACAAATATCAGCATTGACATTAGCATCCATTTGCACCCTGGGAGCTGCAGCTGTGACGACTTGGCGCTACTTCTAGTAATTGCACTGCGCAAAGTGTCACTTTTTGGGCAATGGACTACTGGAGCCGTATACCCGCATGATAAAGGCTTTCCTTCAACGTAATAATTCACAAGAAAAAGACCCTACTGAGTCGCCCGCACACCCCAGTTATCAAGGTCAACTAGACTCAGAAGTATTAAACTGCCGCGATCCTAAATATTCATTTGCCACCATTGGAAGGCCTGCCTCTACTTCTGAGTTCGTCGAGGCGTACGTATCTTCCCGATATCGGCTGCTGAGGCTTTGGAGGTCATAGCCTCCAAACAACGCGGTAACACAGCCAGTGCTTTTCAGGTAAAAGTTATTATTTCGCTTGCCTAACAACGACTTCTAATCACTATTTCGTCATAGCAGCCCACTCTGAGTAGCCAAATACTCTAAAAAATTTTGGCCATCGAAATGCTCAGCATTGGTAACTGCATTTGGGGGCGCGTCCCCCTTTCATTCTAGTCATCTTGACGTCAGCCACATAAGTGCAGTCCACAACTTAAGGCTTTGTTTAATGGCCACTAATTGATAAAGACATTAGCGGTGAAGAAACCTTGGAATTTCACATCGGTTCTTAGGCGTCAACCAGAGGAGTGTAGGTCATAATCCCATCTCGACTTAGCCGGTTTACTCAGTAATACCTCTTGCCTCACCCTGGTAGATGTCTTATCAAAGTGACTTAAAAACACACGTGTTTCCTCCGGTTATTATCAAGTCACTACAAGTGCTGTGCCATGTCTTTGGCCAATGCAGACTTCTGAAGACGCTGGTCGCTGGCAACAGGACTGAGCTGACTGCATGAGTTCTGCAGCTATTAATGTTTTTACGCTATTCCCCAATTCCACTCTCCCTCATCTCATCGTCGATCCAACAGAAACGTGGGGGCGAGCCACACAGAAGCCACGAAGGGAAAGCTGCTGCCAATGGCTAGCTAAACTTTATTTGACAAATGCGATGACACTGAGGGATTCAAGACGTAATATCAACCTTCACTCAAAGCGTCGACGTGTCTCACGCTTCGTTCTGACAATGCAACATTTGCATCAAGACCATAAAGCGGTATCCAATTATTATATTCTGATTAGAGCTTGTTTGTTTTGGCAACGTTCACTTTTCAGAAGTTCTGTCACATCGGATACACTAGAAATAGTAAGAAGTATTCGTGTGCATCGACCCTTCTTGATGTATGGTAGCATGCTGGCAACAGACAGATATTACCATCCCCAAGTTTTGCCTAAACACATGTCAATATTTTAGTTTCATATCACGATTGAATCAGCATATGCCACATTTAATAAGGCCCGACTTTTATCTCAGCTAAACATTCAGGATAATTGTAATATTATGTAACATGAGTTAGAATTCTAGGGAATTTCTCATTTTGTTATGGGTTTCAGGGCTCGTCAGAAAACACTATCCACCTCACCCCACGATCTTGCCACTGAATCTGCAGAACCTTATCTCATTTATTTATTAACTGTTGTTGCTATCCAATTATAATTCTCTATACGGCACCTGACATCACCAGTGCAAGTCAACTATTATCTTGTATCAATGTCCACGCTGGGTAACCACCATCGCACATTTTAATCCGTGCAATTCTGGTTTTTAATGGTGATACGGGAATCAAAGTTTAGAAAACTGACCGATCGCACTAATTGCAATAGCTAAGGAAATGCCTGGCTACTTTATTTAGCTCTTTGTTTCCCCATCGGTCGTTAATTATCCGATAAAGGAATGGAGCAATGCGCTGCAGTGTGGTGTAGTGCTGTCCACCATTGCAAGAATCACGAAGGCGGGCAGTGAGTGGAGACTGCGGTTACGGAATACAAGGGTCATAAATTGTCAAAGCAAAGAGAGTCAATGGAACTGCGTATGATCGCGTCCACGATCTGATGCGTTAAATTGTAGCTATCTCTAGCAGTGTATATTAATTAAAAAGCATCAGCGTTCTACAACTTACCTTTGGCCTACTCCAGCAGTAGACAAACCCTCACGCATGTTCGAAACCACCGGCGCTGTCGTTCACTGGGCCAAATAGCAAGATCTGGAAACGCAAGCAAATGGACATCTATAACGTCCTACCTGATGGCAACTCGGAACTACCACTTTGTTTAATAAAACACTTCCAATACTGCTCCAAAATGCTGCTTGAAGCACTAATCCATCTAATGACTGCTAACTGAATCACCGTAGATCGCATCTTTAGACATTTCACGAACGCATTCAAAAGTACAAACAGCTAGCAGGACTTGTACTCTGAGCCCATTCAATCCTAGCATCATCTCTCGATCCCCATAGTTTATGAGATCAAAAGCCTTGGATATCATTTAGCTGAACAATCCTGTATCAGGTGACGGACAATTCATGAAAAATCGCCTGAATTCTAATTCATAATCAAGAAAAATAATTATGGCCAGCCATCGACAAGTGTCTGTGATCCCGCAAAGCTGCTGCGGATGCAAGGCGAACAAGAATTAGGAATCTTGTGACTCTCCATTTGAGGGAAAGATGCTAGCCAGCTATGGTAAGAAGAACTCAGTGTCCTCAGGTCTAACAATTAGCAGCCGAAATGGGGCACGCAGCGTGCTCACATACCCAAGGTACGTGTCGAACCGAAGAAGTACTTTCTTAGGAGTTACAGACATCCCAGTCGATGCTCTCTTGCCCACGTTAAACGCAATGCAGGCTTGGTGCGAATTTTACCGCACCAAGTATTTGTTCGCATAAGGACCGACTTAGGCCTAGGCACGTCCGATTTGAAAACAATTTTGTTCTCAACTTATTAATAATAGTTTTCCAGATGATGCCCTGAGCCCCTTGCATGTTGCGAACTTTAAGCAATGTTTCTGTTAGGCTAGTTTAACTGATGTTGATGGTTCAGGGGAGCATTAATACGAGGGTGAAGATGCGAAGGAGCAATTCAATCATCCATTCCACCTACGGTGAGTGGACTGGCCTCTGAGCCATATCAGCTGTCGAAATCGCTTTCTGCATCCCTAATATGCACGTGTTTCATTTAATTTTGCTATCAGTGAATTCTTGGGACCATGCAGTTTGGCAAGAATATGCTAAAAATTCCAATCGGCTTCATATCTCCATTTCATTCAATCATTTTAAAATTTGTTAGAATCACGTCTGTACCGAATGTTACTTTACAGCCGTCCTCACTTCTCTCATAGTTTCCCCCGCTTTTCCTTGATTTCTACTTTTTATATTCACAGCTACATGCTTTAAAACCTTATTTGTCTAAACATACCTCATGCTACATCTGTCAACAATTTTCATCTCCCGCACCCACTCATAAGTTACAGCCCCCTTTTAATTACTCAAGGGCAATCTTTGGAGAACCATTCCATAAAATAACTATGGGACTACACTTGCACATCTCCGCACAGCATCGCCGGTAAAATCAATAGATCTCTTTTGCTAGCACAAGTATGAATAGAGTTCAGCCACATCAACGCCACAAAGGACCAACACGTTGGAATTCTCTACACGACTATACGAATAATAAGCAACTATTGGCAAAATGAATGTGTGGACAGTGTTGGGGCAGTCGAATACTGCCTTCCTGCCTCCCACTTTCGTCTAGGACAATCAATTCGGGTAATGCTTGGGAAGCGTTCCCGCCGAACCAGAACTTCATAGTCTGTAGAATTAACGAATTACATTTTAATGAGTTTCGTTTCGAATTAATATATTTTAAAAACAGCCACCTGTTTTTGAAATAAGCATGCAGAAATGCTAAGTGCTCTTTTTTAACTATGTTTGGTGGTGTGAGAAATTAAATAGCAATAATAGCAACAATTTTTAGGTAGGCTGTGTTTTGATTAGCCTTTTGGCAAAATGAATGGTTTTGAGCACTAGAAGTAGCACTTGCACATCCATAATCGCCACTGCCACACACCAGAACAACTTCAAATCTTTCTAAGCGGCTTCCTAGCGTGCTGCACAAGTAAGTTCATGCGATTCCTTTCATGTGCTCAGAATCGTTTGGTTAACAGCTCGTGGACTGTGGCATAGCGTACTCACTGGCCATCAGTAGTAAGCAGACTACAATTGCTGTGCTCGATACTGCATTTATGATGTTATCTACTTCGATAGGTTGTAGGGTGGTTAGAAATGATGACAACCAAATTCTCGACGTCATGTTAAAACTATTTTACAAGAAGTTGAGCCTTTTTGAATAGAATTAGTCAAAATGACACCTAGGCGTGTAAGCAAATTGCCGTGGTGATCTAGCAGTGATAGTTTAAGCCGGCCTCGCTGAAGCCACCAACCAACCAACCCACTAACCCACTCCTTTCCAACCCATTCTCATTCTCAAGGCTAAGTCACAGTAGCCTCCGACGCGATGCACCACTACTCATCATCTCTACAGCTAGCAATAAATTAAATGCCACCCTCTTACAGCAATAACATTTCCGTACATTCGGAGGCAAAATATGCCGCAATCCCCACCAAAGAGCTTTGGTCCATAGCGCTCCCATTCATCGTCGTCGTTGTCGCCGACGTCGTAAGAAAGCTTCTCCTTCACACCTTCACACACACCCACGGCAGAGCTCCCCTAGCCTTTCCCCTTCCTCTCCGCCATCCATCCACCCACCCATGCTCCGCGAAGACAAAGACATGCGGACATAATAGCAGCAGCAGTAGTAGTCCGTGTCGTCCATTCCTGCCAAAATCCACTTTGCAAAACCCAGACGGAGACGCCGCGAATCACTTTGACATCCACAAACATAACTACTGGTAGGACAAAAGAAGCAACTTAATAAGCAAACATATAGGCCTGCTACAAAGTACAGTCTGCGTTGTGATACCAAAGCTTCCCACTAGCCACTCCTTCTCCCCTTGCTCCTGCCACTGCGTCTACCTCACTCCCTCAGAGACACCGACTCATGTCGTCGAGGCTGAGGAACCTACGATTAAGCCATCACCGAGGTCCTCTGCACAATACCTCGCGCAGCAACGATCACATCAACAAAAGGTAGGAAGAGGCAAGAGGGCACCATGCTAAGGTTGGCTGACAAGAGTAATGGATAGTTGGATGACTGGTTGCTTAAGACGGGTGTCCACCTTGATCTACTAGAGGTCAGATTATCAGTCATGTCCATCGCGCCATCCAAGCACCCATGCTGTCACACCGAAATAAATATATATGCGCCCATCCCTCACCTAACCGAATGTCAAATAAGCTGCAAAGTTTTACTAACCTACTCCTCTACCAAACCTTCAAAGTAGCCACATCAGCAAGAATGGAATTTTAAACATCAGCCATTCTTCTTCTTGACTGTATATTTGCTTACCAAGCATGACAATATAGAGTTGAATGGATTTTATTGCTATGCCTTGCTGTCAGACGATGGGCCCTTGTCAACATCGTGGGTTGCAAGGCATTAAATCGTGGGTTAGTTTAGCTCTGCCACTCTTGCTTAAATTCCAAAATCTTTGACGTTTCATTGTGTCAACTACGTATTGTGAGCCTCCACGTTGCAAAGCAAACCTAATTAGTCCTATTATCTCAAGGAGAAAATAAATGTGACAAGACAATCTTTTGTCGAAAATTGCAGAAGTGTTTTAATAACTATTGATGGTAATGAAGAAAAATCTGCGCTGACGCGAAACCATGACTAGTCTTTGGTTTCGCAGCTTTTATTACTCTTAGCCCCTTGCAGGAACAAACGAACGCCTGCACAAAAGTATAGGTCAGTGCAATCACTTAGCACAAAATGGAGAGAATCACGCACGTTGTGAGAATGCCAATGACTGATCATTCATGAAAGTGAAGCGTCAAATGCGAAGGTGATGGCAACGTGGATTAAGGAGATTGTAACTTCTGACTAAAAAAGGAATGAGTTACAAGTAAATGCTAACACATCACTGCTTCACCTAAATGTTTGTTGATTTGCCCATTCCTCTTCAACCCAAAGTGAGATTCTCTGGTGTCTTTTTTTGCAACACCTTTTAAAATAAGGCGCCAATGACAAAATGCGTGGTAGTAATTGCTTGACGAAGTGGAAGGAGCACTAGCACCGCGCCTCTGCTTCACTGACCACCGTGCGAAGTTACCACCGTCCAATCTGATCGCGACCTCTTCGCTGAAGGCGCAGTGCTCGGTTTGTGGCCTTGTCCTTCACTGTTTTCTACCTCTCTGTGTCTTAATTTGTTTCCCTTGCCTCCTACTATGTCATTCCTTTATAAATTGCTCGCCTACTTCGTATTTTTTATTGAAGTTTTGCCAAGAGCATGGAACCAACTTTAAACAACGGAAATGTGTCACACATTTTATAGAACTAGTGCACATCTATTTTATCATGAAAACAATGAATACATTTAGTAAATTAAATCTTCCGGAAGCCAATATGTCATTTGTTCTTCAAGCAAGTAAATTTTATTTCAAAATGTCGACCAAACTCTTATATTCACAGAAACACTTTGCTCTAATTAAGGTCTGTCTCGAACTAAGAACTTGCAGCGCATTTCCATTTATTTGTTCTGACCACTGCACTTGTTTAAAAGGTACGCAAAACTTTGCGGAAGAATTTTTATTGTTGTGACCATGTTTTTGTAATTCATGCCTTTTGCTAGTATTTTAAAAGCACAATTCGCACTGAAAGTTCCGCAGAAATCGTCATGCTTCAAAAACCCGTGATAGAATCTGAGCTGTTTATGATTGCATAGAGAAGGGCTGGCAATTCACATGCGTGGCAAGATGGGCGTGTTGAAGAGGAAGCAGTACAAAAAGAGAAGATTCCTCTTCAAAAATATGTCGTTTGAGTTCAAATGTTCAGCGTCTTCAGCAGAATCTGCATAAATGCCCTTATTTTCATCGGCGAATCAGATTTCTATCTGTTGCTTGCGTCTGCAACGCGCAGCATAGCTCCACCACAAGTCCAAACTACCTAGTAGTCTTTTTACTACATTTTATAAGCAGGCTTGTTATGTTGTCGATTGTACAGCCTAGAGCTTTGTCATACCTAAATCGACTTACCCATCGACTATCGTGGACAGTCGCAGCATCAACAGCAGCTGAAGTCAAGCGCACCTAACAACCCACCTATCCAACCCACTCCGATTCAAACACCCATTTCTGATAGATACAATTTGCATGCTTTAATAGCAGTATCATAAGTCATCTGGCATCATCACGCTATCCGTGAACCCAGCGTTAAACTTCTCAGCTGTGTGCGCATACGTTGGCGCATTTTCACCCCATTGAGATGATGAAACCACTCATAAAATAAAGGCCGAAGCATTGACAACTAGGAAGCCTGCAATGTGGCACAGGTATATAGCGATGCTGCTGCCAAAGCAAATTCGTCATTTTCTGGTCGCTAACTACAACATGTCTTATTATAGAGAGATGCAGATATCACAATAAGACAACGATTTCCACACATCAAACGTCGAGCGGAAGTTAACAAACGCTGCTAAAATGCAACAATAAAAAGAACAACTGAGAACTGTGAGGCAACACACGTGCCTTCACTTCGGAAGCACAAAAACAGAAGACCACATTTTTTAATTATGCCAGTCAGCCTCGGCCAGCCAAAATATGTGTAACTAACAAAAACATCACAGGGTTGTATCTTGCATTTCTCCTTAGAATAAAGTTCTCACATTTGTTTTTGCATTCTTTCTAAACCACCCGCGGTAATGTGTCACATCTAAAATTAATTGACCGAAGAGAATCTACGTTGCAGTAAATACCTACAATGAAAGACGAGGGTGACAGCGGGTACGGCTGTGAATAGCCGAGGAGATATGTGGTGTCTATACTCTTGAGACATGCCCTGCAGGTGAGAGGCGAAGGAACGATTTGCATTTGGTTCTGAAGGAGTGGTTTGATTTTCCTGAGGTGGGCAGTACTGCTCCCCAACTTTTTAATGCGCTACCTACCGCCTCTTTCATCCAGTGAAATAAAGACTTCTAAGAACATTCAACCTTTCCATCACAAAGCTAGTCAAAGGAAAGAGAAGACTAATAAAGAATCCCTTGCAAAGTTCTTTTATCAATTCTTTCACATTAATTCTTTCCGCCATAACGCAAACGCGCTCTGTCCGTTCGTTCTTTGGAAAAGACGCCGCTCTTAACCAACATTTTGACACCAATCTTGCCACCGGATTTGCACTGCATTCTACTTAAACTCGTCAGCCTTTCAGAAAAGTGAACACGTAAGCGCATTTTTCAAGCGATGGGGCATGATGTATGGGCAGCGGCCTAAGTGGAAGGCATCAAACCTAATTGCCAAAGTGTAAGGGGCAATCCGTTCCATCTCCATGTCATGACCGTTTTTGTGGCCCTTTTCTTCAACTGAACGAGCATCCGTGTCCCATTGAGCGCCATGCACATTTCGTCACTTATATCATGCCTCATGTTCCATCCATCTTAACTGCTTTTATCTATCTGTCTCTGCATTGTTGGCATATTTTTCCTGTGTAGGCTTATTGAATATTTTTTCACACAGCACTTTAGTTAATTTCTTTGAAGTTCGGCAGGTTTTCTTGCGATGAGGCTTCTGATTTTTGTTTAATTGTAAAAACTGCGACTGCAACTACAGACTAAAGTGCATAGTATAACATCCTATACGCACGCCCACCTCGGTGACTATGCCTTTGCAGAGCCCACGTTCTTATGTATGCTTGTCTGTGCATGTCCATCTATGTATACGCGCGTGTGAACACGAGCAATGAAGATAAAGAGGAGGAGGTGGATTAAGATTAGGTATAATTGGCTTGGCACGGCGCGATATCGCCTCGATGGTTTGGTGGTTAGGACTTCCGGGTCTAACTTTGATGGCGCGTGCTTAACCCTCAGTTGGGAAGCTCTTTTGATCACCTCACATCACTACTGGCCACGCGGCTACCTGCCCTCATGGCTGGTAGGTGGCTGATGAGCGTTGCATGGTGTTTCAGATTTTATCCGAAGATTGCGAGAGCAAGAATAGTGTAAGCTGTGAAAGAATTATGTGCGTTGATGTCCTCAAAACTATCGGTCTTCCATTGAACAAAGACTCTATGGCAAATAGCCCCATGGATCAATGAATATGAGGCAACACACCAAAGCCTAGTGTCTACCCAGTGGATTGCTGATAGGCGATACCCATGAGTATGCATCTCAGCCTGACTCTGGTTCTTCCTGCCACCATATTCGGGTCTATCTACCGCCAACTCTTCATCCTTGACTCATAAATAGCTCCCAAGCTGGTACTATTCAGCATTAATTGCACCTAGCCCAATCGCTAGCCAATCAGATGGCAACGGCTGAGCAAGGACTCGTATTTTAGGGTGTTTGGCGTAAATGACCACGCAAATGAAATGTCATAAAACATCAAAATAAGTGATTTTTACGATTGATTGCGAGATTATTGGCGTTGCTAATATGGTTAGGGAATTTTCTTGTGTTTGCCCTCGCCTAAGCAAACCTGCCTACATTTACAGGCATGGATAAGTTAGCATTTGAATGACTTTCAATAAGAATTTTTACAGACTCGATCTACTGGTACACGATCTCAAGGGGGTCAAGGGGAACCTTAGCAGTTTCAGGATCTTGATGAAAGCCAGTGGCTCGAGATCACAAATGCATGGCATTCAGTAACCAACCTCACTTCTCAAGACCAAAAGTATCGGCAATATGGGGTGGAATCATTCGTCACGTATATAGTCACAATGCGTGTGCTTGTGCTGCCTGATGTGTTCAGCTTTTTAGCTGAGTCGTTGGTTGTTATTGCAATAGATTAAGGTCTGTCTCCTTTCAGTCACCCTAATTTTGCATCATACAGTCAGCATTTGCCTATCGTCATTAATCTTTACTTTCAATCTCCTCGAACCTAACCTCATTCATATGACAATGCCGTGATACGTAGTAACGATAAACGTATTCATTCTGCATTGCGTAGGGCTTAATTTTTTCTAGAATGTGGCGTTTGAAGCAGCTGACCTCCAGCCGTGCCTTATGGTCGCATTATTGGCTGTATCATAGGATGGATCATTGACGACTAATGACACTATAGGGACCTTTTTCTTCTCAAGCCGCTTCCACACATCCACGCATATAAAGCCAGGGCAGTCCATTCCTGCCACCGTTCGTGCACAGAGCCAACCACGTGCTCCGATGCTATTTAAGTACATCGGCTTGCATAGCACAAAGTCAATAGCAAATGCACCAGCTTATCAAAAAATTGTCCCCTTATAATTATACCATCAGTGAATATTCTATGATTCGATATTGACATGCTAAATTTGAAACAATTCTAAAACGAATCCCTTTGAGCATTGGCATTGGGGTTCCGTACATTCTTCTCCA
Organism: Taenia hydatigena; assembly: GCA_036345935.2. Taxonomy (NCBI): domain Eukaryota; kingdom Metazoa; phylum Platyhelminthes; class Cestoda; order Cyclophyllidea; family Taeniidae; genus Taenia; species Taenia hydatigena. Next base: position 8,171,388 of record JADWOT020000007.1, read on the forward strand.
ATACCAAGTGGCATGAATTCGGTGTGAGGGTGTTATAGGGTGCTATGGGTGAAATGCCTTGCATTGAACCGAAAAGAAAGGTCTATTTTTTTTTAACTATAGGATGTGGATTGATTCCATAGGTATGATTATCAGACTAGACGAGTGTTGTGCCTCAACTGTGCCTTCAGAGGGCATCCGCCTAATTTTATATGCTCGCCTCATTTTTGTGTTATGACCTTCGGTACGACTGCAACATATAGGATGTAGCAGAACTCTCTAATGCCCAATTTACCATATAAGACAGCAAGCTGGGTGGCTACGCATGACTATCCCTTTACGGCTATCTGAGCCGAGCTCATTTGTATCATCTGTTCTTTGCAATTTAGTCGCCGCAAGAGTCTCAAATATCGCGGGCTCTGTGGAGCTGCGGCCGCACTCCAAAGCTTCATGCGTATAGCATTGAATGGCTTATTATCAATTTTCTATGTAATCCGCTCTAGTGCTATTCGCGATTTCGGCAGAGACATTCAAAAGGATAATATCAAACTAAAAATATTTCCGGAACGTCTGCGTGTCGCAGAATTGACCCAAAGGTTACCCAAAACCGCTAAAAATAAGTAAGAGCCTGGCCATCACCATCCATTCAGACAAGGCCTACAGTTTTATTAGCTTGGTAATTTACGATAGACGTTTTGCCAGGGGCTTTGCTGATATCATCAGCCCGCTGCATAGACTAATCAGCAAACAGACGCAAAGAAAATTAAGGGAGGTTAGACATATCTACTTTAAAGCATAGCTAAGCATGTATCCATCGAAAGAAAGTCAAGGCAGCCTATTCGGAAGCTCTAAATTGCATACGCATGCAGGTTTAAAAACCGCTTGCGGATGCAAGTACATAGGTCCTTAAAAACTGACGTTCTATGTTACCACGCTCCAATATCGGTAATGCAGTATTACTGTGCCGCTATCAGTAAGCATCCAAACCAACGAAGTGATCTGATGCGAATTAAAATTACTACAATACCTGCCCGATCATTTCAATAAAGCAACAATTAATTGCTTGTAATCGAATTCATCCCATATTTGGGTGCACAAGGGGCTCTAAATGCCTCGAATGCTCTACCTTACTTGAACATCGGTTTTAGTTGAAACACCTCACAAATTACCTGCAAATTCTGGTGTTGTAATGGCACCGTCGTATTCTGATCAATGGCAACTAGGTATCTACAAAATCGATGAAGCAGAGGTCAAACCATATGCAGCCGCTGTAACAGATGCCTGATGTTCTCAAACTACCCACAGAGGTGACTTGGGCGCATGCGTCCTAGCAATGCTTCGAATGTTGGATAATCTACGTAACATTCCGTGCAGCTAAGGTGTATTTCTGAATCCACAATACTTTGGAATGCAGTGTATCACAATGAGGCCCAAATGTAGGAGACGTTCTTTTGGAACACAAAGTTGTAGCTGATGGTCAGAGCGCATATGATTCAATTGGAATTAAATGGATGCAAACTCACGAATGTGCCATTCATCTAGGTGAGTAATGAGAATGCTAAAGTATTCAAATGTCGTAATACGGAGGCAGCACACACTGTAATTTAAAGTACCTACACTGCTTTCAAGATGCATGAGGGCGTGAGGAGGGAATGTTGAATTGACGTCTAAACTTTTTTTTCTATACTCGATGCACTCTAATCATCCTAGTTGTTTTGCAAAGCTATGGGCAAGTCGGACATCGCACACACGAACTTACCGGAATGCCAAATACAGTTAAAATGGGCTTGTAAATCTCATTAGTTGCTATAAACGTTGTGTCACAGGATGACAACATAAAGTATCGTCAAATTTAAGCAAAGCAACAGATAGTTGAATGGGAGCTACTATGGTATTCCCGAAATCAGTGCGCATGGTAAAGAGGTGATGATCCTGAGTAACACAGGACACTCTGAGCACCCGAAGGCATCCCATTTACTCAAACAAAAGAAGTCGAGCTAAATTTGGAAAGATCTCATGTATGGTGTGTCTTATCAATTGAATGAGACAATTAACGACCACACTAGAGGTGAGTGGCGGCATGTGGCAAAGCGAATAAGTTTGAACTCAACCGTAGTGTGGAGGCTGGGGTTCTGTGGACTACAGTCAGCATCTACACATGCCAGTTTCATTTGCTTAGACCTCTACTGAGTTACTTAAGTATCATTACTAATGAAGAGCCTACCGATTTAGGGCACGCAGAGATTGCTCCAGTTCTAGCGAATCCTATGAAACCTGGTGCGAAGAAAACTAAAAGACACCTTATACATTTTGAAAGGCAGTGCATTTAAAAGGTCAAAAGGCATGTCTTTGCGCAGGCAGATATGTTCTTCGGCCATTTACCATCCCCCTCCTCACCTCCGTACACAGTTACTCCCAAATTCAGGGCGAATTCTCCTGTGCAGCTTAAAGGATTCTACTAATTTTAGCCAATCCAATTACGCTTAAACACCAAAGGGGAAAATGAAAAGCTGGCACAATAGATATCACTTTAGCACCATAGTTCGCGCTGTTCAATTATTTTTTAACAAGACGTTAGTGGTATTTTGGCTGCTATTAGGCTTAAGACTAATGGTGCGTTTGTACATATCTGCGGTGTTATAATGCTGATGTTCACGATCTGCCACCGTCCTCGCCTATTCATGGTGCATTCGAGGCCGCTCCTACAGAAGATATTGACCATTCTGAGGAAGATTGAAGGAGGGCGCGAACTGTGAAGTGTTCAAGGAGGGCATGTCTACACAACGCTATAGTCTTCCCTTTATTCAGACATTGCTTTAGGATGTGTATCAAAAATCATGCAGTAAGTTAATAGGGTGTTGGTTTAAGTGATTATAAAATTAATGAATCAAAAGGCATATTTCATTTAAAGGTGTCCTCTAGCAAACTACCCTTAAATTTATCCAGAAGACCAAACTGAAAACATGACTCAGTAGTTAGAAAGCAAATTAAGTCAGTTAATAAAGTCCTGCAAGCTTTAATTACGCGCCTGTAATGCTTTTAGTTTGGGATGAAATGTGCGACTGTTACCTTCGGTGTTTAAATAGAGCACAAGACTGAGGGCAGATGTAGTCAGTGACTTTGCTCTCGCTTTGAATGCACTGCGAGCTCTGGTACTGATACTCGAGCATCCAGCGTTCCTCTACGCCAAAATGGCTGCCCATAAGTGTATAGTGTGTCCCGCGTCTTTCAGAACTGTCGCCTTATCCCATGCGCACTTGTTTCGTGAGCACCAAGGTAATTTCCATTCTTAATAAAATGCGCCTTTCTATTCACACACATCTCTGCCTACGAATATACTTGTATGCAGGTGCGTACGTTCATACGTGTTTATGCTTAGTGATTGTATCTTAAATTGCTAACAGCTGGGTCGCATTGAGTAGACTAGCTTTTGCTTTGATCCGAGTGTCCAGTTTTGCGCAATAAACTGTGCAATAGACGATGCCCTATCTTATCAGCTCCTTTGTCACATCACTTCTGCAGCTATTAACAAGGCTCTATCAATTCATTTTTAATGTTTTACATTTTAGTTGAAACAATGGTGCTTTGTCCGGTTCGCTTGTCTTTTCGCGATACGATCGGGTTGGTCTTAATACATCAAAAGGTGACAGAATTTATAAAACCTGTCTGTCATTTTTGTCGTATGCCTTCATGTGCCAAATAGCTAACACTCGTATTGCTTCCATCCTTCCTCCTGCCCTCCTCCTTTTCCCATACAACAAAACAGTTTTGGGACCCAAAGTAAAAGCCTACCCCAGCTAGTACCGTTTCTAACAAATGTGCACAGAAGTGAAGTGGAACTAAGCCACGTCTTCCAAACTGTAAGTTTTGATAATGAAAATCACAAAGAATAAGTTGAAACTTACAGTATAGAAATGGGCTTCGGCAACTCTGCCTAGGAAGAAGGATTTGAATTTAATATATCCTCCTACATTATAGCCTTTTCATTGAATCAACAATATTTTAGTAAAGGAATGCAAAAAGCCATTGCTAAATTTGCAGGCTTTGCTCTTTAAATGTTTCCTGGGCTGTAGGGAAACCTTCTCAGCATAACAACGCTGCTGCGATGATAAATGCAGAAGTACATTGTAGCGGCCCGAGGCTCCCTCGAAGGCAAAAGATGACAGAATGCCAGGGCAGTATGGCCACCTCTCTGACCTTGACCGGAACCAGTCGCTCCAACAAGCAAAGTACTGCATACATAGTTATGAAGGGAAATCGGAGACAATTGTCAAAACAAAAGGGTCGAGCTTTTCGGCCGATCGTATAAGGAAAGCATAATGCTGGATAGTGCCCTGACTAACAATAATGTGATCACTAGCCACGTTTGATTAAGCTGATCATCAACCGATGTCTGATCCCTTCTAGAATTCCTTGATTCGGAAATGAAGACGGATCTGCCCAAATTCCTCCAACTTTCTTATGGGATAGGTAAAAATATCATCACGAACTCTAATGCCCTGTAACGCCATCAGGGCTAACTCAAGTACTACATTTGGGAAGGTGAGAAGGGGCACTTCTCCTAATGCGTGTAAAGATATTGAAACATTTTGTCTTAGCATGCCAACATGGGTATGTCAATGGGATTATACAAACTTCTTCCACCGCATTCTCGTTGGCGCCTTCATTTCATGATCGCACCATTTAGGGCTTCGTTTCAAGTATATCTAAGCGAAACTTCGCGATCATCGACTGCAACGACATTGTTTGCGGACATGGAGGAGCACTTGACTCGTTGTTCGGTGACAACTCATCCGCAAACTTGGCGAAAGACCCCACCCACTACCCAGTTGTTGATTCGGTAACTTGTCTTCATGTGAAATATTAAATAAAAGGTGTTAACTTTAGTCCAAACCGCAGACCATCGAGAACAACAATTGCCAATCGTGTCATCCATCGACCGTCCGTTCGTTTTCTCGTTCTATCTTTAACCACTCGAAAAAGTTAAGCAAAGCGGAGTGGGCTGAAGCTGAGGTGAGTAGAGTGCTTGATAGCAGCTCCGCGGATATGTCGATTGGAAGAGTGGACAAGCAATAATGACAGCATCAATATGTTGTCCCATGCCAGTGGTTGCCTTGGAGCTGCGTCACTTTCATCATTTTACATTTTATTTGCCGTACGCATGTAACTAGACGCTGCCTTTTACATCGGTCTGGCTTTCTACATTCCGGTCACAGAGCAGTTGCAATCATCGAAATAGTATTTAGCCTATGTTAGACAGATCTCGTATTGCCTTACTTCAAATTGCCTGTTTGCCTCCAGCCATGCTATTTAATTTTAAAAAGGGTTAAAATGTTTGACAACAGTCGATTTCATTTAAAAGAGTGTCCTTTGTTCAAAGGAGGCATAACTTAGCAAATAGACAAAAACCCTACTTGCCCGTAGGTTAATCCTCTTATTTTCCTTACACATTGCTAATAGAAGTGGAGACCATATTTATTGCGATCAATAATTGTATATTAGCTTTAGGACCGAAAGTGGAATCTACTTAACCTTGTTCACATTGCATTATTTTAGGCAATAAGGACCCGGTGCACATTTCTTGCCCATGCCGCGATTTAAGTTTGTTTTGGCTATTACCTTCTAAGTAAATGGGTTTAACCTCTTAAGTGCTCTTCTTCATCCACCAAATGAGCATCCTTGCATTTGCGCGGCATGACCATCTTTGCTACCATGTTTGACCGCATCTTGGCAGATGCACCCCAGTAGTCGCCTAAAGCTGAGAAATGCAATTCGATTGAAGAATGGCAAGTAACCTGATTAAACATCTCGACTCAGCTAAACTATTCCTTTCTTGGCCTAATAACTGCCAAAATTATCGCTTAACGCAGTAACGGAGTGCCAGTGGTGGTGGCCAGATAAATTAAGGAAAGCTAACAAATCTTATGGGTAAAATGTGAACTTACTAAGAAGAATTAAGCCATAGAACTCGCATTTAAGCCTTCCAAACAAAAGATGTCGGTATTTGCTATGCCAATGCACAGAAAGGGCAATGCAATGAAATGCGGTCCACAAGAGTGGGTGCGTAAACATAAGGGAAGCATTTTATAAATTTATGTAAGAGACTAGGTCCTGCTAGGACCTGATATCATTTGCCTAATTGCTTTCGCTGTGGGTTATTAAGCTTGCAGAAGGGAAGGGTATCCATCTCCTTTCCACCGGTCAAAATGTGCTATCGCATGGGTGATATCACCGTTTGCGAGACCGCGAAAGCCTTGGCTATGCAGAAGCACACTTCATCTAATGAGCGCCTAATTCATTGCAATTTTAACGTATTGATCCGCGAAAAGCATAGCAAGGACATATCCCTTACGTTACTATCTACCCGAGTTTGCGTAATATGGACAATTTCCATTAGAAGACTTTGGTTAGGCTAGAGGAGATATGGAATGAGAATATGCAAATTCAATTGCGAATAGCAGCGAAGAGACCGCTGCTGAAGTTAATCCATCAGTCGGACCTGTAGAATATAGCCTTTTCATTGTCATTATTGGGTCTAACGAGTGCTGTATATTTATTTTAACACCGAAGACGAGGTACAGCGACCCGTTCGGCATTGACAGTGACGCACACGCCTAGGGTGTGGCGACCGTGTCCAGCCCTCCAGGGGAGGACGTCGCGACCTCATTCAATGCTCGCCATGACGTGTCGGTCACGACTCTGCTAGCCCTACCGGATTAGCCTCCCTGCATGGGTAAGGCAGACACTCTCGGACGTTTGGTTTTGGCACAACAACTAACCATTCCAGCAGATGCTGCGTAGACACAACTGCTTGCTACTAAACGGTTAGCAGAGGTTTGTTGTTTATTAGTTAAGCTATGATCAATTATTTTCTGTCAACACCGAAGTTGGGCTAGCATTAAGACAGTCAACCCACACTGCTTCACCCACTCACATATTCCATCTTCAAGCTCATCCACTTTAATGTCGGCTTTGCGTTTGAATGAATTTCAACTTCTTTTCGCAGATTAGTGAAAGACCAAGTATGAACAGGAAATTCTGAGTTAAATGTTGATTGACATGACAAATTGTTATCTGCGCAAAATAACAAACAGCATTGAGACAAGTTTTAGAGCCCAAAGCCTCTTTCGTTTGGATGCAAAGGCCATCGTCATTGACTGTCGTGATCCTAAGCATCTGCATATTTTTGCCATCCATTGCAATTTGATCAAGTTTAAGTTAGAAAGTGCATAAGTGCAAACTTCAGGCTATAGCTATTTAAACTAACTGCCGATCACAACTTTTCTTTCATCTCATTCTTTACACAATCCTCTCATTCGCTATCCCATTTTACATCGTATGAAATCCACCAGGTGTGCAAGTTTTTAGATTCAATTTGCTAGACCAAGCGTGTTGTGATGACCAATCCAGCAGCCGCGTGACTTCAAAACTCCCCGCAAATTGTATTTGCTCTCTTTCTTGAGAACTAATATTGCGGCACTTTAAACTCATATGCGATCAACCACCCTCTCCACACTTTTTTCATGACTGGCCTGGGAAAATTTCGCTTACCAAAAGGTAGCACATTCCATTCATTTATCTTTGTCAACTAGGACTCACACTGACAACCAGCCTGTTTCCCTAACACATTTGAGTTGTATTATCGAGTTCAGCAACCAAGTTGAACAATTAAGGTATCTTACCCATTAATCGGTATAAATTCATTTTCTTTTTTCAACAAATGAGCTATTACCTTCTAAACAAATGAGTTCGACCTCTTAAATGCCTTCATTCATCTATCAAATAAGCATCCTTACATTTGCGCAGCATGATCATCCTTGCTACTTTGTTTGACCACATCTTGGCAGATGCACCCCAGTAATTGCCAAAGTTGAGAAATGTGATTTGATTGAAGGATCGCAGGTAACCCAATTAATCAACTGGACTCAGCTAAACTATTCCTTTCGTGCCTTAATGACTGCCAAAACCACTGCTTAACACAGTAATATAAAGACAGTGGCGGTAGCCGGTTAAATTTGAGGAAGGCTAACAAATCTCATGGGCAAATTATGAACTCATTGGCGGAGACCCAGGCCGTAAGACTTGCATTTGGGCCTTCCAAACTAACGGTGTCAGAAAGCGCAATGTAATGAAATGCGATCCACAATGGTGGATGCGTGAACTCAAGGAAAGCATTTCATCGATTTATGTGAGAGACCAAGCTCTGATAAGATTTGATGTTGAGTACTTGATTGCTCTTATTGCGGATTATAGAGCTTGCAGAAGGGGAGGGTATCCGTCTCCTTCCCATCGATAAGAAAGTGCTGTCGAATAGATGATACCACCGTTCGCAAGATCGCGAAAGTCTTGGCTTTGCAGAAGCACACTATTTTAGCGTGTTGATTTTATGAAATACATAACAAAGACACGTCCTTTTTGGAGCTATCCCTAATCACTCTAGTTCTACGCAATAATTGCACACGCGCTTTGCAAATCCATGTTCGTGCAAGATAGACAATTACCCTTAAAAGATTTCGGCTAAAATCGGAGGATGTCGAGTAAGATGATGTTAACACTAGTTGCAAATAGCAGCGATAAGACCTCTGCTAAAGCTAGTCTATCAGTCGGATCTGCATAATATAGTCTTTCCATTGTCAGTATTGGGTCCGATGAGTGCTGCAGATTCATTTTAATACCATAGACGAGGTACAGTAGACCGTTTGACATTGACAGTGACGCACACACGCCTCCGGTGTGGTGACCTTGTCCAGCCCTCCGGGGGAAGATGTCGCGACCTCACTCAATGTTCGCCGTGACGTGTCGACCACGAATTTGTTAACACTACCGGCCTAGCCTCCCCGTATGGGTAAGGCAGACACTCTCGGACGTTTGGTTTTGACGCAATAACTAACTATTTATTCCAATGCCGCGTCGACAAAACTGGTTGCTACTAAACGGTTAATAAAGATTTGTTGCCTATTAGTTAAGCTGTGATCAATTATTTTTCGTTGACACTTAACCTTTTCTAAAATTAAGACCGTCAAGCCACACTGCTTCATTCACTCACCTAAACCAACTTTAAGCGCATCCACGTTAGTGTCAACTTTGCATTTGAGGGAATTTCATACCCCTCTTTTAAATCCGTGAAAGACTAGGTGTATACTGGACATTCTGAGTTCACTGTCGATTGGCATGACAATGCATTGTCATCTGCGCGGAATAACAAACAGCAAGGAGGCAAGTTTTGAGGTCCATAGCCTCTTCCGTTTGGATGCAAAGGTCTTCGTCGTTGGCTGCTGTGACCCTGTAAATCCGCACATTTTTGCCATCTACCAAGACTCGACCACAAGTTGGTCAAGATCAATTTAGGGAGTACGTAGGTAAAAACTTCAGGCTATGGCTATTTAAAATGACCACCGATCATAACTTTGCTTTCAGCTCTTTCCTTACGCAATCCTCTCATTCGCTGCTCTGTTTTACGTCACACGAAATTCACTAGGTGTGCAAATTTTAGTTTCGATTTGCTAGACCAAGCGTGTTGGAATGACCAACCCAACAGCCGCGTGGCTGCGAAACTCTCACAACTTGTACTTGCCCTCATTCTTAAGAACTAACATTGCAGAAATTCGGGAATCAAATGCGATTAACCACCCCCTCCACACTTTATCATGTCTGATTTTAAGGAAATTCGCTGATCAAAAGATAAAGTAAGTTTGACCCGCTAGATTCTTTCACACTCACCCAACTTGTATTTACCAACTATAGGCTGAAAACTAGGACTCATACTTACTAGCGGCTTGTCTTCATAGCACTTATTTATGTTGCATTATCGAGTTTAGCAGCCGATTTAAGCGATTGAAATATCTTTACCCATCAATCATTATAAGTTTATTTTCTTTCTTTAACAAATGTGCTGCTCTACGTCTTTAGAACAGTGGCCGCGGATTTCTACTGTGGTCCTACTCAATTAAAGCGTGGACTGGTCGAAGTGTCACACACGCAGTCTTTATTAAAGGCGTGATAGATTTAAAACAGCACAAATATCATTGCACACTGGAATTAGTGCAGCATCAACTTGCTCAGATCTATAAGTGAAAACACCTTCAACAAAGGAGAACGTTCGCGTCCTTCTATTAATTATTTGGCTCCATTGACGGCGCAATCTGTTTTATTGCCTACCATGTTGGTTCGTATTAATATAATAACTCAAGGTTCTTGATTTCTCCCTAGTCGCTGAATACTAGTGGATCAGAAGAATGCAAAAACCCATTGCACTAATGCGCGTCGTCTCCACAACATTTACTTTCAAAGTAGACACAAGGGCTATTTAACTCAGCTAGATTTCGTATCACTTTACCTGAGTAACGCACCAAAAGGTAACGGGTTGAGCATATTCTATTCTCGTCAATAATGATCTTGCAAGCACAGATAGAAACAAAATCGCCTTTGCCTATCAAAATAAAAACTTGCGCTTCGATGTGACCTTTCCAATCATGGATCATAATCAATTCTATCACATGTGCATTTGTTAATGGAACACTTTTATCTGTTCTGCTTTGCATCTTAACGCGTCCGTCGGCGTGTGGTTAGAGGAGGAGTGCTTGAGACTGCTTTTCCAGTATGTTCGAGATTGAGCAAGTAGCTAGTAAAAGCACTGTGCATTTAGTTGACAAAGCACAATTTCTAGCCTTTATATAAGAATATAGCTAACGCATTAAAATGTGTTCCATTGAAACCATATTCAGAGTAGCCACTCCGTGCCGGTTCGCAACTTGCACAAGCGATTCCCATTTATTAACAACTATTGGCAATCAAATTGCCAGATAGGTTTAAGGGACAAAGTGCCCAGATGGTGGCATGATGCAATTGACTGACTTCACCCTGTAAGGGACCCGCAGGTTAACAATGGCTCACTTAGCTATGTCCCCTACCATGCAAACATTTGCAAGGATAAAGGGTTTGTCATGCCCTAGCATTTCGATGAACAGAATGCAACCTTCTCTGACATCCTAACTCCCTCTGTTTCTGAATAGTCTCATCAGAGCGGCAACAGACGATTTCACGCACCAAGCATATGCAGCAAATCAAATGCTTCACAAGGAGGACATCATTTTTCAGCACTGTTCAATGCATGATTTGAACGCGCATGATACGCCTCTCTGTAAGTTTGCTAAAGGCAGCAATCCCATTAAAGGACGAACAACGCAAAAATTAATGCCTTTAGAGTTTTAGTAAGTATTGGAAAAGGGAGGAGACAGAAGGGTAGTTGAGCTTCCTTCAGCACTTCAAAGGATCTGAGACCCGCATATGGCACTTAGAGGGACCCAATATTAAGATTTTAGCTCACGTTTGTTAAGAATTCTTACGCCCTGACTTAAAAGTTGCTACCCTAAACGTCCTACAGACAAGCTGTGCTAATGTGATTGCATAAATCCGACATTTTTACAATTTATAAGACCAGGAGACTGTAGTGTGCAGCATTTAACTGCTTGTTTGTGTGGTTAACAAAACCTGCCGTAAATTAACTAATAGCATTAAACGTAGTAGCTCAAGTCCTCATCTTCAAAGAGATGGTGCGAGTCTTGCACAAAAAGTTTGCTAAATAATAAGTAAGCTATTACTTCCAAAGCCCTCCCGGTATTTACTAAGACATATAATGCAATTATCAAGTGAAATCAGGAAAAAATTATTGGGAATACAATATTATGGCTTAAGAGTTTGACCAATAAGTAGTAAAACCATTCTTTTCGTGCCCAAATGGCTTGATAATGCCCGTGACGGTCCATTTACACTTTACGATGCGGACCAGCTTTAGGAGCACATTGGAAAGAGTTCGTTAGGTGGTGGGAAAAGAATATGTTGGAAAGATGCTTATCCAGCCGGGTCTGAACCTCGTGCACTGAGATTTTTGCCTATTTTGAATCCCAATTTGGGTGGTAGATCAGGGTTTTGGGATGTGAGACATACTGTGTCTAAATTGTCAAGAAAGTTTGCATCTAAAAATGTAAAAGATGTTAGAGCAGAAAGAAGTAACGGAAAACAGATTAATAGAAAGACAGGAGCAGAGGCTGCCAAAACCCGTCATTATCAAGAGATACTAGCATTGATAAACTATGTGGTAGTGAGGATGAGGCTCGAATAAGTCGGACCCCTAGGTGGATGATAGGTGACCTCGCTTTGATGCCAGCACACCAATTCCTTTAGTACGGTCTTGTTGCAAAGTCACGCAATCATGATGCATGCATAACTTGCCATTGTTTGGAATTGGCAAACGCAATATGCGGCCGGAAGTCCCGATTTTTCTACCTCACAAAGTATGGTAGCAGCGCCAATGGCAGAACTAATAATAGGCACATATTTGATTAGACAGAAATTATTTCCTTAGATAGACACCAAGTGCCAACTATTATATTATTCGTTGATGAACTAATGACTTAATTGACCAAGTTTGCGACCTTCAGAGAAGTAGACCAATTAATGTGTGCTTAAAAAAGCACCTTTGTTCCGATGAAAGCAAGAAATAGGTTTTGCAGGTTGCTGCGTTGCTGGACCACTTCAAAACGCGCTTTCCTCTAAACAGTATGAGTCGTTTCTCTACTTCTTGAATCGACACATGCATTTCAACAAGCAAATCATACGTTTGCCACACGTAAACAACTGCACAAGTGAATGCTGCAAACGTATTCATGCAAGGCGTGGTGAAAAATTGCATTTGGATCGGACTCGAATGTTCTTCAAAGTGGCTTACAGACTACCGAACACCATTAACATCTGAGCAGTATGTTCTGCAGAGGGAATTGAACAAAGCATAGACAGCTGCTTCGAGTATTTGCAGTCGTGCATTTCTGCATAGATTCAACCTGCAATCCTCCAGTTTTATGTCCCGTTTTACATGCTGGACTCATAAAATAAGTGGCGTGACAACAATTCTTCAGTTTCGGTTTCTTCGTCGTTTTGGTTCTGCAACACAATTGTAAGTTTGGTCAATGTCAGGACGTTGATGAATGGTAAGCACACATTACGAATCACTCGATCAACATTGCAGAGATATCATACATGGTCATGAAGGACAAGTTGAGTGTGACACCAATGAGGGATTTGAGCGGCCAGTTCGGCGGTAGCAAGGGTAGAATAATGCCTCTTCCTTTGCCCCTTTGAGGACAATTGATAATACGAACTCGTTTTTAGACCATCATCGGGACTCGAAGACCCCTTTTTAATTGAAAAGCACACCTGCGCACGTCTCAGCTGTGGGTGCTGGGGTAGCCTTACAGGGGAGAGTTTAATGGCCTCCACACAATCTTAGTCATGCCGTGTCATTGACGTCCTCGCCTGCGCCAGTAGCAAGATCAACTAAGAGATGATTCCGCTATTCACGCAATAATCAGCCAAATTATGCACTACCTCATTGTGAGGCAGCATTCCCTGGAGTAAAATTAAAGTGACTCACTAATGGATACGGGATGGAGGACAGTGACAGTGAATCCGCAAAAATCCTCCAACGCCTGTAATTGTTCTCAACTTCACATCATGAAATGAAAAATACCTCCGTTGACCTTACTTTCGCATTCTCCTCCCTAATGTCAAACTGGACAAAGATAGCAACATCCTGCAAAGCGCTTTAAGGAAGTGAGCAGTACTTGCTACTGTCAAGCAGCTGTCAAGATGCAAACCTATCTTACCTGATAAATTAAAAAAAGCTATTGACAGCAGATAACACCATCTGGATGGCCAGTTGCATTTTGCGGAGTATTAATCGGAAAATCTTGATTAATGCCGGCCAGTCATGGCTTGGTAGCAAAACCCTCATTTTAAATGTTTTGCCAGCTGCAATACTGGAATGAGGAACCTACCACCAGCAATGAGCTACACTTCTCAGTCAGTATGCCTGTTTTTAAATCAATTGTGCTGATACGATTCCCTAAAATACCACGCAGATCACATTATTGTTATTTTCCTCTACTTGGAGCATAAAGCCTATCCAAAGTTGCTACTTTGTGGCTACCCTCAGGAATGTTATTACAGTGTTATCACAATAAATATTTTAAGATTTTGGAACCGCTCAAAAGGTAGCATCGTGCTCAGCGCTGTGAATAATCAAGCAGAAAAGACGAAAAGGCGTTTAGAACTGCCCAGACAGCAATTTATTTTATTCGCAGCTTTATTTCATAGTCCCCCTGAACGTAAAATATTACTAAGGCGGGTCTCAAAATGGACTGCCACCTCGATAATACTCATTTCGCTTCCAAATGGAGACAAAACAGGCCCATCTAAATATCTCCATCCCATTCAGATAACCAAGTTCGCCCTCGTACAAGCACCACAGTCGCCAATTCGTCGAAATGGCTGCTGATGGAGAGTCCCTAGAGCTGCCGAGGTCGCGATAAAACTCCTCGACCTGCTTCAGCGCACGCGTTTTGTCCTCCTTTGCATTCATTGCAACTACCACAATCAGTGTTTGGTTCATCAGCAGGCTCCTTGCAATCGTCTTCAGTGTTATCCAAATATTCTGCTTGTCTGTACACTTTTGGTAATCCATAATGTGGAGAACACAGCTGGCTCTCCTGATCTTTGTTTTGTCTGCTGCGAGTAGATCGCCAGCATATGACGATATTCCAGGAAACTGTGACCCGATACAAGACGACAGAAATTAGGTTTCGACTAAAACCTCAGTCAAGCCTCGCCTTTGTATTATAGGTAGACGTACGATAGCCTTCCGATGCTGGTTTTGCAATGGCACATACACATCACTACGTCTATCCACTTCATGCACATAAGGCTCAAGTCCGTGCAGATCTCCCACAGACAACGGCTTTACGCTCGCCGTTGGAGAGATAATGAGGCATGAGAGAGGTTCCAATGCACGTCTGGAAACACGGGCGAAGGAGCGACGTAACCAGAGACGATTTTGTTCCTTGTAATATAGGTTAGCTCGAAGAACAGTTAGGTGTGCAGCAGGCAAGTTCTCTGACCATAATGCATCACAGAGTTGCTTATCGAACCATGTGAAACGACTGATGTGTCCATAAAAAGCTTGGTGACTATTCTTCTCAGAAAATATAGAGCTCAACCTTAAAATAGCTTTACTAAAAATCAAGCGATCAGCCTCATTGAGGAAACCGGAAATTCTTACTAATACTTCAAAGGGAAGATCAAAAATGCTTGGCACTTGTTCCTAAAAGTAATAAACGCCTTATGTGATGCACCGCAATGGAGACAGAGGCTAAAAGGTAGATCGCAAATGACTCACTCTGGTCGTTATTGTAAATGTCTGGTAGACCACGCAACTTCTGGCCCGCTCTGTGAATGATTTAAAATGACCGCATATCTGGTATACTGGTCGAGCACAGTCAGTCAAACGATACGGCGAATTCGATTTGCGAGGAAAATGATAAATCGTGTTTCTATAAAAATGTAAAGCAATGGGTATGAGCACAGCCAAGGAAAACAAAGATGGTGTTTGTATTAGGCAGCAAAATTTGTTTGAATGTAGTAGGACAGAGGTCTCCTCCAGTCGGGCGCGCTTGGACGATAGAACAAAAGTGCACACACCTACCGGTTATTAGTCGGTCGTGGATGCGTATTCCAAAGGCTAGTTTATTTAGTTTATTTAGAATGTTGTACAGTATATGTGGCAATAAATATTATCTCCTTCCCGAGTTTTATGATATAACATTCATTGCTTGTCAAAATGATGTCTGCTATTGATGCCATCGCCTTCCAACTCGGGTGGCATTGTTACCCAGGATATTTGTTACAGTGCAGTCATAGTCTGCAGTCGCAACTGCGGTGGCATCATAGCCTATGCATGGATGTTTGAGTCAGTGAAAATATACAGTCACATCATGCTCATAAAATATCCCGGAGTATGAAGGTGCGTTAGTTGAAGAGAGCCATTTTTACTGCTTGATCCCAAAGTAGAAGGAAAACGCAGTCAGTGATCATTCCTGGGTGTGCTTTTTCCTCCGCAACAGCTCATGGAATAATGCTCTTGTCATTTAAGTCAAGTGCATGGGATTATTTGGTAATGAAATATTTGGGTATGCTCACATGTCGAGATAAAATAGGAAAGAATAACATATATTTTAATGGTCGCAGCATCGTTCAGGCTGAAATAAAGGCCCTCATAAAGACTGCATTTTTTATATTAAATTCAATAGCAAGGAATGCGTTTCGGCAAGGAAGTAATGGGATTTTGGGAATGACATCTGACACGGGCACTTTTAAACCGCTTCCAATGACTGATGTGCCTATTTTACTAGCTTGAAAGATCCTCGATTTGGATGTTTCCATTCCCAACTGGGAACCATCATACTGATATTCTGAAATCAGGTTTTGTGAGTATGGCTCTTCTAAGCACAGAATAAATGCCCGTGTAAATGGTGATCTGCACCGCAGTCAACTGTCTGAAGGCACTCCGTTCTTTACAATATTTATCAGAAGCTAATAAATTTATTACCGACTTTACTAATACGAAATGTGAAATGGAATGTTTTTGGGTTCCAAAGGGATATTAAGAGAAATCGTCTGACCCTGCAAATTCTATGCATAGTTAACGGATTCTACGTATTCTTTCAAGAAGAGTCTGCTAGATATCTCATACAATACCACGCCCTGTTAAAATTTAACGTTAGAAGTCCTGCCAGATGGTTGGAACGATGCAGCATATATAGTCTAAGTGAATCCTTGCAAAAGTTGCAGGACCCATGCAAACCGGAACGCCCTTCGGTGAAGCACCATTAACAAGCTTGCCAAACAACTCCCTGGAATGGAGATATCCACACCAATGAGACTTTCTAAGTAGACTTGAGAGGCGTTAGAGAGAGCAAAACATCCCCTTGTGGTGATGGCATTGGCCATCTTTGGACGATTACTGAGAATTACTTATTCTCCTAGTAAGGTATTTACTAGTAAGGGCAGCGTTTTAGTAGCCTTTTTGTGAGCTGATACAGACATTGGCGAAACCACTCCATTCGGTCAGGTAATGGGGCTGAAATGGAACAGCAGCTATGGGAAGGGTTACGCAGCAGGATGCGATGAGGGAGTTAAGGAGTCGTTCTTCAGACGAAGCTCGGAGCAGTGTTGAAAAGTGCTGGATAAGGGGGACTCGGGGTCAGCAGTGTCATGCTCTAATACGGGGGTAGCTGGGCGTCAAACGACATCGGGTAGAGATTAGTGTCTGCTACATTTATTAAAACTAAAAATATTGAATATAATGTATTGACCAATTCAACCAGCTGATCACGCATTCAAGCATGGAAGTAAAAAGGAACTTCTCGCCATTTATAACCAGTGTCATGGTATCAATGCCTACGGCCAATTGTTTTTAAAATTACGGCAGTGAAAACCAAACAACGTGCTACTGATCCATTGAATGCGTCAGTATTCACGGAGAAATTTGCGAATGGAACCAAAATTTGCAATTAAGCACTGGATACTCAAGCATATTTTAAGAAGAGAACCACCTATCCAAGCTAATACAGGCACCATAACTATGGGCAAAAGCCATCTTGACCATTGTTATCTGACCCACACAACGTGCGATAGCGTTGGAGAGGATCTCGCAGAACGTCTGATCACCTCATCTATCGTGATGTTGCATCGGTCGGCTTGCATGTGACCAGTCCTTCATCAATCTGCGTGACCGATTTTGGAAAATGGCAAAAGAAAGCCAGAGAAATGAATCCACGAAAAATGATAGCAATGAAGTTCTACTCAGCCATGCATCGTACTTTTGACCAAGGCAAAGGCGCACTGAGAATGGAAAGAGAAAAATATCCTCTGAGGTGTTCTACAAAAATGCGGTCTGAGAAGACAAGGTGACCCTAGTGAGTTCGATGATGAAGTTGTAAAAACTGGCTGCTGTACTTGCAAACAATGACAGTCGGGAAAAAAGAATGAAAATGATTTGTAAGAATGTCGGGGGCGTGGGGCTAATGGCAAGGAAGACACTGCAGTCAATTTTATAAAATCTTCTTAACACAAACCTTTGGTACCATCATCTCTATAGTTGCGCTGAAATTTATGCAAAGAATCGGTTTCGAGAAGAGCTGCTTGCTTGTTACGTACTTGCTACTACTGTTAAGAGGAAAAAGGATGACAAACACCATTTAAAGTCAAACCGCGTGATACAGCGCTGCTTCCAATCTCGGCTTTTGAGCTATATGCGATTAGTAAACGCCTCCCGCAAAGGTGTGCATGTGCGGTGGCAGTGGTGTGAGGCTTTCCTTCGTCGTCTTCTCATCACCATCACTGCTACAATAAGCCTCAGTGTGCGGTAGATACCGGTTGTTGAAGATGATTGACGTGTCATGTGGAAGCACGCAACGCAGCGCCACATCTAACATCTGCCATTGGGCTAAATAAAATAAGTAGTGGATGCCTGAAGTCAAGATGCACATGTGTGCTGATAGCGTGAGGCCTTCATGTCGTCTTCTTATCACTACTACTGCAATAAGCTTCACCGCTGAAAGATTACTTTACTAAGATTGTCGTTTTAATTAAAACCAAGCAAAGTATTATCGCTTCCAATCCCCACTGTTGAGCTAAGTGTTCCTGTTAAGCAGTTAAATGTATAATTGCTGACATTGCAATCAGTATCAAGCAAAAAATTTTACTTGCCGTTATTGACAGGCTTGGCATTTTTCAAGGTGCTGCATGACTTCTCTTTTTGATTTTGCATCAGTTATTTTTGAAGTGCATGTCGATTATTATTTTGTGGCTGATTTTGATCTGCTCGTCGATTCTTTGGATGCTTCTCATGGATCTCAGTGGGTGCCACTTTCAAAAGGATTATACTCGAGTCGGCTTGTGGCGGGAAATAGAGTTATCAAGGTCTTTTTTGCGGGAGATGACGACTACGAGAGGAAGTGGGATAGAAGTCGAACATTCTCTGACGTTTTGCCCTTGGCAGTGTGCATGTGCACGCAGGTTTGTGTGTGGGGGCGAAGGCGAGTTAGGTTGTGAAAATGATGGTGGAATTTCCAGCAAGCTGTTGAAAGCACCAGTATTTGTGAGACGTGTAGGCTTGCCTGTTGAAGCTGTACTTAAAAATATTCTGCCTTAAATGTAATGAGCCATGAATAGGTTTTTCATTAAAATCTTGAACATCGCCACCTGCGTCCTCTCGCATGAAAAATGATTGATTAGCTCAGTAGAAATTGAGGATTTCGCCAAAAAAGTCAATAGGCTAGCTATCTTCCCGCAGAGTGAAAGTAAGCCTCAGTAATTTTGATACGACAGTCTTAATTGTTAGAACTTAAAACTGTTGCCCATATTTTTATTGAACTCCCAAAAACAAAAGGGAAGGGATAGTAGAGATCACAAAGAGCAGAGACTGCTAGGTCTAAAAAAAGCAAGTAATTTGCAATAAGGATGAAATCGAATTGTGCTATGCATGGCAGCGTCGAGTGCTGTGACGCGTAGCATGTCTCGCGTTGTTTAGATTGAATTCTTTCGCCATGACACGCCCAGAATCGATGAATACCACTTGTTGCATGAAGCGTGCCGCATGGTCAACTGGAGAGCTATAAGGGTTAGCCAATCAAACGCAAATTACTTCAGTTGAGAATTCGCAAGTGGAATCTTGTGCCCTTACACCCCTCAACCTTGGCCGATTATGCTTCACAACCGAGACTTGGAGGCAAAAAGCTCTCTTTCTAGGCTTACAAATTTTGCGTACTGCACGCAACTGGAAGTCAGTTCATGATCAAAGGAACTTCCAATGTTAATCTTTGAACAACCAAAATATTCATTAAAAGCAGTTTTAATGTTTAGCCTTTTTGCGTGCTTCTACATTTGTAAGGACGAAGTTAAAGACAAATGATTTGACTAGAATTAATCAAGTTTTAAATAGCGTAAGGCGACTGTTATGCACGCACAAAAGGCTTTTTGAGGAACTCCCTCTTTGGAGGAACCATAGCCGCAGTTTGGCATTAATAATTTGCCCGACATTGATTTCCCCGTTTACTAACTTCAAACGCGATAACTCTGTAGCGACGGCAGATCTCAGTTCTTTCGCCCAGGCAAAGGATTCTCTGCAGCGATCGAAATGATTGGCCTTCTCAGCTCGAAGCAAAAAGCACAGATATTTTTAGAAGTTGACCACTCATAACTATCGGTACAAAGCTGCCTATCATCAAGACTAGCTTAGATTGCCGCTACTTTAAGGCCTCCCAAAATCAACTTGAGTCATCCCATCCCAGCCACCCTAAGTGAAGAGCAGACAAGAAATTGATGATATTTCATTACGATTATATCCACTCTTATCAAGGATCTGCTTCAACACCTGGAATCGAGTGTGTGCAAAAAGTTGATGGAGTCGTTAGCTACAATATGCAAAGCTGGAGATGTTAAAGAAACTGTGTTCATTGCGACGTGCACTTTTCATTTTGCTGATCTCATGGTCGAGGATGAATTCGCAGAAGGGCCGTTATGGAATGCGTTCATCGGCTGGATCTTAAAAACACCGATTTCACGTGTGTATAATAGCTAAGCACATGGATGGGAGTGCTGGACGTAGTGCAAAACAAACTCACGAGTTTTTCGAAATTCTATGCACTAGCTCAGTTCTTAAAGTGAAGAACTGAACCACGGCGCTTAATGTTAAGAAATCTTCGGTTAAAAAATGCGCTAAGCAATGGATTTTATGCAAAGGTCAACTTAATCAAGTACTCTGAAACGAGACTACAAAATCATAAACTGTAAAATTATCGCTAGTAATTTAAAGGAATGCGGCCAATATGAGGGCAAGAATTTACGAGACATTAAGACCTTTTATCCGTGTGATGTAAAAATTAGTCTCCTTCAGCCATTGTCAACCTCGTTATGCCCCAAAGTCTCCCACCATTCTAAGCCGACAGAAGAATAAAGTAAGCCGTAGAACAAAGGTTTTTATCCATAGGTATTCTATAAAAGCGCTCTAGTTAGGTTTTAATCTCCCAGTTGACGCAATCTGCAAACATGTGAAGAGGTAGAGATTTCGCCTTAAGCATACCCTTTCAAGTAATTTGGCTCACGGCCACGCGTATCACACTGACAGCACATTGCGCGGTGCTAAAATTACACAAACTCAACCCCGAACTAATAACTTCAATCAGGCGACTTTTGCAGGGTTGAAGATGGAAACAAAAATCTGGTGTGCTTGCCCTACCGGGACCATTCGGAGTCTCATCAAAAGATCATCAATGCGATTACACACCTCGGTGTTGTCTGCGGTCCTCTCCACTACAATTTTCCTCACTTTCTCATCATCTCACATTCTCTTGCCATCACATCACTAACTGCACGAGGACAAAGAAGAATCTGTATGAAGGCTCGATCAGGTCGCTTTGTATCATTTCCACTCTTTGAAGGAGAGATGAAGAAGAGTATTACTACAAAGGGAGATAATAGACAATGGGTTTCAATAATCTGTCTAAGGAACTTCGCCTGTTTTTCTGTATTTATATTTAGCCTCTTTTGTATTTTTTGCTGTCCAAACAAGCGGTTGCGTCTTATTTCACAATGAACAACCCATAAAAGAGAAGTATATGAAATTTTGCATTGAATTGACAAAACCGCGGTCTATAGAACCCCGGTTTGTAATGGTGTTTTGCTGAGAATGTCGAAATACGGCACTGGACATTGGTGGTAAGGAAGAGAAAGCTATGTAATCCTTATACTCTTTTGAATATACCATCAGGCCTAAAATAGGGCAAGCAAGGGGAAGCTTGCACTAGACGAGTATAATAGAATATCTGGAAGATAAGAGGGCCTTATCATCCTGATCGTCGAATCCGTATCACTTTTCATTGGCCGCAATCAATCAGCTTGTGTCAATCAAATCGTCCTATTTGTTGAAAGGGTATAAAGGACTAAGTAGAGAGGCGAAACCGATAACATGCTGCTTAGAAAGTTGCAAATTATTGCTCTTTATATTCATCCATCATGTATAGGACGGGTTAAATGCTGCATATTTGTGCACTTATTGTTGCAAAAGGGTAAAAAATATATTAGTTTGATGATTATGGCACCTAACTTGCTAACCTCCCTTCCTTTCCTGGCTACTTTGAGGCCAAACAGCCTAAGTCCATTGTAGCATATTTGTTACTTTGGGATTAATTAGAGGCAGCAGAGATGTGAAAAGAGCGAGGTGTCATGCACCTGTCTGTTTCAAAACGATTAGATTTCTCCTGCTGCACGACGCTGCAAATGTGGCCTTACCTGTCCGTCCCAGTATTGTCTTCTGACCTCTTCGAGAAAATGCAGGGATACTACACTGGTGGTAGCGAAAAGCGAATCTTATCTTGAAAATTATCAACCCTGGTTTTTACTGTTAAGGCGGAAGGAGTGCATATGTTACAAATGGGTGACCACTGACGATCCACAACATAGTGACTGCAAACGACGTCGTCTACCTTCGGCAGCTATCCAGCACTCATATTCTGCCTGCAGGCTATTAACGAATGAGGTTAAACTAGTCGTGAAACGTGATACAGATTTTGCTATCGAGTTTCCTTACCACGCCTTCATGAAGACATCGATAATGTGAATGTGGGCGGGACCCAATCCCTATTGAACTATATTAGACTTCATACTCCGTTTCGCGAATCCGACTTTATTTATACGTTCCAGCGTCTATCTGTAGACGCGCGTAATCATCAGCGAAATTTTACGTTTCTGAACCCAATTTTTCAAATCGGATGAATTTCCAAATTAGTCGAAGCACTATGATGCATAGGTGGCTGCTTGGTAAGCTGCCTCTTCAGCGGCATAACATTCGGTAACCGGAACGAAATGCTAGTAAGTGCCTCTAATTCAATTCTGAATACGTTGCGATGACCAACGCGGGTGGTTAGTTAAGTCTCGGTTTGGGTAACGCGCACTTGGTTGACCGATTTGCATTGATCCAGTGGCTTGAGCTCAACATTAAAGGCCCCAATCCTTTTCTGTAGGCCAAATGCAGATATACAGCCTGGGTATTATTGTAGCGTCCTGAGGCCTTCTTGAAGGCAAAGGAAAGCACAATACCAGGGCAGAATATCTATTCAATAGACAGAGAGAGTAGAGCTGTTGGCATGGCCCGAAGGCCAGTCCACGCAAGTCAAGTAATATGGCCACCTCTGTCACTGAGACCGAAACCGGCAGTTCGGACAAACGAAATATTACAACTATATCTCCTTTTGTCTTAAAGGATGCGTCAGGATGCCATATTAACAAGCATCGTATTGTTTTTTCTGCTTTGAATAATAGCAGTTATAATGGCAGTTAAGTTACTCTTATAAATTTTAAACACCATCTGTAAACAAGTATGCGCCTGCTTTTTACACATTACTTTATTCAAATGGTGTGGAACTCCGCGTCTAATAGAAAGAGCTCGAAAAATTTCAGGATGAGTGCAATGATAGGAAACCTTGGATGCTTTAGAGCGAGCTAAAGGCAACACAAAGCTAAAAATTTGCGAAAGTTAACTCCTCATTTTGTTTCTTTCTTAAAGCAAAGTGCCTCTAAAATATTTTCTGATCAGTGTTTGCAACTGATGTCTGACAGTAATCGATCCATAATGCTGCTGCTGAGCCGAAAGGTACGAAATCGGAAGCGATGAAATAGCTACCAACACGATTGAGACAATTTAAGTAATTACAGTACTACTTTAAAGTTGTGTTAAACAAGCGAAGAGAGTGTGACAATTAACGTCATTCTGACCACAAATTTTGGTGGTGGAGGTAATCGCAGAAGCCACAATATTTGTGACCAGTCACACTTTTCTCCACAATACGTTCTAGACCTTAAGGTCTCTGGATGTATCGGAATGACAAGTCGTTTCGAAACCGAAAGTGATGAAATGAATAAAATTAATCATAGCCCTAGGACATAATGTCAATATCATGTAATTCTTCACTTCTGCCAATGACGATTTGTTCTCCCCCTCGTCTCCTATTTAGTCACACCATTTTCCCGTCGGACAGTTGTCCAAGCAGCCAGAACAATTGATTAACCACCACCCATCGAAGCATATGGTTAAAATGTAAGTTTCTCTTCCCACCACTCCCCAAGTAACTTACATTCAACCTCTCTCCCCAACCGATAACAACATACCGTCAAACGCAATGTAGTGAAGAGTCTTGGAACACGTGTCAGAACTGTCATCACGTCGTGTAAGTCTGCCGTGCTTAAGATTGCCGATTACAACCTTTGGTCTCTTGATTAGAATTGATTGCATAAAAGAGACAAGGTCAATCCTTAATTCAGGCCTAAAATAACATTCTTGATTCTGTGTAACCGCCAAGACATTCGATTGATAACCTTTAGAAGCTACTTGTTTTCTCCACATCAACGAAAATTGGAGGCTGCGAATTAAAATGTGCGCAGGCATAGATTAAAAAGAGGTTTTCCTCAGTCTGTAAAACTTAAATCACTTTGTGAGAAGAACATCCCTTCCTCCTAGTGTCAGACCCAACCCAGGTGTGCAACCGTTTGTGAATGTCTGACCCAAAGTGACCCCATGACCGAAGCCTTCTCGTTCTCTCCTTACACTCCTGCTCTGCCTATCGCAACGACAATCGTCGCGTTTCCAATCCTAGCCTCTCCTTCCACATGCAAACAATGTGATGTGATTAGATGACCCAATTATTGATGAATCGGGAGCTGCAATTGCTGGTGTGGTCAAGCGTCCATTTAAAGAGGCTGTAGTTACCCCAAGTAAACACTTTTTAGCATGGCAAGACCCAAAATTAGGTACCCGATGCGCAACTGCATTTAGCGTTAATTCAGAGACCTCAGCAGATTCATAAGAGGACAAATGGCTTTTAGAATACCATGTTTTATCTGTTTCGCAATATGTAAAATGCTTTTAAAATATGCGGAAGCGAAATGAAACTTGGTGGGGATCATTTCAGCTCCTGGATGAAGCGTTAGAATCCTAGTTCAGCTGTGGTCATCACTTTGATCTTGCGGTTGCCAGAAAAAGGGCATCCAGCCAAACTGTCGGAGAATGGCGAAATCGATAGCAGCTAAGCTGCCACGCCTCAAATGCACAATCAAATCAACTGTCACACACGCACGCCCTTGCTCTCCAGTAATGCTAGCCACCTTCCTCTATGTATGGGTCACAGTAAATCCTACTTCTAATTGTTATTTTTGCAAGAATTAGCAATGTAAAAATTAGACCGGGTGAGGAAATCATGATGCGTTCTCTAGACTAACCAAATCGTGTACAATAGGTGGGCATTTCATTGGTTAAGCGCGTAGTAATTGAACTTAAGTGCGTTTATAATCGGCAGTTGGGGTCGCTCTCTCACATTGGTCAGTTGTATCTATTTAAAATATGTTTTTACTGTCATCGCAGGAGCGATTGACACCTCCATCCTTCGCACCGCTCGAGCTTGACAGGAATCACTGAGGATTATTCAGTCCAAGTAAGACTTTAACTGCTTACATTGGTTGGTGTGTCAGAAGTTTTGATCTGATGCGCCACTGGTCAATCAATCCAGGCTTGTTGGGTTGACCACTACCTTAGTAATCAAGCTTCTCGGACATCCATTAGTGGAAACCGAATTTAGGACTTGTCCTTTTCCTTATGGAACTCGCATTCTCGCTATTGTCATTTTAAGCCTTTTAATTATAAAGTCGGTTCTGTTTTGTGGGTTTTACTAGCTCTGGTATCTTAGATTACGGATTTATTTTCCTTGCAATTCGGAAACAAAGATTTTCCTCCTAGGCTGACTAATGACTCCGGCATACAACTACTTCATGGGTTCGTAGCAGGCTACTTACTGGGATAATTCGAATAAGAGGAAAGAAGGAGGGGGTTAAGGGATGGTTACGCAGTCATTCAAGGAGTAGAAGCCCTCGCCTAACTCAAGCCAAGGAAAGTGTCTGTCCTCTGAGAGCCGTGGAACCACGCTCATCGGCTTTGGTGGCTGTGATAGTCATTTTTCTTGCCCGCTCATTTTCTCCAATTGACCACAATCAAATTGGGAAACAACTAATTTTGTCCACAAACAAAGGGCATGCTGTATTCATCAGAGAGGGCAAAATAGTGAGAGGATTGTGTTCTATGTGCAGTCTTCAACACATGCATTGCAATTAGTTATTTTTAATCTTCTATTCATCAGCTTCTTGACCCATTTAGTCATCCAATCAGCTCCCAGATATCCAAAAGGTCAATCTTTGACCCCTCCTAAGGCATCTCAATGGAACACTGAGGGGTAGGGAAGGGGTAAATTCATACACCAGCTGCATAATTTTTTAGGCCGTGTCTGTGCTTTGATCTTCCTGATTAAAAGGTTGTGGCCATCGCATTCATCAAAAGTGCTCAATCAACTGGTGTTTAGTTCACCCCCAGGCCTGCGCACTTTCTGCTTCGCTGTGGATGGAATTTTCCATTTAGAATAAGCAATTCCATCTGCCAGGTAACTAAATAAGAGATGTGGACAGCGTGTGTTTGCCACACAATGGCGGCACCTCTGCCACCTATGCAGGTAAAAGAGTGCTAAGACAGCTCTCATAAAAAGGTGACGCATGGCGTGGAGCCGTACAAAAGTTGCTTTACCGTACCTTGGCCTATTTGAAGACCCCATAGTTATGTGGATCCATCCTTGGTAGAGGCTGCTCCTCTCTTCCGATTATCTTTGGCGCAAACGGGCAGAAGAGGAGTTAGCAGTGGGCTAGACTGGGCTGTGGCTGATGTCATTATGAGTTTAGAAGGGTGTGTGTGTGTCAATTTCTTGGAAGGATTCTAGGTCGATAAGTCCCTTTTTAAAGCGGCATGGAGTAGGAGATCACGTAGCATTGTCGGGCACTTGATAGCGCAAGCGCATACACCAACACTACTTAGAGCGTCTCCCACTGTGACCAGGAAGTCGTGACATGCTCTGGTGATAACCACGGGGTAAGTAGAGCCTGATGATTTAGTTAAGGGTCCAGATGTTCAATATATAAGTAGTTCTCAATAACGTGCTGACCTTTAGTATGAGTTGGTGTTAATGGCAGAAAGGCAGTGTAAGTCAGCCTCAGATCAAACTATATAGCATCAGAGGTCTTCTATATGCTCGAATAAATGTATTTTTTATATCGGTTTCTTCAAAAAATGCGTGAGTCACATAGATTAGAAACGGGCGGGTAAATGTGTGAGCAAGAGGAAAGGGAGGAACCGAGCAGGTGGACGGGTGAGTGGGCGGAGTGACTTAGCAACAGGTGTGCATGCCGCACTATCTGCCGTTAATGCTGACGCGTAAAACGAACAGACACATGAATGCATTCATATTCTCGGCTAGAGGTCGGGAAGAGACCACAAGTGTGTGCACGTGTTTTGTAGCCGATTCGGCTCCTCACCCTATCTACTACGGCACTACTTAGCTAAGTCTGGTAACTGTGGTGTGTTTAAGCCTGAGGAGGAAGCTCCCTAATCCTCCCTCTGATTCCATGATTCTCAGCTTGATTGCTGGGTAGGTATCCATGGTAGTGAAGAATTTCTGCATCCTGAGTGTGTTTCCATTGCTGACTTATGCCAATTTGAGGTCATAGCCTCGATAATTAACCTCCCTGTCATAGAGGCGTCAGTGTGTATGCATGCTCACACGTACCCGCAGTCCGCATTTTACTTTGGTGCAACCCATTTACGTCTAAATGTAGCATATACGCTAGCTTCTGCTTCCGTCGCCGCAACTGTTGCTTCTTTTGCCAACACGAATTATATTAAGATCTGCAATACTGTAGCATCTTCTACCCGATCCAGGGTCACGGGTCTGTAAATCAGGCCGGACTGCTAAAAGAAATAGGTCCCACCGCTACCACACTGCTTTCAATGTGGCAATTTAATTTTAATGCCTTGTTTTTCCTTCCAGTTACCAATTTCGCAATGGCAGACACAAGCGATTTGCGCAGAAGCAGCAATGGCAAATCGGCATCACTGCCTGGTGAGTTAGTTGACTAGCTTACCCTCATAGCAAACACTTTGATTCGGACTGGATGCTTATGCAACAGGGGCAAAGTGGTAATCATGTCCCGCGATATTAGCTTTAATCCCTCTTCTTTCCTCTGGAGGGGAGAATAGGACTTAGTTGGGGCTCCAGGGAGGAGGAGAGCGCCACTAATGACCTTCTGTTGTGCATATTCACGAGAACAGTAAGTCATTTTGCACATTGCAATAGGCATCCGTGGATCCTTTATAACGATAGTCCAGGGGGTATTTAAGTGGAACCCCCTTAGCCTAAAATTATCTGCAGACGCAAAGGTATGAACAATTGAGGTGGATTCTCTGTGAATTTCAACTGCCCTCACCGTCATAATTATTGCCAACCATGTTGATGGTTCGCACCCATGTATGAGAGAATTGGCGTGCAGCAGCAGCAGAAGCAGGCATGAATGATGGAGTTAGCTGACGAGATTAGGGGAATACGAGGTGGTGCAGTGGACGGGCAATGCCGACTCTCACTGGGAAGGAGCTTAATGACTGTGTGACGCTCAGCTGTGCCCGTGCCTCTCCCTCACCTATAATCCCCTACCCACATCTACCTTTCTGTGTGTGCATGCGTATACGAGCAAGACCACAGCAATACATGAGTTGTGTTCCCTCCATGTCTTGCTATGGCTGGGGCTCCTATCCTGGCCCTGCCAGCTTCTACACACCTCTTGTTCGCTCTCACGTGTGCGTGTGTATTTGAGTGTGCTGTGTACGTCACTCTGGTCTGTGCGTGCCTCTGAACTAAAAGGCAAGAACGCAGACAGTCGGGGAAGGCCAATATAATGGTGGCATGAAGCTCGCCTTAGACTTAGGCGATCCGCATCTAGCCAATCTCTTCTCTACCTTGTCACGTATGGTCATGCGGGCCCACCATTTCCTCGTTGTCTTTGACAGTAACGCAAAATGGCTACAATGACAAACGAAATAGATGCGGAGATTTTGGCGTTTTGTATGATGTGTATATTATTAGTGTTTGCACCGTTAAATTGTGAAAATTGTTCATATGCATGCAATCTACAAATGCGTGTTTCTTTGGTCCATTCAAAGGCTGCGACGTTTTTTCCTAGCTAATTAGCAAAACAGAACTCACCCAGTAAATCACAGTCTATTTACTTCATCCGATCCCGCAGACTGATCGATCGATAATCTAAAGCTTTTCATGCTTTCATTCTCTAACAGAGGATCTCATTATACAGCAACACCAGCAGCAGCAACAACATCAACGGGAAGGCACGGAAGTCTACCAACCAGAGACGAGTAACACTCTGGCTCTATGTCCACAGTGCCCGTTTACATCCAGATCACCGAGTGAGGTGGATGAGCACACGATAAATATGCATAGGGCGACATTGCCATCAGAATAGAACCAGACAGCTGAATACACTGAGCGAATGCTCGTCCCTTAATCTCCTACCATTGAAACATCTCCCCGATCGAGCACTCTACTTCCTCTCGCTAGTGTCTCCCCTGAAGCCAGATCTATTGCCTTTCCAGCGATAGAGAACTTAAGCAATCTTCTGAACAGCTGGAACGGGGTGGTAAGTTGAGTGGCCTTTGAACTTTGCCTTAGCCATGAGGCTAGCCTTTAATGACCATGAAGACTGAGTAGAGTGTATGGCCACTGCTTTTTCTCACCTACACACACAAGCAATAGCCTTTCACAAGTGCGATACTACTAGCAAACAATAGTGGGAGGTGTTGACGATCTCACAATGATCCCAAATTAGAATGTACATCGCAATAAATCTGTGCATGCAACATGGACATTCAGTGAACTATCTACCATTAATAAGCATTTGGCACTCACCACAAACTCATGATACACTAACCGGACACCAGTACAATCAAATCATCCAGTATCAACAAGCAACGACGAATGCAAAGGCTTGAGTAAAGAATGATGGAAGCTGATAGGGGGTAGAGCCAAAGTTAAGAAGAACGAAGCAGAGGCAAATGATGCTTGAGTTGTATGCAACAAAAATATGTTATGAATTACATACATATGTAAAGGTATAGAGAGTTAAGCTTAACGGCTGAATAAACAAAGACTCAAAAATCCTTGTAACTCTCAAGCACACATTTAACATGTGCAGAAGAGAAGTTGCTTAGAAGAGAAAGGTGTCAGACCCTGAGAAAGAGTTATCGCGGTCACCCTTTTCGGAAATGCAGCCTTGTCCAGGTTCTCTCATCCCTGCCAGGGAGTATCACTTTCACGACTATCATCAGAAACCTCTAGTACGTCTCTCTTGCATTCCTCAAAGCACTTTCCTAGTTTTGGATTAATTTCTTTGGCTGCCTTTACGAGGCTATCCACCATCTCTATGAACTTCTCCTTAGAAATCTTTTGCTTACTCGCCTCCATCAATAAGTTTTCGTGAGCTCCTTCTCAACTGCGTTGAATTTCCTCAAACAAATTAATAAACCATCTTGATATCTCAATTTTACACAAATGCACTTTGCCTCGTGATGTTGCTATACTGCCCGTTCTTGTGCCCGCACATTGTGATAACTTCAGGTGATCTGTTTGTGCACTTTTACAACTTAGGCTCGTTTCTTTGGCGTTAAAGTCATTCATTTGTACGCTACATTAGAAACCTACTTGTAAGTTGAAGTTGACAGTCACCGTACAGAAGTGAACGGTTCTAAGGAAATCGAGAATGTAATGCAAGCATGAAATTTCTATCTGCGTGTTCAATATTGAACGCGATTGCTACATTTAAGCCTAACGTCAACTCAAAGCATAGAATGTTTTCAGGATTTGACCACTTCTCTGCCTGACAGGAAAAAGCAAATAGAAGCATTGTTGTTTATGATGGTTTCTTTTCTCTAGTTACCATGCGAATTTCGTCCTCATGTCTGATCGAAGACGTGCCTTTGTATAGGGTCATTTTATAGTAACGAGCTATATAAATGGAGCATTTGTTGATGCAATGAGATTAAGCGCTTATACTGCACTCTCGATTTACGAACGGTAAAAATGTAAAAGTACTATGGATTGTAGAACCAGGTCCCTCCAAGACGGGCGGGGGGATAGCTGTGATTGTCACAATGGTCTTTCCGTAGACATAGGCATTTCCATATGTTCCATACTAAGACAAAAACTGGCACAAACAACTCCATGCCTTATTACTTTTCCAAACACTGGAAAGAGATATTAAATTTTGTAACTCATGTGAGCCTTATCCTTGTCTGCGGACTCAAGTATCTCGAGAAATTCGAGAAATTATAGACTGATCTCCTCTGTGGTGTTCAGTAATGCTTTGCTTATCTCTTTGCTTTGTAATACGCACAGCGAAACACAAGAATGTGATTGTTAGCGCATTGCGGTAGAACCATCCAATCCCATTTCAGTCTTGGTGTTGCCCCATGGAGATAGAATAATCCACATAGAACTGGTATTAAGAACTGATGCCCTACATGTGCAAGGGGTTAAAGGCAACGCCCTACGGGCGCATTAAAATTGACCTTAGTGTGGGTCAACTTTGGGTGTTTCCAAAGCTAAGATTTCGTGCTATTGCACCGACCAATAATAGCCCTTGTGGGCGAAGTAATTGCACATAGCAGAAGGCATTTGTTTATCGAGACATGTGTGCTATCCAAAAATCATAGCAACTGATGCCTACTAAGTCCCACCGAGGAAATTCGTAGCTCTTTTGCACAAATTCTTAGGTAAGCATTTATTTCAATATACTGCTTTGCAACATCCATAAGTTTTCGAGTATATTTTAATCTCCTATGGACAGACACTAAAACGTTCAGTAAAATATGGTGGAACTAACTCATGGCATAAATAGAACTTAGCACACGAGGAGAACCGTTAGATTCAACACATGAATTACACATCCGGATTCAAAGTGATGCCTATGAATGTGGTATTCCCTGATAAAATTGAATCGGGTTGATTTTGCACCAGAATGGTCCCTTGGAGGCTGCGGGTCCTATCGTCTTATTTAATTGAACCGGTTGCTTCTAATTTTGAACACTAAGTGGCAGATCAGTTACAGAGCAGTTGCTGGACTGGCGGTAGCATTAGCCAATTGCGGAGGAATACAATTTGCACTCATGAAGCACACCAAATTATGAAAAGTCTGCAAGAGGAAAATCAAACTGAATTGCCTAATGCGCTTTTCGGTTTGCATTTGAATGCGTTCAGTCTTATGAGGCGAGAACCATAATTGCATTGTTTATGAGTAGCCGCATCGATTATATTTGGCCTGGTTTTATAATGGTATTAAACTTCAACAACGACGGCGACTAAAGTAGCCAATATGACAATAGAATGGTAAGGGTCCTGGATAGAACATAAAAGTTGCTTTTGCAGTTCTTTACGCTTGGCTAAGCATGATTGGTAAATAACACGCTTGTCAGGACAGGACCCAAATAGCAAAAGGAATGTTTGCCAAGAACTGCGTTCTACACGCAACACAACTGGTGGTTTATCAGTACTAGCTCACGGCGGAGGCTATTCCTGCTGATCTGCAGGAACCATTGCTTCGGAAGCCAAAAGAAAATGGATAAGGTGGTGCATTTGTTTATTTGAATACGCGGTTGCCATGACTACATAAGAGAAGGTACTAAATTGAGGCACTGGATGCTAAGATAGATAACACGATTTCATGCTAGCATAGTCCATTCCACAGAGGTCCAGGCTTACAAGCCCTTAAGATCTAACTCATTTCGATTAATGTGTGGAAGAAGGCTATCTTGAAAAAACAAGACCATTTTGCGTTTCTACCTTGAAGTAAAACGATGCCTCATAATGAAAATTGTTATTATTTAGCACTCTCTACAGTCCTTCTCATCTGATGTTTATTGATGTTAAACGCGGGCAAATGCCAGGGCTCCATTTTGAAGACCCAAAGATCACTAAGAGTGCTTTTCTTTGAGAATCATCCATAACTATTAACAAAATTGTCTGTGCCTTAAGTAATCTCACGAGAATGGTGGGGATTTAATACGCATTCACGAATTTCAAGAATTACGATAAAGACATTATTAAAGTGTTGTTTCACCGTATCATGAGGCTACTGTTGCCGGGTTGAGCATGCTGATTGCTGGTAGGTGAGACACAGCAATCCTATAGTGACTCAAAATTCTTGCCCTAAATGGGTTTTATTTCAGGGCGAAAGGACAGTATGCGTGATCTCTGCCATCAAATCTAGTTGTCTCGATCTTCTGTCAATGAGCAGTAAGTTAGCCTAACATGACAGCATGGGAAAGCTCTTAGAAGCATTGCACTATTGCAACGCATTGGCACCACATGTGGCAACGTTTAAATGCGCCTAAGCATTTTTTGTGCGTGCATTAACGAGCTTTAGGTTGAACGGGTTCGATGGAACTATCAACCCAAAACTGTCTAAAGGTGCTTCAAATCATAGTGGACAAATGTACTTTAAGTAGGTGGGCATTAAAGAGGTCTTGTGAATGGTATTGTGGCTAAAGGAGACAGGAAACAGCCATCTGGCTTTGGTTGCAGCTGCATCCGCACCAATCGATTCATTCTTGACCTCGAATGTGCCAAAATGTCACAAGCATTTCACTTGAGTTCACATTTCCGCTTGACACATCCATTTTGCTCCCAAGACAGAATGCACAAGGTGTTGAAATGCACCATTACTTCTAAGGTTGACAGGAACTGCCAAAGTGCAACGATTGTCAGATGTCAAGAAAATTATTTCTTTGCAGTCTCACAAAAGTCTAATGCACGGTGATCAATGAGCGTAAAGGAAGGAGACTCCAATGAAGCAGCAAGAGAGAGGGTGAATGGGTGAGTCGCCGAACTAGACCTCACAAGATAAAATTTGACATGTTGGTAAACAAGGCATAGACCATTCCATTCGAATTGTACTTTTTGAAATGATTAGACCGAAAGAGGAAAGAGGTTTGTACGTAATGAATGAATGCAAAGCTTTGCAATCAGTTTTCCCTATTTTAACGGGAGTGGCATTATGTAAGTTCGTTCACTTCCCCATCTCCTTAACTTAGTGCCTCAGACATCTCTTTTGTTGACCACCACGCTTACTTCATTCTGCGCACTGTAGTAAACGTCCCACCTCCATGTATGATGCAGTATCTTCTAACCGTCTAAACATGTAGCAGCAAAGTGGGGACAAGAGCTTTCATTAAAAGCCGTATGTTAACGAAAAGAAATCCGTTTAAGCATGTAGTGATGGAAAGGGACTAGGGAACTTATCGGTATGATAGCAACTGATTGTGCAGGGAAGCATCAGTAAGAGTTTTGGCCATTTCATCCACTTTTGGTAGCAAAAGATAGACAAAATGATAGAGCAGACGTGATTAATAAGGATGACATACTAAGGAGCAGATTAGTTGTTGGTTTTGAAAAACGTCAAGATGGCAGATATTTGTAGATAAACTTGATATCGTCCACTAGGCTGAGAAAACTCGTTTGGATACGGTGGCGAAGACTGCAATGCAATGGACATAAGTTTACGCCAAGGAGCATTATTTTGCCAAAAGTTATTGCCAAATGAACCATTCGTATCCAGTTGTCAATGTTCATGAACTAAAGACACCTTTAAACATCAAATCTGCAGAGTTAGTCTAATTGAAAGACAGAATCGACACAGCATTTTACTGCTCCTGGTAACGTCTATTCGATACAGTGATGTTTGCACTGGTTCGCTCTCAGTGCCGTTAACGTTGCGCAGACGCATTAGGAACAGAAAGATGCTACTAACATCTATCCGCGTACGATGGCACTAGCACCATTTTAATACTCTTACTGACCAGCATGTTGCGCCAATGAATCTTTGCCAACTGATAACCAAACGAATAGTCAGAGCATCACTGCTATTAGATATCTGGGTCTTAACTGCTCAAATCATCCAGGAGTTTGCACAGTCCTCTAGGGTGATACCAGTTTCCACCCATTCAAATAGCTGTCGCTGTCTATGCCATCCCAGATAGGCCAAATGAGCAGGCCTTGAGGTGCACTATTTGAATTGAGTTTTCAAGCGAACATTAAACATAGAACGACCTGTAGTTACTAGACGAGCAAGTGAATAAGTAGCGTTCAGTAACTTGCCCTTATCTGTTCTAACCGTTCTGAACCTATAATTAATCTAAATATCAACTTAATTTTGCCTTTCCAAACGACTTTTAGGACTGTGAAGTGTACTTAGAAACTTTAGCTCCCATCTGCTTCTTCCGTATGCCAAGATTAATGCTTCATACGGTTGGACCACGACTTGTTTGTACTTGTAGTTAGGCTAGTGCTGCTTAAGAAATGCAGATGCCCAAGTTGTTTAGGTT
This sequence comes from Taenia hydatigena, assembly GCA_036345935.2. NCBI lineage: Eukaryota > Metazoa > Platyhelminthes > Cestoda > Cyclophyllidea > Taeniidae > Taenia > Taenia hydatigena. The sequence goes on from JADWOT020000007.1 coordinate 8,206,567, forward strand.
TTGGCTGTCTGGTGCCAATGCCAGCATGACGCAGTGAAATCACTAAATGCGAGATAGCAGTAGGATACCTACAGTAAAGTTTGGCGATGTGTGTAAAGGAAAAAAATGGAACGTGCACCATAAAATGCTGTCTAAACATGCAGAAGTATATAATTATCACACTTTTGGTGGAATAGAAGGCAAATAATTGGCAGCTGTTTTGCTTGAGACCACACGAGTAACCTAGAATTACAATGACGGTGGGAAGCGACCCCTACTATGCACTCTTTGTTCATCCGACATCTGCAGAGTTATGTGAGACAGCCACATAAGGGACTTTGATTGGCACCGCTGGCCTGTACATGCTAAGACCAAGAGTATGGGGAGAATGTGCATGGAATGTGTTTGGAATACTAGGAGCTGTGACAGACATAATGGCCGGGACGCATTGAAGAATCGAAACCCACGATACTAAGCGTGCATTTGTCTGTGTTCGACACCTCTTCATTTGCTTTCGATAGATTGTCATAATCTATGCAGGTCCACCTTTCTTCTTGCACCAACTCGGGATAATCAGCGTCAAAGTAAATCGGAGTGTAGTTGGGCACCGTTGATGTCCCCTGCTCCAAAGGTCGACTTTTTATTCTTCACGGTTAAACTAGACCCCTCCTGCCTAAGGAAAATAAGTTAAAAGAATCAAATCGCAAAATCGAACATTCATTAGATGCCGTTATTTAGAACTCCAAGCATTGAAGGCATTGTGTTTTGCTCTTAAAACTGTGGGAGTCATAAGGGTATAGTGCTCTTCTTAAAATACGGTTAAGAAGCACATTCTGCAAGGTTTTAAAACGACCCTGTAAAAGATTGGCGTTATGCAAACAGGGCAAGACAAATGGAGCCACTAAGGAGCGCATTAAATTATTAAACAATTTTCCCAAAATTCAGCTGCTACGAAATGAAATGAAAGTAACCAACAACGGGCACTTGGGATTCTCGCTGATCTAAATCTAAAGTTTTGACTTATATATATGTATATATGTGTGTCTATGTAATATATATTATAGCTCTAAACGCATCTGTTAGTTTATATCAGACTCACAATAAATGAATTTAGAATCACCTTTTCTTAACTAACTCTCTGCAGACCCGTTAGCAGTAAAAACTAAAGTCGCTATTTTGTTAATTTCACCATTGCCTGTTTTGTATTTGCCGAAATTAAGATTGTAAGTTTGGAAAAAAATAATGAACAAAGCGTTGTCTGCTGACACTCTGGGGACTGGGTCAAGTATAACTAAATGCATTTGTTATCAGTTTCGTTAGTACACTTCCCGTTAAGTTTGCGAAATTTATTGACGATTTAGCTTGAACGCATTTGCTGCATGAGCTTAAAGCAGTCCGAATCCCTTATACTCAAAACCTATGTCCAAGAGCGATAAGACAGGCAAGGGCGCTAAAGAATAATGCGAAACTTACGCACAAAGTTTAAGTAATAGTGTACGCGAAAAGCTAGAACTACCCAATCGTTCCATTTACTTAATCAAACTTTGGTTGATCTCTTGGTGTTGGGCCAGCAATTGTCAACAAATAAATGGGTTGATCCCATAAAGATCAACTGGCTGAAAACCGAGCTGGTAGTTATGGAGCAATTGAGGGAGTCAAAACATGCTAAAAGCATCTTACTACCACTTGATTGTCAACTAGGTTATACATGGAGACGAGCATGGTGGAGAAGTTGAATAAGCAGCAGTCCTCAGCAGAGAAGTTGATGACATTGCTATCTGCGTAGTGCAGAAGCAACTTACGATAGAGCAAATATCAGAGCATCATGGCCAAAATATAATAAATTTGAGTTTGTTTACGAACACCCTACTTCCCTTAAGCCCGTTCACCTTAGACCACATTTTTTACCTGAACTGTCATTTGAGCACGTCCATTTTACTTATTAGGCATGTCAATTGTCCGATGAGTTCAAAGGATTCTTGTTCATGGCATGGAACCAGTTACATTTAAAGCCAAACGCCCTACTAGCCACTTGATTCCTACTAAAGTCAACATTATCACAAAACACCAACACCATTTGCAACCACTTATTACCTCTCTTGATGCCATTACCACTGATGATATGCTCACAATCCCGGTCCTTGTATCAATCTGAATGCAAAAATTTTGTATCATGGAATTCCGCACTTGGGACAAAGCGCCGCATGCACCACTGCCGCATCCGCGGCTTAGTTGGACCAACGAAAAGAGTGTTTTCCATAGTTAATTCTTAGTGCCTCATTGTAATACAAGGCTCTAAATATGGTTTACGATAGCAATGGGATTCGCCTCGATCATTCAATGCTATAGACACTCTAAGTGTGTGCTAATATCTTCTAAGTCACTACGACCCAATTTCGGTCTCTTAACCTTGCCTGTTATACGCAGTGCACTCATAAGTCTTCATTACCTCCGCACACGTATCATCGACATCTGAGGATTTGAAGGCAAAGTTCCATTGTCATTTATCCAACTAAATTAGACGCCCTTGCCGATAAAACATGCCGTGAGCCCAAATGTTGTCACGGTAGTCTTCCCCAACTAAGCAGCATGATCATCTAAAACAATTCCAAAGAAAGCTTGTACTTAGTGGCATGAAGGCTGAACTGCGAAGCAATGCATGCGATCTCCATACAGATGCGTTTATTAGTTTGCATCCAGCTTTGCTGTTGTTGCCGAAGCGCTACTACGTTTTTCATGTATCGTTCAATTTTTAGGCACCACATGTCTTTTGTTATGTGTCACCCCAGAAGCATTCGTCAGTAACAAGTGAATGCCGCAGACCTTTAGTAGCACAACTGCTGAAGTATAATACCATTGCATTATTTGTTCAAAAGAAAGATGCGTATTTGAAAGAATGAGGCTCAAGTGGAGACCCAAACTAGTAAGCTCGCCTAACTTTACTTTTTGCGTTAGCGTTCTAGGATCAGTGATAATGTCCCCACTCGTCCAAACACAAGTAGTGTTGCTTAAATTTCAGGACACGAAACTGGGATTCGCTTAAATCAAATCCATTGTTTCCTTTTTATAGGCTTGGTAAAAAATTTTGTTAAAGTTCAGTCCACGGCTATGTCTGTCAACATTTCTATCTTCGTTGTCCTATATTTTGCAAAGGAATGAAAAGTGAGTGGTTAGTGAGGAACAGAGGAGTGCATCAATTGCAAAAGTTGGATGGATGTGGAAGGATATCCTTGTCGTCAAGTCGTTGGGAATACGTCAGTATTAATTCATCCACTTAATCACAAAGGGGACTCATTCGAAGTACTCCTGCTAAAAACTGCAAAGCATCACACGTCTTTCTGCAGCATCAACGACCAGTCCTGTCATCGTGGCCTAAACTTGTGCTTCCGAAACTTGCGTTAGGTTCTAAGGAGACGTTTTTTTCATAGACTATGATGCAGACTACCAAGGCTGTATTTACCAGGGGACACTCTTCCGACTCAGCAAAATATCTAATGTTTGCCATTCGCTACATGTGAAAAGTGACTATTGTTTACTATCAGGGTGGTATGAGCGGCGGTTCAACAGGTGAGCCTATTATTTTAGCTTTATAAATATAGCGAACCCTCTTGATTCACTTTTATCATGCTATAAGCGAATTAAATTGACAAATACGTTTATTTTTGTTTAAGCATGAGGAACGGGTCTCTATGCGAAAGTCATAGCAAGGACTCTCCATCTATTAAACACTTGATGGGATGTTTTGGAGAGGTGCAGCATTAACGTACTTGGGCGTTGCCTTCGACTTTGGCCAGGGTCGTGCATGACCACTCATGGCTCCACACCAAGGAAGACTTAGTCACATGCGCGAGCAGAATCTGCTGCCTCAAAATGACCACGTTTGGTGACATTGTAAGTGACATGGATTTAGATTAAGACTAATCTGACCGCATTTAGCCATGCATGTTTACATAAGTGCAAGTGTTCTCTTGATGCAGTTCGCAAATGGATCGGATTGGTTGCTCCGGAGAAGGGAAGTTCCCATTAGCACGCCCATCATAATGCATTTTTATGGGCTTTATAAATATCGAGCTTCCATTTTTTATAAAAATTATCGAAACACTCGAACGTAACGTTATTTGCTTTACTTACATCTCTAATATAAATCTAGCCATGCAGTAAGTATGATTCATCATTGTTTTATTAACTTAGCATCACTCTTAACGCACTTCAGCTGACAATCGTGAGTAAAGTAAAAGTGTAAGATAGGTAACGACTGCGTTGCGCTATGTGACAACCATGAATTGCATTGAATGCGGAAACATCATGAATGCACTTCGTGAGCATTATGTTCCTCTATTTTAGTACAAGACAGTATTCATGTCAGAGACTGAATCAAGGAACAGCACTCAAGCTTTAGCATGTTTCTGACAAATGAAGCCAAGGGCAACACTTACTACAGAAGCATGGCGGACAGTAGAATCTATCAGGATTGTCTGATCGTGGCATTGGCTATGCGAAAAATTACGATCAACAATTCAGGGCCAAGCGTCAAAAACAATGCTATTACGTTTGTGCCTTATTAACGCCATTTTCATAAAGCAAGCAATAATCTTGCAAATCACGGCACAGTACAGCTTCAGTCGTCATGAGATGATTAGTGACGCATGCTACAAATGCGTCGCACAACAAACAAACGATTGTGATGCGGAGCACAGATGCCCAATAAGAGCAGAATAATTCCAATCCAAATGAGGGTTGGAACCATAAACAAAAAACACTTAACCAAGTGGAGCAATAATCCCGCTCTTCAGTTAAATCTTTACACGCATACAATTGGGCTTTGGAAGAGCACTCTCATCATTCCAAATAGTGGCGTATCAATGCATTCTGCTACAAGTATTGGCGAGCCCTAACTCTGAATCCTGTCAATTGAGAATAGGGCTTTTGCAAGACGTTCTAGACATTCTGGATATAACACGTCATCAGTTGCAAAGCTATGATTCTATAAAGCAGACAGTTTGGAGCAAGTGATCACTGTGGCAATGAAGCAGGCACAATTTCTCGATGAGGGCGTATTTGTCCTATGGCAGACCGAAATCCTGGTCGGTTGATTGGACATTCTTTGCAGTCAGTGTGCTTAACCGACTTTGGAAATCAAGTTTGTTGCTTCTTATTTAACTTAAAAGTTTAGGATAACGATGACAATCAAGGACTTATATGACGCATTTCCAGAAGGCTGTGCTAACTACCGGATTAATAGCAAAATTTGCCAAGAGTTAAACTTGAGATTTCTAGCACCCGAAGCGAGAATTATATCCATGGATCACTGCGATCCACGGTCCGCCGCTTATACTGGCGTATGTTCGTGGTATGGCAGACAGTAGACGAGAGCAGGTGGCCTGAGAATTAAGGCGCCGGTTTCCGGAGTCAAAGATAAATAGCTCTCGACCACTTTTTAAAGTGACTGCGAGTGATCGTCACTAAGTCGATTCCAGCTCAAATTCGTTGTGGGACGACGGTTGCAGCGGCTACAACTAAAGTTGGTAACGTGCGAGTGATGATGGCGTATTCACTCTTCTGCCTGAAGAATGATATGAGCGAAAGGATATGCGTCAGCTACTCTAGGCTCTCCACAGATGTGAGCATCCACGAATAGTCTCATGTTACTTTTGGCCCTAATCAAAATACGCCAACAGTAGTAGGTCACCAAATGCCACCAGATCAAACATCTACGTATCATTGTGGCCGCCTGAGGCTTAGAGATGCCATAGCAATGGGTACGGAGATTGTGTGTAACGGGTTCGAAGTCCGTCAAACCTTGTTAACAATCGCTTGTAATGCGAGCAGAGGGAGCGCGGCTACGTTGGTGCACTCATGTAAACAGACCAAATAGACAAGCGAGGTATCATGAACTTCACCACCAGCGCGTCGAAAAAAGCCGTTGGAACATTTGATTAGCTACGTGCTACATCTTGAGGTAAACAATATGTAAACAAGCAAATGCGCTATTGGGCAGCTCTTTCTGTATTCACTTATCTCCACTTGCTAACCCAGCTCAGCCGCGTTATTTTAGGTTGCCTTCACCGCACCCATACCATCGATTCTCTTCTCCGCTCACGCACACGAACATCCTCGTCCGTACGCGGTAAGAACAGGCAGCTCACCACAAAATTGGACTTCTTCAATAGCTAAGAATAAGTGTGGCCATGGGTGCCCATGACAGGACTTTAGAATGCGTTTGCTCCCTGATCAGGCTTGAGTGCGTCAATACCATTGAATGCTGTGGAAGTGTTTTTAAGGGCTAAACTCATTAGTCACACACTGGTCTAAAGCGATTAGTTTGCTTTCTTTTCTCATTGTTTCTTTCCACTTGCATTTATGTTTTTAATCATGCTACTCGATTAGCATCAGTGGCCATATTTTAAACATGCTGGGACCCGAGTCAATGCAGTGACTAGCATTCACAATCTGTGTCCACATCAACAGTATTTACCTCACAATTTAGTTGGGTCTAACTAAGGGCAGCATGAGATGAACAACCGCATGCACACTAAAGCTGGCATGCTTATCGTCATGTGCGTCCAGCAATTTTACTAGCATGGTGCATGTTGACTCACAACTTTTACAATGGTAATCACTTTCGTGGCCTTAACTTTTCCTTTCGTTCAGATGGTGCGGTAAGTTACGCATCACTGTTCATGCATATAAAGATTCCATGTACGTATTATACGCCGCTTTAAAGAAAGGAATCACATTCTTTTCTTATCCACCCTCCTTCAAATTGCGCTTCAACAAATTCAGCTGATTATTCCACCAGAGCAGATGAGCTTTAAAGACGGCCTTCTGATTACTATGAGTCGAGAGGTAGCATGAACAACCGCAGATATACATTAGTGCTACGAAGACAGTGACTTTGGCTAGCAAAATTGAGTTCTTGTCAGGCCTTCCCCTGTTAGTCCGATTCCGTCTTCAAGGGTGTATTCTCCATCAACCAGCCTAAACCAGCCGCGGTGTGCATGAGCTATTGTGGTGTTTGATCTACGGTGTCTATCGTCCCACAATTCGACAACTCTTACCAACACCGATCCGCCACTCTGCCTTGCGGAGGTGCCATTCTGAGCAAAATATGGACGTGATGTTAAGAGTAACAGAAAAAAAGAATATTAACAACGAGTATCAAAGCAGCGTCCCTTTGAACAGTTAAGAAAGCTGCATGGCTACACTGTCAGAGACTGTCGCACCTTTTGTAATTGCGCCTCGTTCATTGCCTTCCAGCCACATCTACTGCAAGATGTAAATCAGTGCACACAGACAGACATACCTTCCCACCTTAAAATTTAAGCCAAAATTCTCATATAATTCTCTTTCGGCCACCTGCCCCCATGCCAACTCACCTTTTACTTCAGTTTGCACATGCCCCTAACGAAAGATAAACGCAAGCACCCGGGTGAGGTTTCTTAAATGTATTATCGAATCTCGTTGCCTAGCAACCATTTGTAGCAATGCTCCTCTTCATCTCTCCTTCGGAAACGTAAGAATGAAATGAAGCGATTTAGTCGAAACTTCATACAGATTCTTCTCTGTCCTCGTGGACTTGACAATATGGTGACGACAGAAGGTCCAGTGTTTGCCTTCCGCAACGTAGCCGGGATGGTGAGAAGGGTGAGAAAAATTGTAATGCATTAATATTCTTTTACTGAGAATCCAAATAGTTCCGGCAAAGTACACACACCAGGTTTTATTTCCATCCTCATCCTTGAGAATATCGCCGAATTAAATTTGTTGGTTCAAGGTTGTAATTGTGCAGTTTTGGCATTATTTGATGTGCTATCAGTATGGTGCGCGAGGCCATGAGCAAAATGATCAATAAGGTGTACTTTCGGCTAAGTCTCTACCTCTCTACGTGTGCAGATTGCATCAAACGGGAGAATCAATCCCTATCTGATCGCTTTTATGGATCACTGAGGGATGAAATCGTCTTTTAATCGCTGTCTTTATTCTACTGCCTGATAATAGCTAAACGAGACTAAGGATCCTCACAACATTCAGTTATACATTGTACTCATTCCTTATACTTACTAACAAGCATTTGCGGTCCAGGATCATATAATCTTATTTCGGACTGGCTAATTATGTTACACAAATTGTGCTGTTCAACCCGTTTCTCCTTCTATGAGTTTGAGACTTCGAGAGACGCAGTTAGTTTCTTCCTTGTAAAAAGTAGGTTATTGTACCAGAACTCCGCCAGACACCTAATGCCGCTTCATGCCACATTTTTAGCATCCCAAGTTATATACTTAGCATCTATGCACACGTGGATTAACAGGTCGCGAAAGCAACGTATGTAATTTGTAGCTGATGGATACGTTACAGATCGACCCTTCCAAGAATGCACCCTCTACCGCAAGATTAGTAAAATGAAAGTGCACATGCTGAAATTGACATTACTAGCACTGAATACAGAGTTACACGTCACTGGAGTGAGCAAGGTGTACGAAATTAACAAGTAGGAATTGAGGATGTTGTTAATCGTTAAATTAGCTGAGTGGCCTCCCTTTGGCTTGATCCAGTGACTACAAGAACTCTCAAAGAAGACGCCGGTGTTTCAACAACACGCAGAGATAATTTGAATATGATTAGTTTTAAATATCAGATCGACAGACCAAGTTGACCACCTTCTATGAGAAGCAATTGGATACCTTGATGCAGAAAGTGATATTAATTGAAAAAGGAGATACTATTCATGCATGTTTTAATGCACTAGCTAGTTTTGCATTTGTCATCTAACTGCTTACACTTGAAATGGAATGTGGAATGCTAACGCCGCCTTGCAACACAAAGGGGGTGTTTCAAAACGGGCAGATTGAAAGTAGGAATGCTAATTTACTTCAGTCTGTTGTTTGCCGAAATGCAACTGCTGTCATTACTTGGCCGATACTTAGTACTCCTGCTAAAAAGGGTAGACGACTCGGCATTTTGGGACAGTGATTCGACTAAGCGGCTTAATTTGCACTCAATTTTCTACAAGCCACTTTACCCGTTGCTCAAGTGAAGTTCGACATCAAGTTGTCTGCAAAATGATTTTCGAATCGGTACGTAAAATGGAAAATACAAGTTAATTATGCCGTTCTCAGAAAATGTTATTCGCATTAAAACACTACAATGTGAACGAAATTAAATTACTCACACATTCTAATGTAAAATGAGATCGACCTACATATATGCACTTAAAAATTCTTCGCATCAATGCTAATAAATCCAACCTTTGAGTCCTTGAAGTTGATAATAATAATAGCCGGTTTAATTATTGACGTCGCTTAAGATATATAAGCTACTAATTAATAAATAGTGACGTTGACACAATCTTTGATGTGCAGGTGATTTCCACATTTCTACTATAGGGATTGATGTGCATTTCAAGCGAGACCGCATCAACTCCTACGGATTGCACCACAGATGACACTGTCAGGTTTTGGAACTCACAGATTTGCAAAAAAACACTAAGGTGCGTGCAAATGCTTGCCATTTTATAAGTTAGAGCCATTGGGAGCAGCAAAGGGTTTTAGGACGTCAGTTATGGTGTCTTAACTCTTTGATGACACATTACTAACCCTCCGAGGCCTGAGATGTAGGATACACTGGAGTATCCACAAAATTCGGATCAAAATCCTTGTAAAATACTTTGCGGAAGAGGTGGTCACACTGTGTAATAAATGAATCCCGTTCGAAGGCCCAACAATGTAAAACAGTTGCAAGGTACCCGTGTCACTTGCAACTTGACTAAAGGATCAAGTTCTCACGCATTGTGTCGCTAGTGAAAAAAGTATTTGCGTGTAAGTTAAGACAGAAGTCAGAAACCACGTTCTTGCACAAAGCTTTAAGACTCTGAGGCACATTGATGGCTATGAGTGATGATTTATCGATGGTAACTTTTGTGATTGGCACGTGTGCAGTCTCAAAAGACACAATGCGGTGGAAGACAATTGTGATCATAATTTTTGAGCAAATGAAGCAAATGAAAGGGTAAAATCAAACAATTAAAAGGCTACACATAAGTATAGGTCCAACAGACCAATATTCGTACCGTGTTTGCATAATGAAATGCACTATAGCACTGCATGGGCAACCGTGCGTTACTAGAAGTATTATGGCAGTTTTGGCATAAAGCGTGGGACAATAGGAAAGACTTTGATTTGATGGCAAATGGGTGAAAAGATTAGAGCTATCAAAAGGGTGTGATTAAATGAATGACATGATTTCTGCATTTAATTGTTGTAACGTGTTATTCTTTAGTTTTGAGTAGTAAGTTAAGCAGATTGATTTCCACTCCCTCCTCCTACAGTTCAATCGCCAAAAGGTAAGGGCCATGCAACGGAGTGAAGCTGGCACAATTTCATGCTGTAAAAGCATAAATTAGGCGTGTCTATATCATCAGTACGTACATGGTTAAGGTAATATTTGCAAAATGATAGCCTTTTAAAGATTATGGGGGCTTAATCAGTCCTCACAAGTTTAAACAGCTTGCATCTTTTTTGTCGCGCGGACCGAAAGACGGCAAATCAGCAAATATTTGTTTTGTTTTTCCTCTAAAAGTGTGCGCAAGATCGTGTAAAGCCAACAGATTTGACTATCATTACACCATACCAAGCTAACAGCAGCGAATTCATGCAACAGTAATTGCACGGACACCTTGGCTATTTTACTGCTAAGCGACACTAAGGTGATATGACAGACAAGTGGTCGTTACATGGCAACCGACGATCCCTGAGTAACCAAAACCTTGCTTCATTAACTGATTTTAGGTTTGCTGAATGCAACGTTGGCTTAGGAAGTAAAATGATTTGTGTTTTACAACTCATAGTGTCAACATAGGTAAAATTCATCTAAAAAAAGAAACAATGAAGTTAGCACAGGCTGCCGCAATCGAGTCTTGTGCATTGCATTTCGAATCGTCCTCCCATTACTCCGTTACAGAGGTTATTTTGCAGGTGAAACGCTTGGGTTTGGCAAACAAATAGTGCACTACTTTCAAGAAAAGTACTGCGCTTTTATCATGCAGAAATAAATGCTTCTGTGCATTCAATGGAAGCGAAAGCAATGAAACTGACTACTTTCAAGGACGCAGAGGCTCTTTGCAAAGCCTAGATACCGTCTGGAGGCACTATTGCTTAGTGTGTAGGAGAGACAATTTAATGACTAAAAGCGATTGTCTTAGTTAATCCTCCTTGCAGCTGCCTATAATCAGTCCTTTTCTACGTGAGTCTGTTGACTGGGACATCCAAAACAGTTGTGCCAACTTCCACCTTCTCCTTGGCCGAGGCTGTTCACGAATAAAGAACGTTCTATTTAAGATGGCTATTTAAAACTAAGTCTTTTTATCTCCATCCCTTTTCTATTGGGACGAGAATAACGAAGTCCACTGGTGCAGGCGCATCTCAGGACTGGCTGCTCGGTCAGCCTTCCCAAGGGAAGATTATATGGACCTCAAGCAACCTCGTTACGGTGGGTTATTTTTGCGGCACAACAGGCTCTCATAGCTGTTCAACTTGGATAAGACATTCAAATTCTTGAGTCCATAATTATGCCAATCGGATAATCGACGTTAGGATTGATCCGTTCTTCAAAGCACTTAATAACGCACATAGTGGCATTGCAAAAGGAAATAGAAGGTGCGCTCTTCATCAGTGTGGCAAGCATTCCACGCTAATCGACAGAGTAGTTGTCGTTCATAGGCAACTGGTAACATTATTACTGTGTGCTGGAAGGCCAGCTCCATTCAAATAAAACATCTTGCACAAATCAAAGCAATTCGCCCCAGCCATTACCATCATACTCCTAAGTCACACCGATTTCTAATCGCTTTAATTAAGTGCGTCCTTCCAGGTGAAAGCTTGGTGGGACCGGCGTGTCCTGGCACCCTTTCCGTCATGGAGCAATGTTGTCCCAAATTATATTGCAAAGTTGATTATGCCAGCCTGTGCTGGCATTCCTTGCTCGCAAAGAGCCCACTAAGTTGCTTTAAGTGCATGCATAATGTCAACAAAGCAAAGTATGCTTTGAGAGTTCTCTACCTCCTAGTGCAGCACTAACTTGAACGCCAATGCAAAATCTCGCTCCAACGCCTATTTTGATAGATTTCTTGAATGCATTGAAAGCCACACCACTGACCGAACAGGGAGCCATTTTAGCACTCAGATATCAAAAAAACAATTTTCTACGTTTGTAAAAGTAGGAACTAAGTAAGAACTAGCATTGAAAACTGTGAGTTTTCTGAATTGGGTCGACGTCGTCAGCAGTTGCGAAGACTTTATATTATAGACTTGTTTTCCTACGCACTAGATACCTATCTAGCCGGGACAAGCGCCCTTGTTGGTTAGTCTTAAGTGAGTCAAAACAAAGGCTTGACGTGCTAATACGGACCTAGATGGTGACCGAAGGCTAATACTATCTACTGCTTTTGGGTGAAAAGATGGTGAGGCCTCAGCCAAGTTGATCACGTGCTTTTACGTTGACGTCAAGAGTGAAGCGGCCACCACACAAATAAAACCCCTCAGTATTCTCTTTTTTAGTTACAAGCAATCACGCCATCTAGAGGAGGTATTTTTAACGAGGAGAAGCGTTTGTGGAAGTTGCCTACAGTCTTCAGTGATAAAATAAATATGCTTCTGCTTTGTCACCAAAGAATGCCCTAATACCCGAGCATGAATATGTTCATCATCTTAGCTTGGGGTATTCTAAGTGTGGCATTCTGGGAAGTCGAATTCGAATTGCTTAGGGCCAATAAATACATCCGTAACTTGTAGGCAACTTTCCATTATTTTTAAAAAAAACGACTAACGTTTGCGCGTGGTACAAAGGCTCTCTGCTAGCCAGGTAATTTGAGAACGGATTGCTGGAGGAATCATTAAAATTAGGATTTCTTGTTTGCCCGACTTAATGCAAAGCAGTTTTACAGCACATTTTAGGCAAAACATAGACAGACGCATTAAAAGGCTTAATTTCGGAAAAATTCTTATCATCTGAGAGAATTAACCCAAGCGTAGACGATTCGTTGACGCCGTTTCTTCGTATTAGACTTTAAATCTTAGAACGGATGGATTCAGCAAAGAAGACTATCAATCATTTAGGTACCGAAGAGAAAGCATGTGGCCAAACAAATTTAATTCAGGCTTAGAATTCGCTTTGCTATAGTATGTTTAAAAGGTCCGCAGACTCGGGGATTGGATCTTGACTTCCCACTTGTCATCCAAAATATATGTTTACATATGAACGGCACTAACCTACCTGGGGAAACTGTAAGCAACCGAGAAACATGTAAGCAAAAGACAAAGTGATTCTGCAAGTTGATAACTAAATGTGTAACAAAGATTCAGCACTGTCAAATCATGACTAAACATATGATTTAAACAAACCCTCAACTTTTATTCTTGACATGCGCAAAAGAGTTGACCGCAAAGTAACATGTTGACTACCATATGTGTTGGTGGCAAAATTGTAAAAAAAACACGAGGTTACGTTGGGGGTAACTTTTACTGGATCGGTGAGATATATGCGGTAATGTAAGAAGATCTCGCCATCGCAGGAGGAGTCGGCTGCGATAATCAGTCACCCGTTTAAAAGAAAGCGCCTTGTAAAAATGTCTTGGTCATGCTGCACTTCCAACATGGTACAGCAGTCCAATGAACCCCAGTGAATGCATCCTACACAGCCTTATAAACTTCGTATATAAGAACACATGAAACTGGACTGCGTGCTCAAATATTCATGCTGTACTTTATAAGAAGATGCAGTGCTGATTTCCAAAGCCCCCAACTGCGTCAAAATGGGCAAATTATGTCCTGCGGGCGTTGGCAAGTAGATTGAATGCCTACACATTCAGAAGTACGAGATTAATTCCCAAAGTAGGTTCGTTAGCTGACAGATCAACAGCTTAATAAAAGCACCAACTTAACATTGGTCTAGTTGCCTGCAATTTAGCCCAAAAATTTGCACTTTTTGCATTTGCTACGTCAATAGGCATAGAAACTTCTAACTGCGTTCATTAATACGGCCAATCAAGAGGCCAGTCTGATTGTGGTTGCGGCTGCGATCACAGGTCGTAAAGCTCATCGGACTTGAGCTGGTGTCCTCCTAATTGAATAACGTATGGGGAGCGTAAAGTAAGTCACTCCAAAGTGAAACCAGTGTTGCCCAATCCCAAAATCGCCTTTACTTGGTGTCCTTCGAGAATTCAAGTTTAATTCAGCCATTATCAAGCAGCGAATAACCATTGTACATTAAAGCGTTCGAAAGGACACTTAAAGTTAAACGTCAATTTATGTGAATTCAAGCTCAGTTCTCCCCTCCTCCCTCCATATGCACCCAAGAGCATAAGAGGAGAAAACGAAGTAACGAAAATCCCATGATTTGTCACTACTATATTTCACTTTATAAAAAAGGGCGATGTGTTGCTGAAGCACCAGTACCAAGTACTCTGTGCGCTCACAGAGACCTGTGTGATGTTCAATCTTTCAACAAGTTTATTTTACGCTACGGCCACAGAGCAATACACGAGGACACTGTTGCGACTATTAACAGTGCACGCCTGCAACACGATTATGATCGTTCTATAAATGCAAGGGACGCGGCATCAAAATTCGGAACAGAGGAACTGCCTTCGATTAAAATGTCAGCAGCCTAAGCGGTCCGAAGTGGTCGAATGATGCGATGATTAGGCGGAATAACTGGCTATACTGAGGGAAGGCTGCAAACATGGTCTATGAGATGACGCCCCCATAACCGGAATGATACGAATCTAGTACATAACTCATCGCTTGACATGCAGAAAGCGCCTACGATTCTGCTCCGAATTTACCCATTGCATGAATGCAGTTTACAAAACTTTTCGTGTATCGCTTCTTAACATTTATTTTAAAAGCTTTTAGCAGCTCACAGAATGCCGTCATGGAATAGCTCGACATAAATACGCTTAAGCGCGGTAAGTGCTACTCCATGTGGCATAGAGACAAGCCCAGTGCGTTATCTCCGCGTTATTTCTGTCGCCTGTTACACCAAATGCGCCATCGACGGGAAAAATTGAAAAAGGGTGAAAGTGAGAATCACCTAAGGTCTGGAATGTCTTCCGCATGTAACCCACATTTTGGGGGGGATATATCATTTGCCACATCATGCCTGTCACAACAAATGTTTGCTTATGTGTAGTAATATCAGCTAGGGCAGCTAAGTGCCCGCAATTCCGGCTTTCGAACTCCAAGCAATCAAGGTATAAAACGACAGTCATAATCACTCAGCCGCATCCTCTTCCCTACTTCTGCGTCCCTTTCATACCATTCATATGTGTCCACTGCAGTGCCGCCTGCTGTGCTCGAATATTGATTTTACCAGTTTGAAAGGTACGGGATGCCCGCTGACACGACCAGTCAGAGATGAATTGAGGAAGAAGTGTGTAAGACTTGCAAATCGCACTTGTACCATGTTACTACGTGTGGCGGTTTTCTTGTACAGCGACACGGCGTGGTGATCGCACAGGTTATGCGAGCTTGCACATCAGTGAAAAGCCTTCGGCTCAAGTTTACGAAAGAAGTCCCCTACTTTGCTGTAATAACCAATTGCTTCAGCCAAAATATAGGGGATAATCCGGAAGATTTCATCAAAAAAGCATGAAACAGAGGTTCCTGAGCACCAATTTCATGCTTTCAAAAGTGAGTTTGGTGATGTTTGCAGAGGATATGCGTGTCAAAGGAAATTGGTAAAGTCTCACAGCGGATGCTGAATAAATCAGATCTACCCGTGACATTACTAAGAAAAATCTGGAGTAAGCCATCATAATGTGGTTCGTTTAAGGTAATAAGAGATCACCAGCCAGTTTTGGTCACCTCTCTTATCTAGCCAACCGGAAATGCCTATCAACAAACTAAAATTCTCAAGTGCTGCCTAGAAGTGATTGGAAGGATGCGTGGAGTTCATAGCAACCAGCTCTACAAAAGAAATCACACGTTTATATATTTTAATAATATGCCATGTCTTTGGTATCTTCAATGAAAATACTAACAGCGTCTGGAGTGTGGCGATTGAAGCACGGCCAAATTGAAATACCGATGCACCCTGTGATATATGACTTAGTAAAATAGGTATAAAATGTGCCATTAATGCAACATGGATGACACAGGAGACTAATCATGAACAGGTGTGCATAGCATCAAAATATTGGCAAAACCAGCACAGATTGTGAGGTTCGTGTTCCTTTGCACAGCTCTGGAAAACAGGTGATCCTAAACGCACCATACTGTCATTAGCTTTGTTTGACCTATACTGACGAGGGCCTTTTTGAGGAATTCGGCTTTGTACTGATCCGACGTTGCGACCATGGTAAAGTCGGCATTTTTTCAAAGGTCTCAAAAGTTTAATGAATAGCCCACAAGGCGGTACTGAAGAGGATTAACAGTGCAATCACAATCTAGACCACTTGAACATGCCTTGAAGGGGGATGGACAAAATGTTTACGCCGATTTACTAGCAATATCTGACTATTATTCACCTACGTGGAGACGGAGGGCGAAGCATATGCTCGACTGTTTTGATTACCACCCACTATGACTCACCAACCGCTGAGTTGAGTGCATGACAGAATTATGATTTCTTGGAGGGTAGATGAAATCGACTAGCTTTAGAACACATAAGATGGTTAGAATAGGGTGAAGGGCAGATGCACTTTCCGCGGTTGACATACGTGCCAACCGACTTCTGATATTCCCTCAATCATACCATTAGTCAGACACTTCAATCTCCTTTCCATAGAGAGACACTTGATACATTCAAGGCTATTCAATGCCATGCGTGATGTCGATTTCCTCTAAATGATATTGATACAGGCTTAGCGCACTATCCTGACATAACCGATTCCAGAGGGTATTAAAGCTTGTCACGTCAAATCCGTCAGCTGTAAGGCAAAAAACGAGGAGCAGGCAAAAACCGTCTCTAGAGTGTGACGATTCCTGCACGCAATCCGAAATATGTCTGCTTTTGGCCGCGATGCTTATAATAGCAGATGTTTGTTGCTGCTTATAAACCAAAAGTGCACCTTGGTGTAGTAAACTCTCCTTCCTTGAAAGCAAAGAAATAGAACTTAAGCTGCCATCAAATTATATGAAACATTTTCTTCAATTCAGCCATGAGGCTTTCATGCTAATTAGGCCGCGTTAGGAAACCTACTAAGACAATTTTTCACAGAGAACGAGTCCCATAAGGATTTTCTAATGATTGGGCACAACAATCAAACGAAGAAACGACAGTTCACAAATATATTATGGGACAAACTGTCTATAATGAAAATTGCACGGAAAAGCTAACCTGTTAGTATGCAGCATATGCATCCACAATGCACAAACAAAGATGGTCCGTTGTTAAACCCGCAGCACAGACAGGCATAGATGTTCTTTGTTGCGTTTTGAGCATGCTTTGTTATTAGTCCGCCTTAAATACTCGTTGAGGGCATTTATAGCGATTGGCCATCTAACATTTGCCTGCTTCATCAGAATCAAGCTTTGAAAGCTTTGTCAAAATGCAGACTTTATATTTGCGTGGTGTTATTTGTTTCACGGCAAAGTTATTTTGTTTATAACAGGCTCTAAAATTAGTAGTGATGTCGAATAAGATACAGAAATCATGCCACATTTTATGGGTATGTCTGAAACAATCTCAATACAACACCTTAGTAGGAATAATTTTTGCCGACTCTAACTGGGTTTTTGAAATAATTAAAGGTCGTAAGCCTAATTTTACTTTACACATTATTTTTTCTAAAGTACTAAATTGAAAAATCGGCGCCTCCGTGTCGCGATGGCCGAGTGGTTAAGGCAATGGACTCGAAATCCATTAGGAATTCCCCTCGCGCAGGTTCAAATCCTGCTCTAAAAGACCATCCGGTTCTGCCATCGTCTCCCAATCCCTCTTGCGCACCAGCGCGCGATAGGTATGCACCACTCGTTCACTCGACGCAGCTGCAGTTACACAGTTGTGAGAGGTCATTGCGGTGGACCAATAGCAGCATGTATTGCAAAGAAGTCATAGGAGTTGCAGAAGATAGAAAGGATTTACTGGCGATCGCTTACTGGCGCCACAGGCGGAATCCAGACCTGAGCAGAAAACGCTCAATTAATTCCTGGTCCATCGCTTAGTCCACCCGACCATGGAGACGTGTTTTCAACCCCACCATCCCCCGTCGACAGAACCATGCAGACGTACCCTATATCATTGCACTGCTTGAGCTCACCACTGAACATCAATGGCATTACCATCATCAATGCTGCGGCTATTGTCCATGGCCGTTGCTTACACGATTACGGGCAGGTATGCTGGTACATGTGCAACTCGTATTTAAACATCGAGTGGGTCTTGTAGTTAGGGATAGTTGTAAAACCAAACACCAGGCATGACATGGTAGATTAGGTGGGAGATCTAAATGGCCCCGTTTCAAGCCCGGGCTGCAGCAAGTTCACTATTGCACTCTCGCCCACCCATCCCTTCCTTTGCATAAGCCTCTACGCATGCGGACATGGTGGGGAATGAGGCACTACGAAGACGACCAGAGTGAAGCAAAGAAGGTTGTTCATGTCATCTGTGTGGAGAGCAATAATCGCTACCACGACGTACGTGAGAATCAAGCTCACGCAAGCATATTGATTAAAACAACAATCTTTCGCCCTCATCATCCGGCTATTGCCTGGCGCCTCGATACTTCCTTTCAATCTCATCTACCCCAACTTCACCACAACATGACTTCCTCACCACTTGCACACCTGCTCACCTTAACACCACACGCATCGACGGTGCCCTCGGCGATCCACCCTTCACTCATTCTACTAACCTTGCTCGCCACCTGTTCACAACTTCACCAGTGTCCTAATAACGTCATTCCAATGACCGTCGCTCCCGATCCACCGGTGCTATATATGGCTATACTTACCCGCTTGGGTGGCTGAACGACCTACGTTTTGAAGCGATGAGAGCACAGGCGGCTCAGTGCCGGTGTTTGCAATGCCCCCATCCGCTGCATATTAGCCACTACTCAATACCGTGGGATGTGGTCTGGTGAAATGTGTTGTGATGTGGTGCGGGAACAGTCTCGGTAACAGCAAGAGAGGCAGCATGTGGACGTGAGATTGTATCTGGAGGGAGTGGCATGGGGTGGGCCATTGCTACTACCTAAAACTAAACTGGGACGGTTTACTTTTAAGTCGAGCACTGAAGTAAGTGTGATTTGAACTGATGTGAGGTTCCTTTCTTTCGTCTATGCAAAA
Source organism: Taenia hydatigena (assembly GCA_036345935.2). NCBI lineage: Eukaryota > Metazoa > Platyhelminthes > Cestoda > Cyclophyllidea > Taeniidae > Taenia > Taenia hydatigena. The sequence continues at coordinate 8,225,826 of JADWOT020000007.1, forward strand.
AAAATTCCATGTTGATACTGCCATCACAACATAAATGAGTAGACTGGCTTTCATTGTTATTAAAATTAGGATTCGTCGAAATTAAGGCCATTTCTTTTACCAAATCTAATTTTACTACCTTAGGGTTAATTTTCTAACCAACTTAACGGCGATCTGTTGTCAACATATAAGTGCCCGTGCATGGAATTCAAATCTTTCCGTACAGATCGGCGTAGCATTACCTGGGTATTTGGCGGGCAAGTGTGCCTGATACTGCCAGCATTTTGTACTTCCGGCCGATAGTCATTTCATCGGGCAGATACGAGTCACTTTTGTTTACCGTCATTGGCTCGTGCTTGACATAAAATTTCAATTTAAAGGACTAAGTACCTACTGAGAAAGCAATCCTCGCGCATTCTGACAGGCAATTGTTTGGCAAAGTTAATCAACAGTGAGTGCGGCCCACACAAATGCTGCTGTTGCCATTTGGTGGCAAAAAGCGGGTTTGTCTCGAGTGCGCATGGGCGAGTGCTTGTGCATCCTCTCAAAGCATGCGTTTCCTTACTATATTTATGCTTGACTAGGAAGCAGCGTGTGTGATTTAATTGCAGCTCAGCGACAATACTCGGTATTCGCGGAAACGGCTTTGGGTGCATCTACAACTACCCGAAACGCCACTCTGATAAGTAGCTTTAACTTAGCCTCGGGTCAATTGCTTTGAATTTAAGACAGGAACCAATATACTTTAATTCTTCACAGGATCTAGTATTCATGTTATAAGCGGTGAATACGACCTCATACCTAATCATGCCTCCATTGATAATCTATTGTAGGGAATCGTTATGCTAAGCTTCGTGTTCTAGACTGCAATTCTCCACATGCGATACTTACCTTCCAACTTGGAAAGATAGTTCATAACTCGTTGAGTAGGCGTGTTAGATTAGAAGGTCTCAATTTAGTTACTTGGATTCGATAAGCAAAGCTGTTGAAGTTTCAAAATTGCCATTTAGATGCATACTTTAGCAGCTGAAAATCCAAGGAAATAAATAAAGCTTTTGCATTGACCATATTGCACTTGCATAATGTCGGCATCCGTGGTCCCCTTAAAGACCTACAGAACAGCTCTCCATCCGTCCTCCCAAGCTGTGGACGTGCATGTGGTCTAATCAATCCAACCAGTTGCCTTGCAATTTGCAGCGCGCATTGAGGCTTCAATCAAAAAGGGATATCAAAAGGTCTTGTACACTTATTATCAGCGGCAAGAATGTCATTAAAGTTCACTCCATGGCTCAAGTTTAATGGCGGTAGACGTAAAAGAGAAGATTTATTCAGTGTGCATACTTCCATAGTTTACTGCTTAAAAAGCACCAAAAATGCTTCCTCCAGAATATTCCTTTTTAAAGTAGAAAACCATGCTTATGAGCACTTTTTGCCACCGCTGTCAATGTGCGCACGTGCCTTGCTTCCATGCATCTTCATCTATTTCCGCTTGTTAGATAAATGGTTTGCCGAGCAGAAGTGCGCATTTTACTATGCCTTTAGTATTGAATTATTAGTGGAAACCAAGCTACCGGTACTTTCATGCTGATAAGCGCAAGTCACATTCTGCTCTTTGCTTAAGCTTATCGAAGGTTGGGTATTGATGGAGCCTAATAAAAGTTCGTTTGGCTAAAGGAGATGGGAAAACAGCTATCTAGCGATTGCTGCAGTTGCATTAGCAGCAACAAGTTCATTATTGACCTCGCCTGTGCTACAATAGCTAAAGCATGTCACTGAAAGTCCAATTTTGTGCTTGGCACATCCATTTTTGCTCTCACTACTAGTGCGAATGAATTACTGAGAATTTTTGCAAACGAGGACAATGGCTGGGCCAATCGCAATCTCACGTAGTGCGCAAATCTCGTAGAAATTTTTACAGTGTGCAATACAGTCCACGCACATGTCGACAATCAAGCCTTTTTGAGTAAATGCGAATTCCTCGTTCATTTTCTCCCTATGCTAACCTTACTTAGTTGTGAGAAGAAGGCATTTGAAGCGGATGCAGACCGCGGCTATCAGTCACTGAACTTATTCGGGTCTGGCATACGGAAATATAAAAGTGTTACTAATGTTAATTAGGTAGAATCATTGGAAACAGCAATCTACTTTGGAAGAAACAGCAACAAGAGGAGCAAACAAGCCTGTCGATTAAGGCACTCACTGAGCCCATTCGCTAAGAACAAATTTTGCAGCCACTTATGACTACAAGATGCACTTCAATGCAAAGAAATGCTTCTCATCAAGTTATAAGATTATTGGAACCATTAATCGGAAACGCCTGCATTATCGTAACTAAATGGAGTAAACGGAACCCTTAGAAGTGGTCTCGCCCATGCTACCATTCCATTAAAGTCAAATGGATTCTAAGATCCGGCAGCAAGGTTGAATTAGTCATAGTCTAGCTATTCGTAAGAAAGGAGAAGCTGAGGTAAAAATTGAATTAATTAATTTCGATTTGCGACCCATAAACCACTTTGGTAGAAAGAACCTTTTCTTTAATGAAAGCTTCGGTTCTCGACAGCGCTGCAATAGCGGTTGGTTCAGTCGTCTGAATTCTTATACTGAAGAACTCCTAAATAGCAAATGAATGTCTCGGTCGTCAAGATTAATTCAAATAACTTCCGTTGCCATGATGAGCGATTAATCCCGTGACCTTTCTACGCATACAAAACGCATTCAGTGGTGAGGCTAGATAACTCCACTGCCAGCTGACCCACTTGCAAGCAAGCCAGTCAATCGACGACTCATCATGTATTTGAACATATCACCGACAACTTGCCACTTTTGTCATAATCACTGTGCTTACTGTAATCATTGCGTTGCAGACATTACAGCACACTGATCGAGGTGTAGAATAGCATTCAGATAATTTGTGTCGCAGCGATATCCTTGCCGCCTTCTGATGTGATGTGTGCGCATTTTTTACTATGCCTTTGAGATTGGATTATTAGTTGTAACTAAGCTACCGGTACTTTTACGCTAATTAGCACAAGTCCTTGTAGAGGGCTCCTTCTCTCTCTTCTGGTCACCGTTGTTAGTAGAAGTCTGAGTATGCTTTGACATCTTTATTATAGAGGGTGAAAATTATACAGCTAGGCAAGATGTGGGATTCAGGCCGGGGAAGAGTCACGCTCTTGCGAGTCTCCACGCCGCTTCGCCACGAGGTTTAAACTGTTTTCCCGCCTCTGTCTAAGTCTGTCGTAGGGTGGATGAATGGAATGTGGCCCTAAGCACAAATAGGCACCGGTTAAGGCAGTCGCCAGCAACTTATAAATGTGCATGACACTTGAGGGCTTTTGAAATTCTAAGAAAAGCGCGGTATGCTTCCACATCTGCCCATTGCCTTGCACATATTCAGTTGCTAGTGTGTTTTTGAAATCCATCAGTTTCTATATGTTTTGATAAAGAGCTGGCCTTAAAAATTAGCGCCTTAAGCCGTAGGAAAAGTTAGTGAAGAACAAGACAATCGTTTCGAGCATTGTGCCTTCATGAGTGCTGGTTTGACCTACTTCCCCGATCAAAAAGAAAAGAGACCGCGTTTCCATCACCCACTCTAAACTATCTTCCTTCAGGCAACCCAGCATAGCAATGCACTTGACATATGCGACGCATGCAAGGCGAGATCGAATGTGCCACTGAAGTGGAAGAATAGGTCTGCGTAGACAGCAGGTGAGTAAGTGACGAGAAGGAGGGGAGAGGTGAGGTGAGTGCTGATGCAAATTAGCACCAGAAGAGACAGATATACGTGCGCAGCAATGCACAGCATGGCGTAATTCTAAGAAGCTGTGCAGTGATGGCAAAGCAAGGCTGCAGGCGCAAGTGATGGTTGCAGGATGGACTTAGTGTGGAATTAGCGCGTTCGGATTAGCAAGATTCTGGTAAGGCTAGTCCAGAAACTATGATTGTGAATGTTAGTGACAGTTCTCGTTTCGCAGTAAATGATCCCAACTCTTCGGTGGTGAGGCCGACAAAGAAATGACAAGGATTGTGTGAGAGTAAACCAAACTTGAGCCTGTGCACATTAAATAAATTGTACTGTCTGAGGTTCTCTCCCTGCACAGGCTTCCAACAACGCCTCCTCTTCTATAGCCACTCACCCACCTGGTAAAAGTAACTGAGCAGAGGGGGTGGAAGGGTTGTTGTCCAGTACAAGGCGCAAACCACTCCACTGCCCCTCACTCCAAAGGCGCATTGAAAGCAATAAAACTATTAAAGTGTCTGAGTGAATTGCTGGTAAATGAAAATAATATTGACGAAAATAACAATTTGGAAAGGAGCAATGAACCTCGAGACTGCCTCTCGATCCAGCCTCTTAACACGCCGCACTGGTGAGCAGCCTTCGCAATCCACACAGCGGATATCCGGTATGCCGCGGGATTGAGCGAGTGGATAGATGTGGTTTCGTGCGCAATGCTCTTCTGTTTGCTGAGGGGCGGCGCTGTTTTGAGATGCGAGAGAAGGCGGTGTCGTGATGTTACGCAAAGTGCCTTGGTTTAAACGAGATCCGGTTAGGACAGATGCAGCTGTCTGTCTGATATAGGAAAATGAATAAGAAAACCCATGATAGGAGGTGTTGGCGATGGTTTTTTTGCCAATAAGAAGGGCCCATTGGCAGCCTATCCTTCGAAGGTATTCACGTTCCTATCCTGTGTGAGGGGATCTTTTATGAAGCCTTTGCTCTGCACAACTTCATTGAGCTTTCTACTGCAGGCATGTAAGTCTGAAATAACGTCCAAATGATTGAAGCCGCTCATCGATCTCCTTAACATTGCCATATCAGCAATTACTTAACTCAATGCCGTTGGAGCGATTGGCATATTTGTAATTTACTCCCTGTGTATGCTGTTTTAGTAGGAACTTCGAAGCAATCTAAGACACGGGACGAACCACCAGAGAAGTAGACAATGCTGGTTGGAGGCAAAATAACCCTCTAGTATGATAAGAGGATATGTCGCTGGACCCATGCACTAGTTGTATGTGTAGTCTCAACAGAACAGCTTGCACTATCAATCACGATCTGCAGCACATCGCCCGATAGGCAAGCGTTTTGAGAAAAAACAGCTCAAGCACACTTTTCATGGATTGTATGCTAAATGACATCTTCATCCCTCATATGCCCAGCTCCTCTCGATGTGTGGAAAGATGTTGTAGAATTTTGTCCTAGCATGTCAACATGAGTATGCCAATGAGGTCATGCAAACTTCTCCCGCATTCCCTTCGGCGCCTTCATTTCATGATTGCACCACTTAGGGCTTCATTTCAAGTATATTTGGGTAAAATTTACAATTGGCGACTGCAATGACGGTGTTTCCGGACGTTGAAAGACACTTGACCCATTCTTTGATTGAAACTCATCTGCGAAATAGGCGAAAGACTTTACCCACTACCCATTTGTTGATTCAGTATCTTGTCTTCATGTGACTTAGTAAACTGAGCGGTGTTAGCTTTAGTTCGAACCTCAGATCAACGGGGAACAACAATTGCTAATCGATCACCCGTTCGTTTTCTTGTTTGATGTCCAACCGCTTGAAGAAGTTAAGCAAAGTGGAGTGAGGTGAAGCCGAGATGAGAAAAATGCTTGATGGCGGCTCCGCATAGTTGTCGATTGGAAGAGTGGACACGCAATAGTTTCTTGTGAAAAAAAGACGTCCGCACTCGTGAATATCCTCACCAACAGGAGACGTCAGCCTGCTCGACAATTACACGTTTGAGGGTGTATACGTCCATCAGTTAATGGCAATTCCTCAAATGTCGAGAGTCCTCTGACCCACACGGTTGTAATTCCTGAGAACGTTTATTGGTTAAGTAAACTTTCCGGTGCCGTGGGTCCGATTGACATCCAGCATAACCTGCCGTATAAGTTTGCCAAGGACGAATGCATTCGTGCTATTGCTTACGGCAAATTAAGTCCTAAATCCTTCTTTCATTTAAAATTAAAGAAAAAAAAAGAGAAACCTCCTTTATGACCAATCTGTCATGCATGTCGGGAGCAGTCCCTGAGTAGCACGCAAAGAGCTCATTCAGTTCAACAAGACCAAAACGCTCCTCCACCTTTCCCATTATATCCACCGTACAACTGCTCAATGTATTCGGGTGCGTCTGCTATAACTTCATTACCTCCTCTGTTGTGCTCAACTAAAAGGACATCACAACCGGGATGTTTAGAGAACCGAATTGATGCAATGGGTGTGGAACTGTCCCTTTTGTACATCACCCTACACACGCATTGCGGTCTGGTCGTTGTCAGCTGGATCCAATCGAGATTAAACATCACTAGACTATTTGGGCTAATAAAATGTAAACCGCACTCACCCGTTTTGCTGTTCCATATGAGAATAAACTCTGGTGGGAAATAACGCACATGCTGAATCTGTTCATGATCTAAGAGATCATATTTCAGAACGAATTTGTGAGTGGGGGTGAAAATCACAGGGGTCATTCCAAGAAAAAACATGGCACATCCAGGGCTCATTCAAGAGAGAGGACAAGGAAAACTATTGAAATAAAGCGTATGAGATCTACTCAACAATCTGTCCACCTCAAAAATGGTAAGTGCCTACAGACAAAAGGCGAAGGTGGCACAGGAAAAAAGATGTGACCGAAGAACTTGGAGCTAGATCGATATAAGCTACCATATTTCATATGTTAAAAAGAGATAAAACTTGAACCTATTGATTAACTAATTACAAGCTCGGGGACAGGAATAATGAAGCTAAGCTAAAAATGCCTGCCAAATCAAACAACCGAAACAAAATGGGTGCCTTTTCTTTGCATATTTTAAGGAAGGTAGGATTTCACATGAGCGAAGAAGAGTTTAAAGGACCAAATGAATCAGTGTGGAAGGGTGGTTTGGCATAACCGTTGCAAAACTTGCCTTCTGAGAAAAATAGCCAACCCAATTGACTTTACACCTAGTAGTTGAGTCCGAAACGCGAAAACCCTGACGCTCCACCAAGAGCCTGTTAATGGATTGATGTTCACCCTTTACAAGCTAACAAAAGATAAGACATCCTACCTCGCCAAGCAGCCGACTTTAAACTTTCTGCTAAAATACTAGCTTCTACGAGACAATCACAATCATGAATGAGATCAGTAAATCTGGTGCCATAAGCGAAGACCGATTAACAAGATCTCGTCATCACTCTTTCATTGGAATTCAAAACTTGGCATCGGTTACAAAGAGAGGGAAACGAGTAATTTTCTATGCTCAATCACTCTCCCTGAAAATACTTTAAAAATAAGGCAGTACTTAATCAAAATCTCGCAAATGATTAGGCATTGGAAAATAAAAAACGCATGACAGTGAAGAGAACGATGATAAGAAAACTTACCACACTAAAAGGAAGAAGTTACGCCTCTCAGTAAAAACAGAACCGGTGGCAGAGTGGGAAGAAGCAACAACGCAGAGGTAAGTTGCTAAAAGACTACGCGTCAAGCACTCGATGATGAGTCTTGTGGCTCTTGTGATTGACACAATTCGATCTAATCATCCCTCATTGAGTCCGATAGCACTGTGGATAGATGCTGACTGGGTTATAGATTCTCGGGTGATTAACGATGCAATTCGTAGGACAAACGTGGGTTGACAATAATCATCTCCATTGTGGGTACCATGCCCCTGTGGCTGTGCCCAAATTGATAGACAAGACCATAGTGATGAGTTACGCGGCCATTTTATCTGCATCTGTTGGTTTTGAACTATCAACCAGCCAATACTGCTTTGTGCAACCCCTAATCTGAAGCCTAAATTTTATGCTACAGACAATGTACTTAGTTGAACGATTTGTTTTAAACCGCACTTGGTAGAAAAGCGGTTTTGAGGCATGGCAAAGTGTTCCGGCGAAGTTTGGCAATGACGTGACCCACTTCAATCCGATGCCAATGGGTGCCTATTGTGAGTCAGCTAGCCTTCCGGCATTGCTACACCTCATCCTCGACAGAACTTGCATTCTTGGACGCACAGCAATAGACACCTGTCTTCCTCTCTTGACTTTAGTCGGTGGAAAGCCTAGCAAATTGAGTAATCTATCAAAATGGAATTGATGTTTCTAACTCCTCCCAGTAAGCTTTATCCGGCTGACAAATGCGCTTCTCTCTAGCAGCTTAGCCATTCAGAGTGCTGCACCTCCCATTATTTAAATGCTTTCTGTGAGCACTGCAAACAGGTCCATCTGGACCAGTCTCATATATCTTCCGTATGCTGCCCAAATTAAACCCACACATTTCGCAAGTAAAAGAATGGGCGGAGAACTAGACCGATAGTTAAAAAAGTAGACATAGGTAGGTAGATAGGTTGGCAGATAGAGAAATCGAGATATACAGATCGGCAAAAGGATCATTAGACAGCCAAAACTGGCTTTACCCCCACCTAGCCTCCGTTTCCAATCCTTCACTAGGTGACTAATCAATTTAATAATTAAATAACAAAAGCGCAAAAATGTAATGGAAGAATTTTAATGCCTTAAAAATAACTACTTCCTACACATGACTGCCGTGTCAAAGTCACGCGTCGCAAAAAAGCACTCGTGCAACAGCGACAACCAATCGATTTTACGAGGCTAGGGTGAAAGCTGGACCACACTGGGTCTCTGCCATTATCGCCGTGGCGCCTGTCGGCTAAACATAAGACGCCACATTAAGAACGGGCTGCGAAAGCCGCTCAATATCGTCAGGTACTAGAACATGCGAATAGAGCCCGTATGCACTAAACCCTGGACATGTCGATGACAGCGGCGTCCCCTCTCCCTTTCCCGACACCTAGGGTTGCTTACAGCTCCGCTGCATTTGACACGCGCATGACAACAATCAAAGACAATGAATATTACGTGTAATAGATCAAGCGCGCGCGTGCGTGTGTGCTCACAACAGCAGAACACACCGTGCACAAGGCAGCTAAACATAATAAGGCATCCCGTTTCTTCCGGCTATGAGCAACTTCCAACCTACGCATCATTAGTAGCAACGACGTAATCGAAGAGAAGCAATGCTCTCCAAAACACTCGTCACGGGGCGCAGGAAGGCGTCAATTTAGCATCTCCGACAGTCGGGCCTTCTGACTAAAATAAAGCGATTTCGACAAATTCGCTCACATCAAGCAGGACCTACAAACGTTCTAACGTCACATATCTTATCGATAAAACGAAACGGATTAAGATGAGCAGACAAATAGGCCCATAGACAGTAAATTATGCATATTGCCTCATCTTCGCCTGTCTATCCAACAAAAACCCCACCAACGAAATAACCAAATCAACTGACAAGTGAAGGAACGCAAATAAAGAATCAGATGAAGCTTAACACTTGCCAGTGCACACCCGTCTGTGTCTCGAGGGACGTCTACTGACCGCTAGCTGTCAAGAATATTAATGCGGCTTTTGTCTGTCCTCACACTATCTGTCGGCCAGCTATTAGCCCCAAAGCGAAACAGCTAAAGCCAACTCTAATTACCACTACATCCAGGGAGGAAGGGTGAGGAAAGAAATCATGTCGAGACTACCGCATTGCTACAGAAGAAGTAAACAAGCCAAGACAATTACTGGGTCGTCTTCAAAGTCATCATCGTGGCATTACGCTTCCCATATACAGCCCATTCATCAGTAATTCGGAGGCAGAAATCCCCGGATGCTTCCTCTGATAATGATAAATGTGCATAGTTTGGTGGCTTAGGCGGGGAATAATACAGTCCAATTCACTCTAAGTCGCATATTCTTCCTTGCCTTTCGTTCGTTTACAAATAAACTAGCATCAGCAGAAGGGACCAACGTAATAGCCTAATAATCAGGAAAATCTGAGTGCACCTAAAATGCGCACAAATCTACGAGATAGTCCCATCAAATCTGCATAACAATTAAAATTAAAGCAGCAGCAAGCATTCTAATCACCAGGGGTTTAGGTATAATATACTCCTCATTTAATGCAAGGGTACCCAGCATAAATGCTACCGTCCCAACGTGGATGAACTTACACTAATTCAAAAGCAACGCCTGCAATCCGTTGCGTAAGCTCACACGTGGCATGCCGCAAATCAAACTCTCTTACCTAGCAACATCCAGCACACTCAATCCAGTAACAACAAATTTAACACACTTTGTAATGGCCATAAACAACTTCTCCAATCAAACTTCTCAAAAAGCACGGACATGTTCACTGAATCTCACTAAACACAACCTGCCCCAGTTAGGCAGACATACATACAGACCAAGTCGAGGTAGTAGAACGCACGCACTCGAAGACCACGATGGTATAAACAGCATTAGCAAAGTCGCTCTATTCCATCGGCTAAATCACTCACAAAATACTTGCTATTGAATGACATTGAGTGACATGCGCAAATAATTTAAATAATCGACTTAATGGGGAGTGCTACCTCAAAGTGGGTCGACAGAGGCTTGGAATGGAAGGTGGGTGCGGCATAGCTCCAGAACAAATGCTGTCACTCCGTAGAGGAGCCTTCATTTGATTCAATATGTGCCCTGCAAAGTTACGTATTTTCTGCGCATTTTAATATCATCAGGCATGCGTGGATGTTAAATTTTGTTAAAAAGGCATCGCCATCGATAGAAAATACCGATGAAGACGATGTACAATCGTCATCAAATGGACGCAAGAATGAAAGATGAGCCAGTGACTGTTCCATTGCTGCGTGTGTCAATACTGGTGAAAGTAGGGAGCCAAAACAATTCCGTAGGTAGACGAAGGAAGGAAGTGGCAAAGGCGAGGAGAGGAATGTGAAGGAGGATATGTGGCATGGGCACTCGAGTGAGACCCCCAAGGGCAATCACCATCTTCCTCTAGGAGAACAGTTTAATTAAATGATAAATAAATTTTTAGGAAAATCATGAAATGATGAGGGTGTTTTGTACAACCACGTAACTGTGGCCAGCCATTAATAGTTGTAGATGAGAGAGAAGTCGAATACCCAGGACAAAGGAGATGAGCAAGAGCGCTGAAGAAATGCGCCTGTAGGCACCGAACCCAGGTCGCCCCCATGGTAGGCGAACACTCAAGACCTTAGCTACAGGCGCACAATTTCGCGCTTTACTAACGCTGATTGATTAGATGGATACGAGAAAAATGTGAAATGCTTTTTAAGCACGCGCATAACGTTACAGTATATAAAAGGAGATGCAGGTGAAGCAGAGAAAAGGAAAAGAGCACAACGCACATAGCGATCGCACCTCTACGCACAAGCAATGACGTCACCACTGCCATTGTAAGTGAGCCTTAAACCCATGAAGGCACGCGCTATCCGTTGCGTTACCGTGGCATCTACTCAAGTTTCTTCCCTACTCCATCCCCATCTAGCTTGTTCCCTCACTTTAGTTGTTGGCACCACTCACCACTCCTCATTGTATGCCATGCCACGGCACCTTGCACCTCCACTCACACAATCAATGCGAGTCTGTATCTCCTTGTGTCAAATGCTTCGCCACTAGTAGTGATGCGGTCTGGCACTACGCAGCCAGAGGTGATGCGCTGCATCATATTTGCTTTCCTTTTCCCACAGGTGCACATTCTGTAACTCTTAAATCCACTCCTGGGGCCCAGCAGTAGCATGTCACTTTCAACACTTAAAAAGGCACTAAACAGTTGGATCAAAGCACCAAGTTGGGGCTTCAAGATGAACTCATTACCTGCCCTGAGCAACAGCGATGAAAAATATGATCATGCTTATGCCTGTTGAGGCAAAATACGTCACGGCCGTATTATGACCGCACAAATGAGTTGCGGTCAACAGCGCTTCAATCAGCAAATAAGAACATCTTCATCATTAATGCATTAAAAATTGCTACAGCAACCTCTGGCTTTCACTGCCCCTCCACTACACTTTAGAAGAAGAGGAGGAAAGAGGGCGTAATACTCGGGCGAAAGCATACATGTATTTCACGTACCGACGGCCCACACAACAAAGGCACAATGAGACAAATTAGTGGTCCAATCACCAACGCCCATCATTCAAGAAACCACTTGGGCATTATATAGTCCTCTCCTCCCTTCGAAGCACCATCATTCCTGCTCCTCTTGATGATGATTATGTTGCAGCCACATTGCCCCCTCATTTTCCATGGAGAAAATGCACAGGGAATGCCGACCCAAAACCAAGTAAGCCAAAATCCTATTATTAGTACGGTCACAAATTATAACAATGACGGAACACTTCAGCCTTGACATGGCCATCAGTCTGCAACCTACTGGCACGACGAAAACATGCGATGCCAATAAGTTCAGCTCCTTGCCTTAGGCAGTGCCGACACACACACTACCATCAACAGCCAAATTGTTGTTAAACAATACACAAACAAATCACGAAATCACACGATTTCATGTGACATAAGCTGTATGAGCTGGAATCTGCAAAAGCAAATGTTCCCCTTAAAATCAGTCACACTGGGGCAATCAGCCATCTCACTTATCGCGATTCGTACGTATGGTTGTCATAAAAAATACCTCTGGAAAATTGATTGACGCGCAGAACTGCGCCTATAATTAACGTCGAACGCTTCTAACGGTAGCCGAACGCCTATTAAGTTGGAGCATGAATCATGTAGAAACATGCGCATGCAAAAAGCCTCATAACCACACTTCCAAGTACTTCACAATTGCTTCATATCGGCTGCTTTTGGAGGCAGCAAAACCAGTGACAATATCGGCTTCAACTTACACAACACACTGTCCTATGGATAAGCAATCACCAAGGTTGCAGGTCTACCTTCGCTTCACCCTCGCGTAGCATGACGCATTGCGCCCACTCCTTCATAAGTCCTTTAAGCACAAGTCTACGCTGCTTGCCCTGTGCAAATGAATGGTCGACAGTGAATAGAGGAAAGGCCAGCAGGATCAATTAATTAAATATATGCAACGTTACAGCTGTCGACAAAGTCTGCAAGTTTAAAGGAGCTTATTGCGACCTCAATGGCTTCCCATGGATCGGATTCGAAGTCCACATGCCTAATTGTGAATGCCAATATCGGTAACGACAGATATTATTGGCGACATGATGAGCCTGTGATAAAAGCTGAAAAGCGCCTCATAACGAGCGATGCGGGCTGTGGTGGCGGTGAAGTAAGTTTTGGTTAATAAGGACACCCATTATTATTATCGTCATCATCATTTTTAAGATACTGACTATTTCAACACAGAAATACTCTGTTGACAAGTTTTATGTAAAAGGTGAACACCTAGTGCTCTTTGCTAATGTCTCAAAGTTTTTTGAGAGAGTTCTCTATGAATAAAACTCACTGTTGTAATATTTATGGCCTAGAATGAATTAACACCTAGTGAAGCCAAGCGATTGGTCTATTTTACTGATTGTCTCCAACAGCTTAGGCTTCGCCCGCCATAATCATGCCTTATTGAAATAACTCACTCTTAAACGAATCGTTGGAACAGCTTTGACCACGATGATAGCGCTTACGATACGCCCTGCGACGCCTCATTGTTCTCCTACGCTTGGTGGGGGCCTACCATGACGGTGTAGTGACTTCATTCATTAATCATATCATAGAAGAGCTAGCCAATCAGCACGTGAAACAGACGCGGTGACAACACTATTCACCACGTCTGATGACTCACCGCACGCAGCATGTAAGCAGCGTACAATTAAAGAAAAGGTCAATATCCATGTGGCTCGAATGGAACGCAGACACGCGTAGATTGAAATCTGAATAACATTTTTTATTCATATTTTGACCTATAGGAACGCAAAGGCTTTTAGAAGAATCAAAGAGTAGCATGACAATTACATATACGCAATCGTGGCTTGCTGGATGTTATCCATATCCTCTTGGAGTTGAATATTTTGTAGGCTCCTTTCACTGGGACTTGGCATGGATACATGTCACATATTTATAGCATTTCATCATAAGGTATCCACCCGTAGAAATAATCTATAGTAATATTTTCTGATTTTCATAGAAGCCCTCCGCTTTTATAAAATATTCTTTCGTTGGTTGCTTTGGCTTCTTCAGCTACTCCTACTCTTTCCTACTCCTCGATCTCCCCAATAGTAGTATACTTTAGTTTTAAAATTTTTTTAAGAGGTTGTTAAAAAGTGTTTCTATGTCTTATCATATTATGTCCTTATTTAAGAAATGCACCTGGATTATTTCTTAGGACTCCCTCCAGTTCGTCTCCATGTATGATATCCATGGCTACCAAATCCGGTTCTTCTTAATTTTGGTACTGTGTTGATTTCAAAGTATTCGCATCCTTTGGAGTAGTATATTCTATTATCTTCATCAGTTTCGTATGCTTATTCAACATGCACTGTTGCGCCAAGGGCGTTGCGTATTCCATTTAGTCTCCGGTGATTGTTAAGTTGAATGAATTTCTGAAAATGTTCTCGTCCTGCAGTTAGGCACGATTGCGTGTATGCAATTTTCATGCTGCTTATTGATTCTTCTGATATCCTCCTTCGTGTAGATGAAAAAAATAAAGACGAATCTTCCAAAACCTCAAATATGCAGACCAGTGGTTGCAGAATCAGGTAGCATTGCAATGCAGTTAATGCTACATTGATGAGCCAGCCAACTAAAACTCACAAAGGGATTGTGCGAAGTATCGAGCTCGACACGGCTCTGGCATTCTCTGAAGAACACATAATCAAAGAAATGAATCCGTCCAGCAGGATCTCTTGGCGGATATGACCTCCAAAGTAAAGGGTACTGTTTTATAGAGCTTAGTTTAGAAACACTAGAGTTCTGTCGAGTCATAATTAATTACTGTGTGCTTTCTTATAGAGGTTACTTCACAACAATCGCGCTCTTACCTACGAGCTATGGCTATTGTGGCATCGGAGAAAAAAGTAGGTATTTTTACCCTGACATTATGGAGAGGCGGGTGAGATTGCAATCCTGAAACACAGTAAAATTTTGCGCCTTATTTAAGTCCAGAGAATTTATTTCATTTTAACTAAGGCATATTGATGGCGAATCTTGTGTTCTGAGTCAATAAGGAAGGGTTAACTTATAAAAGATGTGACCACTTCGATGCACTACTTTATAGTGTGTCACATTGCGTGGATGGAAAGGAGGCAGATCCGCTAGTGCGCTCAGCAGCTGGAAAGGGTAAGGATGAAGACAAGAAGAAGAGGAAGGAGGATGGGCATTTAGTTGATTATGGCATCACCTTAGCGAAACGAGAATCTCCGCAGCTTTAATGCACGTGCTCCTGACGGTTGATCAGAAAAGCTGTGAAAGATGCTGACTGATTCTACAGGTTGTTGAGCAATTTACGGTGGTAGCAAGCAGGATTATTTAGAAACAGTAATTTGCCAAACTGTCGGGCCTCGTCTGCTGATTACCGCTGGCCATTTTCTTATTAGGTTTGTACGGCATTTAATGACTGTCAACACTCCCGACTTGTCCACCCACCAGAAAACAGCCTTCCATTTGGCTTAAGTTCAGCCCTGCGTCTCACAGGCGGTCAAACACCAGTTTTAGGTGGCGTAATGCTCTCAGATGTCTGTATCATAGGCAGGAAGGTCATAAGAATAGGTCATGCTTATCTTTGGGGCAAACTTGCTTGTGCTGGTTGCACCGGACGTTGGTGGGTGTAGGCTACGCAAGAGGATCCGAATGGCACTGTCCGAATTTATAAAAAGCGCAGCTGGCAATGTAAAAGCTGACTTTC